>JAPJBO010000127.1:0-357782 GCA_030068145.1 Diplonema papillatum
GTCTTATGCCGGACAGGCTTGGCATCCATTTTTTGGACTGAGTCGTGGGCAACAGTGCGGTCAACTCTGAAAGGCAAATACCGTAAACGGAAATAAGTGGGGCTCTACGCGTGCCAGCTGCCCGGGAGACAAGTGCGCTGAAAGGGCAACATGGGCCCTACAAGCATAGGAAGAAGGTGAGAACGCAAGCATGGCAGCGGCAGCAACAACCCAAGAATCAACGACAATAAAATGAAGCAGTAGGCACACCGCGTTCGTTCCCAATACCCCGACCCGACCAAGCAACCGCCAAACCCCAAGAAGTACTAATCTCACGGCAACAGCCCAAACAACTTCCCCTAGCACCCTCGTGTGACAAGAATTCTCCAGTCCTCGAAACCCCCCGTGGAGGAAATATGTTGGACCGAAAATATGTTGGACCGGACAAAAGTTGGACCGCGGACGACCAAAGCAACTGGACCATTTTGTCCGGTCCAACATATTTCCGTTTACGGTATTTGCCTTTCAGAATTGACCGCCAGGCACGTATCCACTTAGGCGGGGTTGGGTCGATGGGCATGAGGTAAAAAAATGTCCCTTGACAAATGGGTAGTCAGGCGCGAGAGATGCGTTGGGTTTCTTCTTGAGCGTACCAAGATCGTCGTTTATTGGCGGCTCATACTTTTTCCTTCACTGTCAGCCAACATCGAGCCACTTCGTTTGCACTCTGCATTTTTGCGTTTGCACTCTACCAAAGCAATGGGACAGACGGTGGACGCATCTTGGTCCACCCTCGGCACTGACCAACCGCAACCGGTCGCGATCAAACATCCTTCCACGCAAGGAAGATCTTGTGATTCCACCACAGGGCCATGGCGACCAATGGCTGGACCATGACCAGGGTGCTTCGTTGCGAGTTGCTGGAGGGAACTCAGCGGGTTACGCAGCGCCGCGCACTGTTCGGGAACTCCTGGCGGCGGACCCATGCGCGATTACGGAGTGGAGCGAGTGCTGGCCAGCCGCAAAACTGCACCAGGTACACAGAACCCCCCGAAAAAAGTTGGCCGGACAAAAGTTGGACCACCAGAGCCCAAAAACCATTTCGTCCGGTCCAACGGATTACCCCGTGGTTCCCTTCGCATAGGCGTCCAGGGCCTGCATTCGGGTGGATGCCCGAACACCGGCCTTTGGTCCGCCTCCGGCTGAAACCATCTAAGGTGCGCTGTGTCGCCCGCTGTCAGAATGTGTTGAGAGGTGGCCTTTTCGTTGCACCCTCCTAAACCACATATCTCCGTTGTGCCGTTTTGTAGAATCGATTGCCTCACTAGCGCACTGCTCCGCTGGACCTCCGGAGTTGGTGCAGCGTCTTGCCGTTGATGCTGCACTGGGGCGCGTTTAGTCGCTCTCGGAGTCTGCGGTTCCTCTGATGCTCGAGGGTCCCCCGTGCAAACCTGCCGATCTCTTCCATCTGCACTAGGCCGGCGGCATCTTGGGCGCATACATATTGGAGGCCTGCATCATGGTAGACCGATCCACATCAAAGACGCTTCGTCCGTTCAGCACTCTTCCTGCTGCCTCGTCCGCTTTTTCATGTTTACGAAACCTCACAAATTCTGACTATTATGGTCGAGCCCGAGTGTTACATTGATGGGCTGTGTGGAACTCCTCACTGCGGCAACAACAATGTCAAGATCCCTGCTTGGGCAAAGCCTCCGTGCCGAAGCGTGTCGGGAAATGGCAGGCATGCTCGGACCGACTGGAAGTATTCGCAACAGTCAGGCGGCCGCTTCTGCCCAGGGTTCCCCGCTCCCCGCTCACGTCGCTATTGTAGAGTGTGTTTCACTGTTGTGAATTTGGCACGACACCACTCACAGTGCGTCTCTCTTGCCTCCGTTTCTTCTCATTTTGTAGACGCTTTTCCTCGGCAGCTGTCAACTAGCTCACAAAAGTCTCAGGGTAAAGGGGCTGGACAGTGCGTACAGTTCCAGTTGGGTGCGCGCTGCTCCTCTCATCCTTTTTCAACGGCGCGGCTGTATATCAGGGGAGATGATTCCCATCAAGGCTCCCAACAACCCTGCCAACTCAGTCCGAGGGGTAGTGCACATCGACCAAACCTCCCCGGTTTTCGATCTCGCAATTTTTCACGCAAAAACCCCCTACAAATCACTGTTTTGGACTGAAAAACACCTGAATTCACTTGTAATTTTACTAGTGGCACTCGAAGAATTTCAAGTGAAGCTAAACAAAAAACAGTTATTGTGCATGGAAATATTTTACTATAAGGGCAGACTATTTTTATTTTTTGATCCGCGTCCCCCGACCCCTGAAAATTTTCCGCGCGCGCGCGCGCAAAAAAAAAAAATAGTTTTTTTAAAAAAAAATAGTTTGGCAAGTCACCTGGCCTGCGGGTTCCTGTGTGGAGGGGGGTGGTCTTGGTGGCAAGCGGTCGGGGGGTGGGGCCCGGAGGGGTACGCGCCCCTCACTTTGATTCTTCGGCGACTTTTTGCACTGGGAAATAACCGTCGTCTGCATGTGCTCAGGCTTTTTGTTGTAAGGAGGGACCGGGTGAGCCTGAGCAGTGTGGCTCCTGGGGCCTGGCGCGTTTGGCGTGGCGTGGCGCGCGCCAAGCGCGCCAAGCCTGGCGCGTTTGGCGCACCCTGTAGTCCCAAGGAAATTTAGGCTCCCTCGTCACATGCACGGGGCAAAAAGAGTACCTCGGGGGAATTGATAATTTTCCCGGGCCATTTTTCGATGCACAAACAGTGGAATCTGGTTTGGGCAAAAGTTGTGGTGATATTTTCCCGCTGGTCCACGCAACAGATCTTTTTCAACGACGTTTTGCTCGCCCTCAGCTCCGATGAAGAGAACGGTTCAAAATAGACTCGGGGACCCATACGTATGTGTGTGGTTCGTGACTCCTCATAAGATGCAGAGCACCGGGCGGCAGGTTTACCACGGGAAGGACAGGAATCGTCCCCAGGTAGGTGACAATTTCCCGCTGGTCCACGTAGCAACTTTTTCCCGACGACTTTTTGCTCGCTTTTTTCTCGGATGAAGAGAACGGTGCCAAATAGACCCGGAACCGTAAGTGGATCCCTGTGGTTCGTCGGCCTTGCATTGCCGCGCACCGGGGAACATTACCATGGCGAACACGTCCAAACCGGTCCAAAAAGGCTGCTTGCAGGGATCGATCCCCTGCAAAAAGCTTGTTTTTCAGTGGCTCTGGAAGGACAGGGGGTGTGGGAAGGCACCAGAATAGGTTGACACCCTCTGAGAACAGGTTCTCTGGAAGATTTCGTCATCGATCTTCTCATCGAACAAAAAGTTTGTCGGAACGCACGCCGGGATCGCCGAGAAAATGGACGAATGATGAACCCAAAATGAAAAAGTTGTCAATTCCTGGTGAAAACACTAAGGGCGCGCCAATCGCGCCAAACGCGCCAAAAACAGGGTTTTCTGGCGCGGCCTGGCGCGGCTGGCGCAGGAGCCACACTGGCCTGAGCGTAGAGCTGCTGCCACCGACAGTAGTGGGCGTCTAGTCGTGGGCCTTGCGACTGCCTGGGAGCAACCGTGCTGTTCGGCGTACTCGGCCAGAACTGGTACCATACCCACGTTTTGGACGGGATGTGGGCATCGGCCGGAAGCCGCTTCTGCACTTCTTCCATGAGAAGCCGGATGCTTGCGGGGGCCTCAAACGTGAGGCGTGATACTTCTCCATGACGCCTCTCGCCCACGACAGTACCGCACTTCTCAAGAACGCGGCCCATGGCGTCCCAGTAGCCGTCGTATTTGGATTCTTTTGACGAGCTTCGGAATGCAACCTCACTGGGGTGAAATCAGTTGTGAGGAGTTCAGCCAGGTGGCTTTCGTTTGGTGTTCGCAGGGTATTCGCATCCCCAGTCGCGAACATGTACATCGTCTTGAGGATGGTACGCGGAACCCCAGATGACTTCCAGACCTCGACGAACTTCATCCTCATGGCCCGGGTGTGGAACCTTTTCCCCGTCCCGGTGTGAACCGAGCACGGCGATCGTCAGAGAGGCCGGGCACGGTGTCCAGTGAAAACGGCTCGAATAGCCTCGGCGAATTGCCCTTCCAGCTCTCCCCAAGAAGAAGACCCCTCCGCATTCACGATGGACTGCTCCCAGTAGCAAACAGAGTTTCTGGATGGAACTCCCGCACTGCGTTGCTCAGTGCGCTGTTGGTTATGCGCTTGCTGCGTGACGATACGGGTACACACCACACCTCTCACTTCCTGCAGTTTCGTGCAGTGGATGCTGAGAATACCGCAGCTCTGCGACCCACGGCAAGGCCACACAGTTTTCAGGCTACTTTCTTGTTCTTGCAGGTTCTGAAGGGTGCACCGGGGATGTCGACGGTACGGCGCTGGGCATTCACCTTGTTGGTGCCCTCACACTACTGCAACAGCTGCACAGAAAGTGGGAGCCCATCAAGTTTGAGAAGGGTCTTGGCCACTTCCTGATGAACGGATGTCCTCGGTCGGTGTCGGGTGTGCTTTTTGCCGGCGTCACAGCTTTCGTGGTGCTGCAGCAACAGATAGGTCAGGGGGTCAAAACAAATTAGAGATTCACAGCGAGCTTCTAATCCGGCGTTCCGCTGACGTGTCGTTGTTGGCCCCACGAGCGAGGTTTGGTGTTTCCGCAGCCGAAGCGCTGACCATCTGGAGTCCCCCCATGGCACCCTGTTGTGCCCTTCCCACAGAAAAAAAGAAAAAATATTTTTTTTTTCAACTATTTTTTTTTTCCACGGTTCCCCAAAATTTTCCGCGCGCTAGGACGCGGATCAAAAAAAAAAAAATAGTCTACCCTAAAAGTGTAAATTTTACTAGTAAAAATTTTTACTAGTAAATTTACTAGTAAAAGGGTCATTTTACAAGTTTACTACTGCACCGTGTAAAGGGGGGGGGGGGGGGGGGGGGCAGGGGCGCACTAAGGATTGGGGGGTGCAACGGGCAATGTCAACGTCTGCTAAATTTGGAAGGGGGGGGTCTGTTTGGTGCACCTGGTGGCCGGGGACCCCCCCACCCTTTTTTCCGGGACCCCCTTAAACGCGCTCTTTCGCGATGGATCTTTCCACTCCGTCCTCGGTTCGTCTGTGAGGCCTGAAATTTGACGTGCAAAACACAGGCTGAAACCGGGAAAATCTGCCCTTTCGTGGTTTTCTTGGTGCCGTTGTTTCGAAACTCTCTAAGTACGTTTCCCAGCGGATTTGCCTGAAAAACAGCTTTTGGGGGGTATTGGCATTTTGGGGAAAGCACATGGTAAATCGGCCAAATTTGCTCGAATTTTCACTTTTTGGGCCAATTTTCCAGATTTTGGCTGATTTTTGAGTGCACTGCAGGAATCTTGGTTTTCGGGGAAACTGACTTTGCTCAAAAGTTGCTAAGTACATTTTCCTGCCAAAAAAGTGCAGGAAAACATTTTGGTGGGGATTGACCATTTTTTCCGCAAAAGTGGGTTTCGATTTCGAAAACGAGGAGAACGGATTCATCTGGAGGAAACGGAGTACCCACTCGGCACCGGGGGGTCTGGGAAACACCCCAAAAACAGCCCCCAAAACGACCCCCCCCCCCCCCCCAAAAAAAAAAGGGGGGTGCAACGTGCAACGGGGGCAACGTCCCTTAGTGCGCACCCTGGGGGGGGGGGTCGAATACTAACAGTTATTTGACACACGTCTGGTTGTCTAAAAAACACTACCACTATTTGATCCTGCTACGTACGTTCGGCTACCCGGAACTTTTTTTAGTATTCGACAAAAAATCGAATAATAACGGGTCTTTGCAGTTAATACACCAATGAAATTTCAGTTTAGACTTAATGCACTGCCAAATTTTGAATTCGACTTAATACACTTCGAGAAAAAAAATTAGACTTAATACACTGCCCAAAAATTTATTAGACTTAATACATGCACCTGAGGAGTGAATTTCTGGTGGGCTTTGTTGGTGACCTTTCCTTTGTGAGTGTGACAGATACCAGCTTTTGCGGACAAGCCAAAATCTCAGCTTGCACACCCGAAAATCTCAGATTGACCGTTGAGACAGGCAGGCGGTCAAACACAAATACTCTGGAAATGGTACCCCACACACAATCCAGTGCTCCTGTGCACACGAAATCTCTGAGTGTTGCTGCAATATTTGAACAATATTCGAACATTTTCGATCGGGCCCCACACTTTTGAGCAGACAAAACTTGAGTGCTGCGAAAATTGAAGACACTGAAATTGGGATCCCAAACACTGACATCCACTGTGAACAACCTGAAAGTGATCTCTCTTGATTATTGATACAATTTTAAGCTCCGAAGCTGCGATCGCCAAAGCCAACTTTTCCGTCTCAGGCTGTGCAGTCATCCAAAAATCCCAGTGCAAATCTCAGATTGTGCGGTTTCCTCGAAAACTGGGGAGATTTTTGGTCTGCCCAATCTGGAATTTTGCCCTTAAGCAATTAGACTCACACTACCCGCCTCCCAGCCTCAGCAATGGTCAACCGGAGACCCCAAACCACTAGAAATTTGAGTTTCGAGCTTGGAAATCTCAGGTAGTGCAGTCGCCTGCACAATCTGAGATTTTCTGCCCGCACAACCTGACACCCACCAGCCGCAGTCAGTTCGCACGAACACGGATTTCGGGCCCTGATTTCGATGAGTTCTGTTTGCTATGGAAAAAGTGGGGGGGAAATGTTTTTTTACATAAGCGCCAGCTTGAAAGGAAATGCTCGACGATGCTGCCCGACAAAGAACAGAAGGGATCCCAAGTGCTGTAACTACCGAACCACGTGTTGAACGGACGTGAGGTCATGCGGGTCTACCCCTACACGACAAATCACACAAACACAACAGGTCAAAGTCCTGAGTGAGAAAACAACACACGGTGGTGTAAGCGAAGAACAAATCAGATTGTATTTGCCCCTTACCTCTATATTTCCCCCCTTTTATTCGGAGTCGAAGCAGCTACGTCGAGTATTTCCAGCTAAATGCCAAAAAATTTGGGCTGGTGTATTAAGTCTAATTGTACCGTAACAGAACCGTAACAGCTGGAACGATGCCGTGCCTGAATATCCGCACGACGTACCCTATGTTCAGTGGGAGTTGAGATTCTCTGTGAAGATGCTAGCCGCCGCCATAGGGCGGGCTATTGCCAAAAGGAGGAGTGCCCGCGAAACAACGTGCCAACACACGCCTGCCACTCCGCCAGTCAGAACGCCCCCGGCTGCGCCACCATCGGTGCAACACTCATCTTTGACAGGGCCACGGCTCGCTCCGCGCCCACGGCGCAACGACTTGCGCCCGCCGTAGTAGTACGGGATAGTAGTGGGGCGACCGGATACTCCTCGGAGAGATGGTCCCTGCACTCTAACTCATGTCTCTCTCTCTCTCTAATTTTTTTTGGGGCAGTGCATTAAGTCTAAAATTTTTTGGGCAGTGTATTAAGTCGAATTGAGAATTGGCAGTGTATTAACTGCAATAGCCCAATAATAACACAGGTGTTATTATTCGACCCCCCTTTAACTCCTAGAATTCATACTTGTTGCAGCTAAAAGGAACATTAGCGGTTTATCCTGAACGCGCACAGGTCAACTCGCACAAAGAAAAGCGACGAACCCCGTGTTCACTGTCGACGTGGGTTCCTCTATTTTTCCCGGCTTCTCTTGCTCGTTTAGACCACGGAAACGTGGCGCTGCGCCACCAGCTCGTGTCCGGAAGCTTCGGCTGACACCATTTTCGCACTTAATCATGGTTAAGAAGAATGCAAACATAGACACAAAGATGGCTCAAAGCATCTGCAGAAGAACACGAAAAGCCTCAGGCAAAACCCCCGTTTCCACACTTCTTTCGCGTTGTTTGTCGAGAGAGGTCGGAAGGACACGTCCCACCTACTCTCGCCTAAACAGCGCATCAATCGTTTTCATAAGGCTCAGATGGTGTGATCCGCATCCTATCGCAGGCCTCGGCAAGAACCTGAAACTGATCACACCCATCAGACACAGTTGCTTATGCCCACTGGGTGAGCTAGTCTGACACCAGTTTCCGTCGAAAAGCCAACGTCGAAAGGCCGAGCGCATAAGCGTGCTCGAGTGTTTCACATGCTGTGCTGATAACATGTGGCAGGGCGCATGCGATCCCGCGTTTTGTAGTGGACTTTAGTGTGCTATAATGCACTGATCCCAAGCCCGCAGAGACGGACTTGGGATAGCCAAGCCCGCAGAGACGGGCTTGGGATGGGAAAATACTCTTCTAGCACGAGAAGACGCTGGAAGCAAACAACGTTGTCGACACCGAAAAGTAAAAGTATACCCTAAACCCTACGCACGTATTCCCTTGCCCGCTGTACCGGTCGCCGTTTGTGAATTAGGAGGCGAGGGGGAAAGGCAAAAAATGAAAGCCAAGTAGAGGCTCGCCGAACGATCTTTTTCACACCTTTTTCCTTATCCAATTCGAAGCCGCGGCCCAGAACGCAGAATCCATCAGACTTGTCCTTTGCGTGCACATTACATGAGAAGACACAGTCTTGTATGTGCCGTGCTTACATGAAGACAGAGACCGCGGAATGCAGACTTGCTCTATACGTGCGCATCACATGAAGACTGAGCTAATGCATCGTGAGGCTAAGTATCTCCCGGAGACCGATGGCGAACAAGTACAGCAATGAAGCAAGGGAAAGGTGCAAAGAACTTTGAAACGAAGGTTAACGTTCCCTGAGTGGTAAGCGTTGGAGATGCGTTTTCAAATCTTAGCCATTGCTCCTTCGCTGGGGGTTTATGGTTGAGACGTCTGGACCTATCCGGATCACCCAAGCTTCTGTTGCGCATGCAGGCAGCATGCAGAGAGCAAACTGGTTCGTTGCATGCACACTTTCACGTTCTCTCAGGTGAAAGCTACGGGGGGGAGAAAGCAATGCGTGCCGGCAGATGGCGGCCCGCGACGACTTGGGCAACGGGCATCTGATCCAAACCTTCCTAACATGCGTCAGCCGCACGGAGCTGGCGAAGCTGCAGGTCGTCCTGGACAGGAAGGGCCCTCAGGGTGTCGACGGTGCCGAGTTTGACGCCGTGGTCCGTGAGACAATCCCGACGTTCCGCCTACCGGTGTCCAGTTTCGGCGCCGACGGCGTGCGGGCGCAGGCGGCGCTGCTGGCGGAGCTGTTCAAGCAGCTCGACACCTGCCGCCGGGGCCGCGTCACGTGGAACGACATCGCCAGCCTCGCCTTCGCTTCGACCACCAACCGAAAGCAGCCGCCGGAGCGCTACAACCCGACGCCGAAGTTCCCCGTGTTCGAGCCGGGCTGCTCGACGAAGCCGCCCTCGTCGAACCCGAACCCCTTCTACCAGCAGCAGGCACCCCCCCCGGCAAACCCGGCGCGCGACCTCCACGACAACGGCGGCGGCTCGCAAGAGCAGCAGCAGCAGCAACAGCAGCAGGAGGTGGCCCCGCAGTACCGCAAAGGCCGCCCGTGGCACACCGTCGACAACATCACATACCTCGCAGGTACAAGTCCTTGCATTTCCCCTCTTTCCGCACAGTAGTTAATTCACAAAAGCCAACTCGCCGAGGTCGACACAAGCGTAGGCGTGATAGTTACACACGTCACCGGTATTTACAATGAGATACCAGAAGACTGTCTCTTTCTTATGATGACAAGGAGGCGATCACTACCTCTAGCCCGGTCTCTGCAGCACTCCGCGCTCTGGAAAAGGAACGACTGACGGTTCGGTATACTTCGTTCAACGACACCGCACGTTACACGACATGACACTGTATGTCACTGCATGACAGCCTTCGGGAAGAAGATGACCCAACGACCTGAAACGCCGCACAACCAGCCCATGAGGGTCTTGCCGCATATTATCTGGGGCAAGCTGCACATATTGTCGAAAAGCGGCAAGTGTTGCGTTTGATGCTGCACCATGAGAGCGAAGTAGCTTCATATGATGCTGCAAAACAGTCGCATGTGCCGATCAGCATTCGGGTCAGTTGTTGCAGTTGGGCACGGCAAGAGACAGGCCAAACGTCGTCGAGAGCACTCGATTCTGGAACGCACGGTTTTGGTCCCTAATTCTTGTGCCTCCTGTCTTGTGAAACTCGTAGTCAGGTCAACATCCTGTGCGTTCATCAATGTATCCACCTTCGGCACATGCGAGACAGCGTTCCGTCAAAACATTATGGTGTGATCCACAGTTGAAAACTTAACTTCCCACGAACTTACGAAGTACTTCCCAAGTACTTTCTAAGTACACCCATATCAGGATAAAATGGCGTTTCCTGGCGATTTCTTGCATTTAGTACTTCCCGTGAACTTCCCTAGTACTTTCCAGGCGATTTCTGGCGATCTTCTGCATTTAGTACTTCCCGTGAACTTCCCTAGTACTTTCCAGGCGATTTCTGGCGATCTTCTGCATTTAGTACTTCCCGTGAACTTCCCTAGTACTTTCCAAGCACACCCATATCACCCCAACGTAGGGTAAAATGGCGATTTCTGGCGATTTTCTGCATTTAGTACTTCCCGTGAACTTCTTATCTTTATCGTGGGAATGTTTCAGCGTAACGACCAAACAGCAGGTCATTAGGGTTTTAGCAACACAAAGTCTAAAAATTTCCCCCCTGTACACCCACGTCAAGCCACCGGATCACACCATTGAATCAAAGTCCCCCCCCCAGGGGTGGCCCTAAGCGGCCAGATTGCGGAGTCGTTGGCAGAATCTCCCCCCCCCCCCCCCCCCCCCCCCCCCCCCTCTACAGTACACGACGCACTAGTTATGGAGTTTTGCTAGTTATTAACTAGCTCAATGACTAGTGAAATTTATAACTAGCACGAGCTAGTTATATAACTAGCTCGTGCTAGTTATATAACTAGCTCTGCTAGTTATATGACTAGCTCTGCTAGTTATATAACTAGCTCTCCCAGCAGAATAACCAGTGAAATACAGTGAAACTGCATTGAGTTGAGTCAAAAAGGACGTGTATATCACTCGGACTAGGTATCCTGGCCCGCTTTTTCTGCTATCTGCTCGGCTGTCTCGGTTGTCTCTTCGTTGTGTTCACCTTAGCGGAACGGTGAAGCAAGAAGCGTCTTGAGGTAATCGATCTGAACAGAAATGCTTTACAGAGCTGTAGAAGGAGACAGATGGTCGGAGAACAAAGCTAACACCGCTCTCTCCCCTCACAGATGGCGTTTCTTCATGTGCGAGTCTCTTAGTCTTGCGGAGGAAAAGCTCTCAAGACACAGAGGACACTTCGTCTTTGTCAGTAGACTTGCATGGTTGTACAAGATATGTTGGCTCAAGCCACGTTTTAGTACAGACTTCGCACAGGCGGGACAGTCTTCCTTGCACTCACATGTCACGGCAGGGCGGTGCTGAGAGTCGTAGTGTGCGTACAGACCGTACACCCGACTGAAGCTCCTTCCGCATATGATACAAGAGTGCGCCTCGCCTTCACTGCTATCACTGCTTTCCGATTCAGCCACTTCGGCGCTGTCTTTCTCTCTCTCAGGAGGACGAAGCTTCCAGGGGGCTTCCTCACAAACGCAAAACATTATTTCACTAGTTTCAACACCCGGGGTCGCATTGAATTTTATTCCCCAGCGCGTTCTGCGACCTACGTGCGCACCAAGGCCCAGATTTTTGAGACGCGCAACTAAGTTTGTCGTGGCATTTTTCCCCCTGTGAACAATGCAGATGCAAAAATGAAAAGTGTCGTACTCAAATAGTCTCGGTATTCCTGCTGCGGGGGGTGTAAGCTCCGGTAGTGGAGTGCGTTGACCTTTTTTGTCGAAGTGTTTGTGCTGAAGCTCGCACACTTGCAAGTCACGTTCCATCGTCTGTTGAGACGTGCACGCCACCCATCGTTTGCGTTCACCATTCATCTGCTCGAACGCTTCATCAGATGTCACCAACCGATGGGCATCCTGAACATCAAACCAGTGACTCATACTGTGGGCATAAGCTGAACGAGTGACTCCGGGATTGGCCCACTCCAGCACAAAGATGAGTGCGTGGTAGCTCAGTAAACTGAACAAAAAATACTTCACAATTTGGCTGTCTGGAGTGTCTGCGTAAAAGAAGCGCACAGGTATGTCCTGATAGCGAAAGAACACGAGAACATCCATGAGGGAACACAGTGTCAACTGGTTCCCTTGCGTTTGCGCTATCAGGGCAGCCAGCAGTTTGCGTGCTTGGGAGCCTGTCATGTTGTTGCCAATGCTGCCGATGACAGCGAGCTCTATCCCTGCTGCGTGCGGAAGCGTCTGCACAATGAGGCGTATCATCCCTTTCACGTCGTGCAGGGCCGGGGTCATCGTGAAGCACGGTTGCAGGAACCGTTGCGCGATGTGGCATGTATAGCCGGCTGCATGCATCTCTTGCAGGCTGAGCCTCTCGCAGGCGTGCAGTTGCTCTAGCCAGTCACCGGCAGCCGTCGTACAAAACGCACTACGATGGCCAGAACCGCCAACACCACTGAACAGCGACCACAGCTCCGCATGATCCCCGCCGAAGCGAAACAGCTGTACAGAGGCTGCGTGCTTCCCTTTGCTGAAACTGCCCGTCTGAATCTGCGTCAGCTGCGGCAAGGCGTTGAATATCCACCATTCGTGGAACTGCGGCTTTCGCTTGTCACAAACTGTAAGAAAGCGTGTCGCAGTCCTCCCAGCCGAGAGGGAGATGGCCAGCCGCTGCCTGGAGCTCCGAGAGCGAAAGGCATTCCCCGTGTTGTACGCGTCCATGAATATAATCACGGAGGGAGCCTCCCTACACGTCTTGAACGGAAATTTGCGCAATAAAAACTGGAGGGATTCCGCGATATTCCCCAGGGCCCTACCTGCCATCAGCTTGAAGTCTTCGCCGGCCTTGGCCACGACCGATTGCGACAGCCCCATCGCAATCCCAGTTTCTTCCTTCACTATCCGTCCAAGTTCTGCGCAAGCGTTGAGTGATAGTCCCAATCGCGTCCGGTTCTCGGCTATTATCTTCCCAATTGCCCGCACAGTTTCTGCGTCCATCTTCTTAAGAGTGTAAGCTGGCCAGGAAAGAATGGAGTATTTTTTTTGTCCTGCGGAAGATTTCAAGTGGTATCCATGGTCTGGTTCTAACAATAAATTTCCTTCCTCGTTCGACACTTCCCTACGAGGAACCTGGAAGACCGCATCCTACTCATCAAAAACTGTTGTGACCAGCGAAGTTTTAAAAGTTGCTTACGTAACCCGCAAAGTGTCAATGTTGCTTACCGGTATGTGATGTGCCTGTACCTTGGTTTGCTCAAAAAACGGAGTACAAAATAAAAAGGATGATCTGATTTTGGTGCTGCAAAAACAAAAAGGTTTTCAGTTGGGAACAAACGTCACGCTCTCATTGTCGCTGGCATCAGGATCATCCTCCACGTCGGCTTTGATTTGAGAGTCTTTGTCGTCGTCGTCCTCATCCTCGATGCCATCAGCGTCGTCCCCCGAGTCGGAGAAAAGCCCCACGACATCTGGATTGCTGCGCCAGTCACCGGGCTGCAGGCTCACGCTATGTTTCTTCCTCGACAGGGGAAAGTTCACAAAGGTTGCAAATCCCCCGCTAGCCCCCCGGACCTGCAGGGGCCGGACACTGTCGATCATGACGTCTGGAGGGAGGGTGTAGCTTCCGGTGTACAAACCAGCCTCACAGTGCTCCGACGGACGTTCACGAAGAAACGTGAAATCCAGCCGGTTGCCTGTCAGCGTCGGTGGGTGCACAGTCGACACGACACTGCACCCACTTTCGATAACGATGCAGAAGTAGGTGACGTCCACACCCTCTTCGCGCACCTGTTTCCTCCCCAGGACAGTGATGTCCGGCCACTTGTTTCTGCGAGTCCCTGTGACAGCAGCAGCGGGAGTAATAGCCCCCGATGCCGTCTTGCACTTGTATAAGGACGGCAAGTCAACCGTTTCCAGGTTGACATCGCCTACCGTAGCCGCCTTCAATCGGTGGTACGCCTCCGAGTCCTTCGCCGTGGCCGTCAGCTTTTTGCGGAGCCCGACACCGCGGAACACCAAGTCGGTGTTCATTTTCACCCGCAGCGAATAGAGTTTTGAGCCAATTGTTTGGGTCTGGTTTTTCAGCGCCTTGAGCGCAGGAAACTTTGCGGCAATAGCCTTGCCGAGGATGCCATTCTTCGTTGACAACGAGAGACCAAAAAGCTGTCCCACCAGTGCCTTCAAAGGCACGTGTTGGACCTCCTCTCCCTCCTTTACCATCAAAAACAACTCCACGAAGTCTTCCACGATGTTCGCGTCCGTCTTGGCATTCGCGTCCGGCTCCAAGTCGCCGGACTTCTGCTTCTTCTTCTCGGGTGTCTTCGCCTTTGTCTCACGTGCGCGCTTGCTCATTTTGATTATTCGTGTATATCAGCTGTGGTCGCCGTTCAGTGGGCAGTATTTCAGTGCATTTCTCCGTAAAATACCATGAGGAGCAAGTTACAAGTGAGAGAATTTGCATAATAGGAGCCACGATGCGGCAGCCTCGGCGCATAGCAACCCAGTTTCTTCCTTCACGATCCGTATCCGCTCTGCGCATGCGTTGAGTGATAGTCCCAGTCGCGCCCGGTTCTCGGCAGTTAGTTCCCATGTGCCCGCAGAGTTTCTGCGTCCACACATTCATAGGAGTGCATCAGACGAAGTATCGTGTGGAACATTCTGATTTTCCACGGCCTCAGTTTGTAACAACACACTTCCCTTCTTGGTCCTGCTGGCACATTCCCTGCGAGGCTGCTGTTTTCTTGTTATTTTGTGTCTTTCGAGCTGTGGTAGCTGTTTAGTGATGGTGTATTTCAATGCATTTCACCCGTAAAATACCCTAGGAGCTAGTTATATAACTAGCAGAGCTAGTTATATAACTAGCAGATCTAGTTATATAACTAGCAGAGCTAGTTATATAACTAGCACAAGCTAGTTATATAACTAGCACGAGCTAGTTATATAACTAGCTCGTGCTAGTCACAAGTTATCAAATATAACTAGTTATAAAATAACTGGGAATTTAATGCCAGCTAATTTCGTGCAAAGCGCCGGCAGAGAACGAAACCACCGAACAGGACACGCATTTTCTTGTCCGGGGTTTCGGGCTCTGTCGCTTTCCGGAACTGGCGACACTACCAAGGTCGAATATACTCTTCCCGCAGTGGCCGCTGATAGACGCCTCTGGCCCTTATCGGCTGTCGGGCGGCCGGGTTGACATGGGTGGTCTCCGGCCCGCCCCTTCTGATAGACCTGGCGCTATCGGTTACCGCCTTCTTTTCTGGGCTTCCGGGCTGACATCGTCGGCCCGGTTGCCCGGCGTGGCTTCTGATAGACTTAGTGGTCTCTGTCCTGCTATCAGATACCCCGCCTTCTTTTTTGAGCTTCCGGGTTTGACTTAGTGGTCTCTGGCCTGCCCCGGTTGCTCTGCGTGACTCCTGATAGACTTAGTGGTCTCTGTCCTGCTATCAGTTGCCGCCTTCTTTTTCTTTCAAGCTTCCGGGTGACATGGGGGTCTTTGGCCTCCCCGGTTGCGCGCGTAACCTCTGATAGACTTAGCGTGCTATCGGTTACCCGCCTGCTTCGGCTTCCGGTTGACATAGTCAGCCCGGTTGCCCGGCGTGAGTTCTGATAGACTTAGTGGTCTCTGTCCTGCTATCAGTTACCCCGCCTTCTCTTTTGTTTTTAGAGCTTCCGGGTTTGACTTAGTGGTCTCTGGCCTGCCCCGGTTGCTCTGCGTGACTCCTGATAGACTTAGTGGTCTCTGTCCTGCTATCAGTTGCCGCCTTCTTTTTCTTTCAAGCTTCCGGGTGACATGGGGGTCTTTGGCCTCCCCGGCTGCGCGCGTAACCTCTGATAGACTTAGCGTGCTATCGGTTACCCGCCTGCTTCGGCTTCCGGTTGACATAGTCAGCCCGGTTGCCCGGCGTGAGTTCTGATAGACTTAGTGGTCTCTGTCCTGCTATCAGTTACCCCGCCTTCTCTTTTGTTTTTAGAGCTTCCGGGTTTGACTTAGTGGTCTCTGGCCTGCCCCGGTTGCTCTGCGTGACTCCTGATAGACTTAGTGGTCTCTGTCCTGCTATCAGTTGCCGCCTTCTTTTTCTTTCAAGCTTCCGGGTGACACGGTGGTCTTTGACCTCCCCCGGCTGCGCGCGTAACTACTGATAGACTTAGCGTGCTATCGGTTACCCGCCTGCTTCGGCTTCCGGTTGGCATAGTCAGCCCGGTTGCCCGGCGTGAGTTCTGATAGACTTAGTGGTCTCTGTCCTGCTATCAGTTACCCCGCCTTCTCTTTTGTTTTTAGAGCTTCCGGGTTTGACTTAGTGGTCTCTGGCCTGCCCCGGTTGCTCTGCGTGACTCCTGATAGACTTAGTGGTCTCTGTCCTGCTATCAGTTGCCGCCTTCTTTTTCTTTCAAGCTCCCGGGTGACATGGGGGTCTTTGGCCTCCCCGGTTGCGCGCGTAACCTCTGATAGACTTAGCGTGCTATCGGTTACCCGCCTGCTTCGGCTTCCGGTTGACTTAGTCAGCCCGGCTGCCCGGCGTGAGTTCTGATAGACTTAGTGGTCTCTGTCCTGCTATCAGTTACCCCGCCTTCTCTTTTGTTTTTAGAGCTTCCGGGTTTGACTTAGTGGTCTCTGGCCTGCCCCGGCTGCTCTGCGTGACTCCTGATAGACTTAGTGGTCTCTGTCCTGCTATCAGTTGCCGCCTTCTTTTTCTTTCAAGCTCCCGGTTGACATGGGGGTCTTTGGCCTCCCCGGTTGCGCGCGTAACCTCTGATAGCCTTGGCGTGCTATCGGTTACCCGCCTTCTTCGGCTTCCGGTTGACATAGTCAGCCCGGTTGCCCGGCGGGAGTTCTGATAGAATTAGTGGTCTCTGTCCTGCTATCAGTTACCCCGCCTTCTTTTTTCAAGCTTCCTTAAGCTTCCGGGTGTGACATAGTGGCCTCTGGCCTGCCCCGGTTGCCGCGTGTGACTTCTGATAGACTTAGCGTGCTATCGGTTACCCGCCTTCCTTATGCTTCCGGGTTTGACATAGTGGCCTCTGGCCTGCAGTTGCCGCGCGTGACTTCTGATAAACTTAGCGTGTTATCGGTTACCCGCCTTCCCGCCTTCTCTATGCTTTCGGGTTTGAGTGGCCTCTGGCCTGCCCCAGTTGCAGCGCGTGACCGCTGATAGACTTAGCGTGCTATTGGTTACCCGCCTTCTTTTAAGCTTCCGGGGTTGACATGTTGGTCTGTGGCCTGCCCTGGTTGCCGTGCGGGGCTCTGATGGACTTAGTGGTTCCTGGCCTGCTATCAGTTGTTTCATCTTCTTTGAGCGTCTAGGTTTGACTGAGTGGCCTCCAGCCTGCCCCAGTTGCCGCGCGTGACTTCTGATAGACTTAGCGTGCTATCGGTTACCCGCCTTCTTTAAGCTTCCGGACTTGATGGTGGTCTCTGGCCTGCCCCGGTTGCGCGTCGATCGACGAGGCTGTCGATGAGTCCGCACGAGTCAGCACGAGGATGAAGCGCAAGGAGAAGCAGGACGGCTGCTACGTCCTGGCCATGGCGCAGATCGACGAGGTGAAGCGGTTTGTGGCGCGCAAGCAAGCCCGCCTGGCGGGGCGACGCGACACCAACCTGCATCGGTTCTCACAGGAAACAGCCACCCACGATGCGAGCTAGATGCTAATGTACATCGAGCGATACCTGACGTTCATCCGCATGTCGTGCAGTCGACGTCGCACACGGTCTATCTGTTATCGACATGGGCCTGTTCAGCCGATCCCCACACCAGGGCTCGTCGATGCCACAAACGGTCTTTTCACACTACTTCAAGTTCAAGCCGGACGACCTCGTGGCTCGGAAGGTGTTCAGAGGGATCAAGTGGGCCAGGGGGGAAGGTGTGCAGCCCTTAGACATGCTGCCGTACCTCCCAGGAGGGTCACCAGCCGGGTTCGACCTTGACACATGGGGCTCAATGGCTGACTCGCCGGCGGTGTTTACCCCCTGTTTAATATTTGAAAGTTCGTCGTCACTCTATCAACGCGGAAGGGACTCACCTCATCCGCGCATCAGCACCAACTCATCTCTCACTCCGGACGCTGTGTATTGCAGCGCCGACTGTCGGCTTCTGGTCCGCCGGAGTCAAGTTCCAGCTCCGAGGCGTGCTGAGGAGGTATGAGTTCGCCGAGCGCGCCCTCGGCGCCTTACCGGTGGACAGGGACATGTCCCAGATCACGACGAAATAACCGCGGCACTTCCTGCACACTGACACCGGTTCGGAGGCCCAGCGCATGCGCCTGGATTTCTTGATCCGCTGGGAAAGAGAGGTCCTCGCAACTTCCGCCGCATGGGCCCACATTGGCCTTCCAGACGAGATGCGGGATCTGGGTATCCAGGGCGCCGACGCCCTGCTGCCTCACCTCAAGTACGGCAGCGAATTTCTTGACCAGCTGGAAAGAGACGTCCTTGCAACTTCCGCTGGTCTGCGCGACGTGGACCCCCCAGTACGAGATGCCGCGGGATCTGGGTACCTGGGGCGCCACCTGCTGCATCACCTCAGGACGGGCTGCCCAGTATCGGAGTTAGTGGGTACGTCACCCACTCGCCTGGCCCGCCCGGTCAGTCCGAGATCACCAAAGAAGACCTGCTGCACCGCCAACCCGACGTCCTGGCAAGGTCGAGGCAGGTCATCCGTGCCGACCGGATCTGATCTCGGCGTGGGGACAACGACGTCGCCCCGGGCAACGCGTGCGTGACAAGGTCCCGGGAATAACATCGCGGCCCTGCCCACGCAAGCTCCTACACGCTTGGGGCGGGACTCCCCATCCGGGGCATCCTGCACTGCAGAAGGGGGGAAGTCGACCAGCGTGTTGTTGACGCAGCAATAGCGAAGTGCGCTAGGGCCGACCGCTGGCTGGTCCTGGCAGCGCTTCAGTCCCCTGATGTCGCGAAGGAGACGCGGTTGCTAGCTCCCGTTCGGGGCTTCCTCCCCGCCCTCCTTCGTTCGGGCGCTGCGCCAAAGGTCCATTGGGATAAGAGCCATTGGGACAATCCAATAGACACGTGAGCTGAATGGCGCGGTCGGCCAGCAAACGCAAGCTTGCTCGCCGCCAGCTGAGCTCCGTCTGTTAGACTCACAGCCACGGTTGCGCACCTGCCGCCTCCGTCGCTTAGTCAGTCCCGCACAGGCCGCCCCTGCTAGCAGCGGCTGCGCCGTCGGCTCTGTCCCACAGCTTTAGCAGGCCAGCTAAGGACCGTAACCACGTATTCTGTTTGGGCGAACGCGGCATTAAATGTACGTTAAATGCGCGGGACGAGTGGGAGCAACGGCTCCGAGTGACCCCTCGAAGGAGCAGAATTTAATGGGAATTTAATGCCAGCTAATTTCGTGCAAAGCGCCGGCAGAGAACGAAACCACCGAACAGGACACGCATTTTCTTCCCACCCGCGTTAGTGATGGTGTATTTCAATGCATTTCACCCGTAAAATACCCTAGGAGCTAGTTATATAACTAGCAGAGCTAGTTATATAACTAGCAGATCTAGTTATATAACTAGCAGAGCTAGTTATATAACTAGCACAAGCTAGTTATATAACTAGCACGAGCTAGTTATATAACTAGCTCGTGCTAGTCACAAGTTATCAAATATAACTAGTTATAAAATAACTAGTTATTTTCACAAGTTATGTACCTTACTAGTGCGTCGTGTATTTTCACTGTGGAGGGGGGACGCTACCTGTCACTCTCTAAGGTGGTCACCACGGTGGGTGGTCAGAAAAAAAAATTTTTTTTTTGGCCCAAATACCCCAAAAACCACACTTTGAAAATTTTTTGTGGGCCCACTTTTGCCAGGGAATTTTGACCATTTCACCTTAGAGAATTCGACCACCCAGCCTCCAAGGCAACTGCACTGTAGAAGGGGGGGGGGGTCCCTTGCAAAGTCGTTGGGGGCTCTCAGGGTAGTGTCAGCACTGCCCCCCCCCCCCTCTCTACGGCACCAGAAAGTCCAAAAAGAACCATGGTAAAGAAAGTAGAAGGAGAAAAAAGAAGTTGTCGACAACGAAAGAAAGAAAAGAACTGAAAATAAGACTCTGCATTCCACGAAGAAGACTTGATGCTAGCATCAAACACATGAGAGGCAAGTAGCGCCTGAACACGAAACTAACATTTTCCCCCCGGTAAGCACCCGCACCCACCCGTTTCCAATTCCCTTAAAGCCAGACAAGCATACAACGACAACCCGTCTCAGGTCTAAACGCGTTCGCCATCGCGGGGGAAAGCATTCGTGACGCTGTTCACGCTGTCCCCCGACACGGCGCGCGCCGCGCTGGCCGGGCACCTGAAGGGCCCGCTGCCGCGGTTCACGGGGTCTACCACTTTGCGGCCCTGCGCAAGATCGCCGTCGTCGCGTGATTCAACGACAGTACCTCGCTCGGTGACCTGGTTCACCATAAAACCCCCGGATCTCTAAGTGAACTTACACTCTAAAACCTAATATTGTGAACATTAGGACCTGTTATTTAACATTTCCCAATACTGGTAACATTATGACTTGATACTTATGCGGGCTTTTACCCCGGTAAGCACCCGGCACAGATCTGGCAAACCTTGAACCTGCTCCAACCCGTCTCAGGTCTAAACGCGTTCGCCATCGCGGGGAAAGCATTCGTGACGCTGTTCACGCTGTCCCCCGACACGGCGCGCGCCGCGCTGGCCGGGCACCTGAAGGGCCCGACTGCCGCGGTTCACCGGGTCTACCACTTTGCGGCCCTGCGCAAGATCGTCGCCTGCTGCGCCGACCGGTACCTGTACGCCTGGCCCGACCGCCTCGACCGGAGCACGGCGCCCGACACGTGGAAGACGACCTCCGCGCAGCACTGCGCGGCGCTGCACCGAGACGGGTCGCTGCTGTTCACCGGCGGCGCGGATTTGTGCATCAACGTGTTCAAAGTCTCGCACAGCCACCTCGGCCTCCGGTTGGAACCTCTGCGCAGCGTGCCGGCCGTCGCCGCGTGGATCAACGACGTGCAGTACCTCGGAGACCTCGACCAGCTGGTGACGAGCTCAGTCGATGGGCGCATTGTGCTGTGGGAGGTGTTCTGGGGTGCGCAAGCGGAGGATCACCTGGTGTTCAGGATGCGCTCTGTGATCAACATGCCGGCGCAGTCGGTCACCACGAAGGTGGCGTACTCCACGAGGCAGCGCACGCTGCTTTGTGTGGGGTACGGCCACGAAGTTCTGCTGTGCAACCCGTTCGTGACGTCGCGAACGGACGTCCTTCGGGGGCACGACAAGCTGCTGTGCGACGTGACTGCGTTCGAGCACGCACCGGAGGCCGCTTCGGCCGACATATCGGGTCGGGTCATCATCTGGGACCTCCCGACCCTCGCCGCCCTGCAAAGCATCGGCGGCAGCGATGACCCGACGACGCTAACCGGCGGCCTCGTCGGCATCGCGGTCTCGCGGGAGTCCGGCTGCTTGCTCGCCGTCGGCCGCGCGTGCCACGCATACAGCGTCCGCCCGGCGCCCGCTCCTCCCGCGTGGGACGGCCCGGTTGCCTGCCTGCTGCACGCGCGCGACCAGGGCATCGTCGCCGCGGCGGTCGGGTCCTGCGTTTTTTTCTTCGACGCCGTGTACGGCACGTTCCGCTCCGCCCACCCCTGCCCGAGCCCCATCAAAGTCCTCGCGGCGCTCAAAGGCAACCGGGACGTCGCGGTCGGCTGCGAGGACGGCGAGGTGCGGCTGCTGTCCATCCTGAACGGGTCCTTGTACGACGAAGTGCACTGCGGCTCCGCGGTGGTCGGGTTGTCCCCAGTGTTGGACGAAGCGGGGCTAAAAAACGTTCTCCCGGAGCTCACCACCGGCGACGCGAGCCGGCTGCTGTTTGCGGCGGACTGCAAAGGTGAAGTGTCGCTGTTCCTCTTCTCCGGGGCGGAAGTGAAGCGGCGGGTGCTGGCATGGTCGTCGACGCTCGATGCCGCGTCACTGTTCGCCGGCGCTGGCAGCGGGCGCCACGCCGCTGTCGCCCATGAGAAGGACTGCGAGCTCTGGACCACCGCAGCGACGCCGGCCCTCGCCAGGTGCGTGCGGTGTGTGTCACCCGTCACGTCCCTGCTGTTCGCGGAGGCGGCGTCCGCCTTCGTCGCTGCGGAAGCGGCCGGCGTCCTGCACTTCTACGGGTGCCCCGGCTTCACGTACCTCTTCAGATTCTCCTTCTCGTCGCCTTCCTCCGCGCCGTGCCACATGGCGCTGTGCGCGCACCCGTTGCTCATCGCGTGCGCAGCCCCGCAATCCGTCACCGTCCTCTCCCTCGGCAACCTTCTGCACCACTACCACGAGCACACCACGACGCCCCCCGCGCGCCCCGCCCACCCCCTCGTAGCCGGGCGCTACGCGCTCTCCACCGAAAGCACCCAGCGGCCGCCGAACGCTCGCCCCGCCGAAACCCAGCCAACCCCCTACCGAACCCCCCGGCTGGGTTGTGTCGAGGGCGGCGCGGCAGCGGGCCCCCGGTCCGGGGGCCGCCGGGCCGCGGCGCGCCGGCTGGCGCCGGCGCCGCTGCCGCCGCAGTCGTCGGCGGCGGCGGTTACGCGGTCACTCGCCCGGCGGCTTATGCCGTCGAACCGCAACCTGCCGCCGCCGCACAACCCGACGCGGTTCCGGGCGGGGCCGGTGCCGGCGGAGCCGGCGGCGTTCGTCCTCGACTCGCCACGGGGCGGCGGCGGCGCGGGTTTCGAAGCTCCGGGCTTCAAGCCCGCCGCCGCCGGGTTGCCGGAACTGCCAGGCGCGGAGTCAGAGGAACCCACCGGTGGGGGGCTGCCGCTTAGCCGGGAGAAGTTGGCTTCTCCAGCGGATTGCGCGTCGGGAGGCGGCGGCAGCGGCGGCAGCATCAAGCTGCCGCCTGGCGGGGGGCAGCTGGCTTGTCCAGCTGATTGCATGTCTGGAGGAGGGAGCAGCAGCATCAGACTGCCTCCTGGCGGGGTGAAATTGGCCGCTCTGGCGGATGACGCGTCGGGAGGGGGCGGGGCGAAATTGGCTTTTTCAGCCGATTACCCGTTGGGAGGGAGCAGCAACAGCATCAGGCTGCCTCCCGGCGGGGGGAATTTGGCGTCCACCGCGGATTACACAACAAAAGGGGGCGGCAGCAGCAGCAGCAGCAGCAGCATCAGGCTGTCGGCGAAACTGGCTTCCACCGCGGGTGACACACCGAGGGGTGGCGGCGGCGGCAGCAGGCCGCAGCCCGGTGGGACGAAATTGGCTTCTTCAGCCGATTGCACATCGGGAGGGGGCAGCAGCAGCAGCATCAGGCTGCCACGCGGCGGGGGGAATTTGGCATCCACCGCGGATTACACAACAGGAGGGGGCAGCAGCAGCAGCAGCATCAGGCTGCCGGGGAAATTGGCTTCCACCGCGGGTGACGCATCGGGAGGGGGCAGCAGGCCGCAGCCCGGCGGGGCAAAAACGGCTTCTCCAGCGGATTGCACACCGGGAGGGGGCAGCAGGCCGCAACCCGGCGGGGCAAGAACGGCTTCTCCAGCGGATTGCACACCGGGAGGGGGCAGCAGGCCGCAGCCCGGCGGGGCAAGAACGGCTTCTCCAGCGGATTGCACACCGGGAGGGGGCAGCAGGCCGCAGCCCGGCGGGGCAAGAACGGCTTCTCCAGCGGATTGCACACCGGGAGGCAGCAGCGGCACCCGGCCGCCAACATTAGGGATGTTGGGGCGCGCCGCCGCCGCCGGGCCAGCCGACGACGCGGCGGCGTTCTTCCCGTGCCCTTGCCTGCCCGCGTACGACACCCGGCGGCGCGCGGTGGTGGCTTTGCGGAGGGCTGGCAGCCTTGCCGCGGCGCGGCGCGAGGTGGAGCTGCTGCGCGGGCTCTCGGCTCCGGCCGGCGGGCAGGAGGCCTTCGCCGCGGGGCTGGATGCGGTGTCGGACGACATAGCGCGTGTGCACTACGTCGTCCTGGAGGCGGTGGACTTCACCCTGTACCAGTACACCCGGAGGGAAATCCGGACGACCCTGCAGCGGCCCCGCGCCATCCCCGAGCACGTGTGGGTGCTCGGCGGCGTCGCGGCCGCGCTGTGCACGCTGCACGCCCGCGGGATCACCGCGATGCTCACACCCGAGAGCATTGCGTGCTGCCGGGGCAGGTGGCGGATCGTCAACCTCTCCTCCGCCGTTTCCCGCACCGCCCCGCCGCAGAACCCGAAGGAATCGTCCAACCTCGCCTCCGCCGCCCCGCCGCAGAACCCGCAGGCCGGCGGCCTCCCCGACAGCCTCGCGGCGGCGCGCGTGCCGTGGAAGTTCTGCCCGCCGGAGTGCGCGGAGGCGAAAAAACGGGCGCGGGCCCTGCCCGGCGAGCTGCTCGCGAACGCGGACGCCTGGGGCGTCGGGCTGGTGCTGTGGCTGCTGGCGACGCGGGAGGACTACTTCGCGGCGCCGGAGGAGGGAGGCGGCGATACGGGGGCGGTGGACCGGTTTTGCGAGGGGCTGGCCGGGTTCCGGGCGCCGCGAAAGCCGTCGTTCTGCGCAGGGAAGCCGCCCAAGGCGGGTGCGTCGCTGACCGTGACGCACGGCTGCCTGTGCGACGTGCGCAGGCGGTGGCCGGCCGAGAAGGTGCGCGAGGCCTTCGCCGGCGAGCCGGGCGTGACGGACGAGAACCTGCACGCAGCAGCCGACCCCCCGCCTCTCCCCACTACTAAGCACGCGGCACCCCCCGCCGTGCTCAAGCTCTTCGAGCACCCCCCGGACCCACCCGCTAGTTGCCCGCCAGAGCAAAGTGCAACCTCGCAGCCTGCGAGCGTTGCACTTGCCCTTTCGAGTCCGTTCTCGCACCCGTCGAGTCTCGGCGCCGCCGACAGGCGGCTGAGCCGTATGCCTGCCGGCCCCGGGTCCAGGGGTGGTCCCCCCGAACAAAGTGCAACCCCGCAGCCTGCGAGCGTTGCACTTGCCCGGGGTCCGTTCTCGCACCCGTCGAGTCTCGGCTCGCTCGAGACGCGGGCTGGGCACGCAGGCAGCCCCCGCAGGCGGCAGAGCCGCATGCCTGCCGGGCCCGGGCCCAGGGGCGGGGTCCCCGGAGAAAGCGACACCGCCGTGCCGCCGCCTCCGGCACCCGACGGCGTAGCAGGGATGACCCCTGCCGACTGGCCGCTAGCCGGGGACCTGCCCCGCGGCGCTGGGGTCGCGGGCGGCGGCCCCGGCTTCCGGCGGCGGACGTGTGCTTCCGATCCGGGGTCAGACCCGTCGGCGCACCTGGTGCCGCCGCCCGCCGCGGAGCCCAGCGCCGCTGTGGGGCCCGACGGCGGCTTGGCGGCGGGCGCCGAGGAGTTTGTGCTTGCCCGGTTCGCGCCGGCGGCCGGCGGCAGGTTCACCGCGCTGGCGACGGCGGTCGCGCCCGGCGCGCCGCGGCCGGCGGCGGCGGCGGAGGCTGCGCTGGAGGGCTCGCTCTCCGAAGCCCGGGCGAGCACCCGCGCGGGGGACCGGGCGAGTCTCCAGCCCCGCGGCGCGTGGCGGGAGGGCAAGGCGCCCGGCGACGCTGGGCGCAGCGGCGGAGCACCCGGCGTCCCGTCCGTCGCTGACTGCAACGCAACCGCGCAGCAACAGCGGCAGCAGCAGCAGCAGCCGCAACAGGAACAGGTGCACCACCAGCAGCAGATGCCGCAGCGGCAGCAGCAGCAGCAGCAGCAGCAGCAAACCCCGCTGCTCGCGTGCGCAGCGGCAACTGGGTTCCTCGAGAGGATGGCGACGCTGCAGCGCAAGGCGGCGGCCGCCTCGCCGGCGCCCGCCGCGGCTCCGGACGCCGCCGCCGCCCCAGGCCACGGAACCCCAGCGCCCGCCAGGCCCCGCCCCGCCGCTGCGCCGCCGCCGCCGCAGCCGCTGCAGTCGTGGCTCATCCTGGCCGAGCTGCCGCCGCCGCCGACCGGCCCGCTTTCGCCGCCGCCGCTCGGTGCCAGCGAAAGCCGCCCGGCACTCGTCTCGCTCTTCAGCGCCGCGGCGGCCGCCGGCGGGCGGTGCTACCTCGGGTCGTTTCCGCACGCTCCGACGCCGGAGCTCAACGTCCCGCGTGGCTTTGTCGTGCCGGAGTCGGTTACGCCGTGGAACTCCGCCGGCGAGTTCTCACACCCCAGCGGGGAGGAGGACAACCCCCCGCCACCCACGGAATCTGCAGGCCGGGTCAGACCGGTCTGCAGCGGTGAAGACGGCGAAGACGGCGAGGAGGGCGAAGCCCCGCCGTTCGCCCCGCAGTTCCCGATGGACGATGACGCCTTCGCGCAGGGGCAGCGGGTCCGCGACGAGGCGGCGCTGCGCTCGCCGCTGGCGGTGAAGCTGCTGGGGCTCGGGTACGGCGCGGGGGACGGGAAGACGGAGGGTGAGCTGCTGCAGACGGGCGCGGGGACCTGGCTGCTGGGGGCGGGCGGCGCGCTGCTCGGCACCGTCGAGAAGCAGCTGGTCCGGAAGGGGGTGCGGCAGACGCTCGAAGCGATGGCGCCGTTCTTCACGGCGAGGCACGCCGGCGGAGAGATCCAAGGGTCGATCTGCGCGCCGTTCTACGCCGCCGGCCGCAAGCCGCCGCGCGACCGACGCCTGCGCCCGCCGCCGGCCGGCAGGAGGCAGCCGCGGGCTGCGGAGCCCGCGCAGCGGAGCCGCGACGCGTCGCTGCGCCGGCTGAACGACAGCGGGTGCCTCGACTTCCTGCTGCGGACGCCGCCCGCGTCCCCCCGGCACAGGCGGGGGGCCCCGCCCAAGCGGGCCGCCGCCGACATCCTCGAAAACTGCCTGCCCGAGCCGGACCCGTCGTTGTTCGTCCGCCCCCTCACTGTTGCTGATCGCATCAACATCAAGCGTGCCGACGACTTCATCGCGAGGCATATCCAGCGTGAGGACAGAAACAAAACGTGAAGGTGGAACAGACGACACACGCGAAGGAAGATGCAAGCTGCTCGTCTAATACCGAACTTCGCACTTCCTACAAAAGGCCGAATGTGAAAGAACCTTCAGAGCTGTCGGACAGCGCCAAATGCTGTATTTTTCCCGGCAAGTCAGACTAGCAGAGTGAAGTCAGAGTATCGTCAGACTGAATGCGCGTCGCCGACCCCCCCAGCTCGGGAAAAGGAGTCATGCCCAATATAGGAAAGGGGATCCTCCCCTCCTGGAAGCTCTAGAGCTCCAGGAGGACGGAAGGATCCCTACCTCTCCTGTTGGTAATATGACGGTCAACCACAAATGAAATGAAAATCGAAGACTGGCAAATGAAAGAGACTGGTATTCATAAGTCATTATCAAGCCAAGCTAGTGTCGAGCCTGCGGTCAGGTGGGACGTACCCTCACCTCACGGCATCGATAATGATAATTCCACTATTCCGCCATCATCATGTAGCTGTGCTGCAGGCGGGTGGTGGCGGGTGATGCTCACCGCGGTACCTGAACCCAATTCGGCTCCGGGATTGCAAGCCAGCGCCGCTTGGCGGGCGCACATTCAGGTACAAGAAACTCGGTAAGAAAAAGAAAAGCTAGCCCAAACAATTGCTGGTAGAGGAAACCTGCCTGAAGAACACAACCACCTCGCAGGTGGGCCAGTCTGACGCTTGCTGTCGCTGGGAAAATAAGAAACACCGAGCGTCGAAGAACGTGTTTCCACGTCGCTTCGACCTGTCGGCAACCCCGTTGCGCCGTTACGCTTCATCCCCTTCTCCCTTCTGCCTCGAAGCGTATGTATCGACCTCAAGCTAATTGTCAGGTGAATGGCGAACCGTGGCGGGCTTGTGTTTACGCCAAAAAAAGCAGTCGTGTCCTAAGCAATCCGACGTAACGACTTACGCCCGCCGTAGTAGTACGGGGCAGGGGAGCGACCGGATGCTCAAGAAGTGGCAGCAGGTGGGCGACCGACAAAGGTGATCGCGGGTCATGGAAAAGCTGTCGTACGCGAGACGGTCGTCGCACAAAACCTTCTTTTAGTACCCTGCAGGCTGGTGTACGAAGAGAGCCAACTACGGAAAAGGTGTCGTACGCGAGACGGTCGTCGCACAAAACCTTCTTTTAGTACCCTGCAGGCTGGTGTACGAAGAGAGCCAACTACGGAAAAGCTGTCGTACGCGAGACGGTCGTCGCACAAAACCTTCTTTTAGTACCCTGCAGGCTGGTGTACGAAGAGAGCCAACTACGGAAAAGGTGTCGCACACCGCGCACCGCCGGCTACGTGGTGCCCGGTTCGAACACCTTGCCCGACGTGTGTGATCCCGGAGAGATGGGCCCTCGTCTTTCTCAACTTTCGTGCTCAAGGTATCGAGCAGCGTCATCACGACACGTCGCAAAGACGGATTGAACACGGGACACGAAAAAGCAAAACGAACGTCGAAAGCTACATACAACGCGCCACCTTCAATTGTTCGATCCAATGCGATGCTCTTTTTATTCGTGTAGCCACCAGAGCGTACAAAAGAATGACGAGCACGCGACCCGGTGAACATAATCAAGAGTCGAAGATTAGCGTCGAAACTTCCTGGCTTTTCACGCCGCAGCAGAACGACCACACCCTACCCAAACCCAAGCACCCTCTAAACGCGTTAGGGGACTTCACAAGGTTTCACAACGGAGTGACACAACACCCGAAACGAGTCGCACTCTTTTACTTTTCTCAACCCCCCGCCATACCCAAGCCTCTACGGTCAACCGGAGACTTTAAAATACCGACCTTCTAATCCACAAATAACGCTAGAATATGCTTGTTGCTGAATGTCCCCCGGTGACTCTCTAAAACCTCGGTAAAATAATACGAGCTTTCACTCTCGAAAGGGAAAACAAAAACGTAAGGCGCCCACGACTATATTCATAGCGAATCTTTTCTTGTGTCGGTAGCATTGGGTCACAAACTTGGCTAGCCATAGTTGTAAATTTGTTGCATTAGTGTGATTGTCAGGCCTTCGACTACCCTGAGCAACGCACTAACGCACTAGCCATAGTTGAAGTGTGCACATGCGTCCCTTTCACCACCCGACTCTCAGCCTCAACGGTCAACCGGAGGCCCTAAAAACACCGAACCTCAAAACCACAATAAACGCTACAAAAGAGAAAAGGGATCGACCAGGCTAGCTGTAACCGCTATAGGGGAGGGGTTGTGTTTGTTGAACGCTTACGCCCGCCACTAAACCCAGCTTTACCTGTTTCGTGTGGGCTACAGCACATTTTACCTCCTTTGATCTATCGCAACTGGCAGTCTCCTCGAGCATTTCCTACAAAGCAGGTGCTTATACAAAAAAAGAGAATCGAGGTATATTCGTTGGTGCCAACCTTGAGAGGGTCGCACCTTTGCTTTGCATGGCAGAGGATGAGGCGTCTGTAACGGGCAAAGTAGACGTCGAGGATGAAAGTTTCAACGCAAAGGCGATAGCTGCTGCGAAGCAGTTCGTCATCAACCGCCCGAGCTGGTGGACCAAGCTCTGCTTCCTCATTGCGCTGTACAACCTTGCGCTGGTGCCTTTTCGGTATGTCGCCCCATCCACAGTTAAACAGAAGAACATATCCTCAGACTCAGGTTCCTGCACCGGTAAACGAAAAAGAACAGCATCATCTGGTCGATGGTGACGATAATCCGGTATTTGATACTTGTTCTAACACCGCAGGGTATGCCTAGAGCCTTATTCCCCAAGCCCAACACCACAGGATATGCCTAATGGTGCAAGCTAGCCTGGCTGAAGCAGTAGTAGACTTGCTGCTTGACGCCGTCATGGCGATCGAGTTCCTAGGCGAGCTCTTGAAGGTGCCCCGGGGACACAGTATGCGTTTCTCTCGCCGCTGCTTAACGGTGCCTGGCTGATCCGTGTGGTCCGGTGTGCTTCAAAGCTCCCAGTGCTTAACGGCTTTATCACGTGGGCGGCCCTGAGATTACCCCCTCAGGTGGCACCACTTTATCTTTAGCCATACTTCAACTCTCTTCGCGTGCCCACGGCTGGCGTTGCGGTGGTTGCTCTTTTCACGCCTTGCATCTGTTCAGCCGGACCTGCAACCTTCCGGGTAGCCTACGGCTCCAATGGGGAGCACGTTTGGGAATTGATTCTCTTGACAGTGGTGGTGCACGTGTGTGTGGTCCTTTTTAAAGATGGATTATGTCCGCGCTCTCTCTCTCTTTAAGGGTACCGCCCGAGGGAACCGGCTATGAGCCGAAACTCGGCGCCGGTCTCTCGGACTGCACCAGAAGAGAACTTCGCGGCGGATCAAAGCACCCGCCCTGCACGAGGCACGCGCCCAATACCCAGGGCTACCGTAGCACCCTCCATGTTTGCACCCTCCTCGGACGCTACGGTTCGGGAAGGGGCTGCAAAGTAGTTGGGAAAACACGTTCCCCTTCCCCGCGTTCTGCGCGTGGGGTTGCCACTGGGCACCGCTGCAGCTGCCGCAGCAGCCGCAGTGATGGTGCACGTGTACTCGGGTAGGAAGATGCTTTCCACCTTCGCAGCAACCCGGACGTGGATTGGGGAAAACGATGAATAAATGGTTCTCTCCGACAACCGTCGCCCGGGGACTTTAGAGCCCCGGGTCCCTGAGCGAACTTCACACCCTGAAACTTCAATGTTTTACATAAGCGCCAGTGTTGAAAGGAAATACTCGACGATGCTGCCCGACAACGAACAGAAGGGATCCCCAAGTGCTGTAACTACCGAAACACGTGTTGAACGGACGTGAGGTCATGCGGGTCTACCCCTACATGACAAATCACACAAACTAAAGAGGTCAGAGTCCTCAGGGAGAAAACAACACACGGTGGTGTAAGCGAAGAACAATTCAGTTTGTGTTTGTATTGTATTGGCCCCTTACCTCTATATTTCCTTCCATTCGGAGTCGAAGCCAGGGCTTACGCTCCACGTGTGGAACGTGTGGATTTCCACACGTTAATTCTTTTTGGCTTTTGTTCACCCACGCGTGGATCCAGAGGTACCACATGTGGATTTTGATTTATTGGTCCACATGCAGGGGAGTCTAGGCCCACTAGTGGACAAGGCCGCACAGCCAGGTGTCGCCAAGTCCAGTAGCTACCTAGCGACGCTATTTTTTTTTTTTCCCGTCGCACATGAAAATGTGTATAAGGCTTCGTGGGGGCCTGGTCAACCACCTCATCACTATAGGGCACAAACCTTTCTCGACAGTGATTGGACAGTCGGGATTGCCGGGGGCGGGTCTCCATGAAGAAGAGAATTGTAAAGCAAGACTTGCCCCCTGCGCCTGCTGTCTCCGGCTGCTTCGGCAGATGACACGTACTACTACTACTACTACTACCGTCGCAAAAACGTTTCTTCATCTCCAAACTTAAGCGCCCACATGTGGACCACACGTATTTTCTCCGAGACCGAAAACGGAGCGTAAGCCCTGGTCGAAGCAGTTACGTCGAGTATTTTCCCAGCCCTAAGCGCGTCGAGCCACTCGCACCTCTAAGCCGCGAGCTTCACACACACACCCACCCACGACCGCTACAGGTGACGAGACGGAGATATGCGTCCAGAACATGTTCATCAACATCCGCCGGAGGGAATCGACCTTCGAGCTATGCGCCCTCATCCCGCTAGACCTCGTAGGGCTGGCTGTGTCTGACGGCCTGCTGCACCCGATCTTCAGGCTGAACAAGATGACCCGCGCCGTCGAGCTGGGCTGGTACTTCGATCAGCTCGGCAAGATCCTGCAGATTTCCAACAACGCACAGCAGATCTTCCGCTTTTCGGTCACCATTTTGTGTATGCTCTATGGACTGATTTTTTAGAGTCATAGCTCGCTTGCGAATCCGGGATTTCGGAGTCTCCGGGTGGCCTTCGTCGGATGGGTTCTTTTAAAGCTTCTTTTTACCAAACAGTCGGAGGAAATGAGAACGGGTCGCAGGCCATCCACGGCGTTTCCTTGCGCCCTGTATCAAGAAACAAACGTCCAGGGCAAAGCGTTCAACGAAAAAAACGATTCCCTCCTCTCATCATTTTCCGGTTTCAACCGTGGTTAGCCAGTGACGCGTTTTTTTTTTGTATAATATTATAAGCACCTGCGTTGTAGGAAATGCTTGAGTAGACTGCCAGTTGCGATAGATCAAAGGAGGTAAAAGTGCTGTAGCCCACACGAAACACAGGTAATCTGGGTTCAACAAAAAAGACCCACTTCGTAGTTGTATTGTTTTCTCCCCCTCGAGCATTTTTGGAAAAACAGGTCGTTCGAATGAAACTCTTACCGCTCAGGCGAGTGAACAGGGCAGAGCCCAAGCCTGGACCGGTGTTCAAATAACTGTTCTTATTCGACCCCCCTTGGCGGTTGAACCCATATTTTGCACGTGCTCATCCTCCTCATGCAGGGGCGGGAGACCGAAGGCGAATTCTCAATTGATGGTACGATGCAATCTGGCTCCCACATCCACGGATGTAGGCGGTCTTGGGGAAGTAAAAAAAAAAATTTAGGTACTTGTCAGTTATACAATACATGTCGGTACTCGGTATTCATATGTGTGACAATTCATGGTGAGTAGGTAGGTACTTATCAGAGGGCAAGTATCTACTATTCTGTACCCCACATGTTCCACAGGGTTCGTTTACTGGATGGGCTGCGTCTGGAACCTGGTGGTGTCTACCGACGGGGAGATCCCGTTCACGTGGTACTGGACGCAGAACCCGGGCATCACCGACAAGCCGGCGTCGTTCCGGTTCCTGATCGGGATCTACTGGACGCTCACGATGATGACCGGCTACGGCTCGATCCTCCCGCAGTCGGACCTGCAGGTCGCGTACAGCTTGTTCACCGCCGTCATCGGAGTCGCTGGCAACGTCGGCGCCATCGGCACGCTCGGGTCCCTCGTCCAGAACCTCGACTCGTCAGGAGCTGCGTTCCGGCAGAAGATGGACGCCGTCAACGACTACATGCGCTACCGCAAGTTCAGCACCGAGATGCAGAATCGGATCAAAGAGTACTACACGTATCTCTGGCAGACCCGCCGCGGGCTTGACGAAGGGAGCCTGATCCGCGAGCTGCCGGACTACCTTCAAGAGGAAGTGTCGCTGTTCCTGAACAAAGAAATCATCTCCAAAGTTCCGCTGTTCCACGAGTGCGACGAACAGTTCAAGTCGGCGGTGGTTGTGAAGCTGATTCCGACGGTGCTGCTCCCCGAGTCGTTTATCGTGCGGAAAGGAGAGGTCGGCCGGGAGATGTACTTCATCTCGCGCGGGGAAGTGCAGGTGGTCTCCGACGCGAAGGAAAAGTCCGAAAGGGTCGTCTATGCTACGCTGCGCGATGGTTCATTCTTCGGCGAAGTTGCCCTCCTCTTCAACGACTCCCGCCGGACCGCCACCGTCGTGACGTCATCCTACTGCGACCTGTTCGTCCTCACGAAGGAAGACTTCGATACCATCCAAGAATCCTTCCCGGACCAGAGCAAGGTACCCACTTTTCCGTCACCCAGAGACACGAGAATGTCTTGAAAATAAGTAGTGCGGTGTTGGTCTCATTAGTCACAAACTTAGCCAACCGTAGTTAAAGTGTGCCAATGGTCTACATCCCTTTCACTACCCTCAATGGCCATCCGGAGACCCTAAAACACCGAACCTTAAAACCACAATAAAGGCTATAAATATGTGATCGGCGACGAGAAGTAAAAGAAGAAAACAAGCCTACGCACTTCTTTATGGTAACAACCGTGTTTGTCATTATTAAAAAGAGACGGTTGGCAGCGTATCGTGTTAAACCTATCAAATAGGAACTACACACGTGCACACAAAACAAACCACAACCTTGTGCAAGTGTTAGCACGCGGTTGGAATAGCTTTCCTTGTTGTAAACACACCTGCTTTGTAGGGAACACAGTTGCGAAGTCTAGTCTCACTCATTAGTTGAGAGGACCTCTCCTCCCTACTCAAGCCTCTACGGTCAACCGGAGACTTGAATACCGGCCTTCTCTTCCACCAATACCGCTAGAACTTGCACTCTAAATGAACCCCACCCGCACCAACGCACACCGCAGGCAATCATGAAGGCAGCGTCGAAGCGGTACAAACTGCAGCAGGAAAACGTGAACGCCGAGGACAACGATAAGTGACACCCCTCCTCCGTCATCGAGTTCCTAGTCGATCCAGGAGCAACGAGCAGCCGCGCTCTCTCGGCGCCTGTCCGGCTTTTTGCGACCGAGGCATGGGCGTGCGGCGAAGACACGCCCAGCCTCGACCGTAATTCTGCTCTCCGTATTGTCTGACGAGAGTTGCCAAGAAAGAGAGAAAAGTGGGAAGACGTCCTTGTGGCTGGCACCCCAGCTGCGTATCGACGTAGAGAGAAAAGTGGGAAGACGTCCTTGTGGCTGGCACCCCAGCTGCGTATTAGTCGAACTTTGCGTGCGTGAGCCCCTCCGAAGAAAGGTCCATCACACTAGTTCCAGGCTACTTAGCCCGGGTCTCTGGGTCGCGTCCCCCTCCTTCTCTTGGTCGCCTGATCTTGCGTCTTGCTGGTCCGTCCGAGCAGGTCGCTTCGCGTTTCCCCTTCGTCTTGCACCACCTCGTCTCCACTCCCTGCGGCACGAGCTGGCACCAGCTGCGGCACAGCGCGATACCACAGCTACCACAACCACACCGGTAGACAGAACACCCGAAGATGCAGAAATCACCCCCCCCAGGCATCTTGTTAAGAACCATCCATCCATCCATCAGCCGGCTGACCCCCCCCCCCCCCATCAGGCTATTTTCACTGTGGAGGGGGGAGACGCTACCTGTCACACTCGAAGGTGGTCACCACGGTGGGCGGTCAGAAAAAAAAAATTTTTTTTTTGCCCCAAATACCCCAAATACCACACTTTGGAAAATTTTTGTGGGCCCACTTTTGGCAGGGAATTTTGACCATTTCACCTTAGAGAATTTGACCACCCAGCCTCCAAGGCAACTGCACTGTAGAGGGGGGGGGGGGGGGGGGGGGGTCTGGTTTATCCGGCCATCCGGCCAAAGTGGCTGATCCTTAACAAGAGCGCTGACCCCCCCCCCAGGCATCTTGTTAAGAACCATCCATCCATCCATCAGCCGGCTGACCCCCCCCCCCCCCTAGGCTATTTTCACTGTGGAGGGGGGAGACGCTACCTGTCACACTCTAAGGTGGTCACCACGGTGGGCGGTCAGAAAAAAAAATTTTTTTTTTTTTGGCCCCAAATACCCCAAATACCACACTTTGGAAATTTTGTGGGCCACTTTTGGCAGGGAATTTTGACCATTTCGCCTTAGAGAATTTGACCACCCAGCCTCCAAGGCAACTGCACTGTAGAGGGGGGGGGGGGGGGGGGGGTCTGCGTTTTGTTTCCCCCCCAAAGTGGCTGTTCAAAACCGCCCCCCCCCCCCCCGGCATCTTGTTAAGAACCATCCATCCATCCATCAGCCGGCTGACCCCCCCCCCCCCTCAGGCTATTTTCACTGTGGAGGGGGGAGACGCTACCTGTCACACTCTAAGGTGGTCACCACGGTGGGCGGTCAGAAAAAAAAAATTTTTTTTTTTGGCCCCAAATACCCCAAATACCACACTTTGGAAAATTTTTGTGGGCCCACTTTTGGCAGGGAATTTTGACCATTTCACCTTCGAGAATTTGACCACCCAGCCTCCAAGGCAACTGCACTGTAGAGGGGGGGGGGGGTCTGGTTTATCCGGCCATCCGGCCAAAGTGGCTGATCCTTAACAAGAGCGCTGCCCCCCCCCCCCTCCCCCCCCTTCTTTACCCCTGCAAACCCGTGAATAGGTGCTACGGGAGTATCTGGCAACCGCTGCTTAACACACATGCTAATACATGTGGTTCATGTACTTAAAAGAACTCAATGCTTAACAGTGCTCACGTGGGCGGTGTCTTCGGACAGCACCTCGTGATGTTCGCATCACAAAACAAAGAAGACAGTGAAATGGTCGTTACCTTTTCGGGTTTTCGCTCGCGACCGTTTCCTGAACAATCCTTCACTAAATCCGCGGTTAAATAACCTGGCCTCAGTGGTGCAAGCACCACGCGCTCTTCAAACCCATGAAACATTTTCCCCCCCGGAACGCGGACGGCCAGTGAATCCGTCGCCAGCGGGGAAGGCATCGGCGCCATCAGAGGCACGGTGTGCCAGGGGCAAATAACTGCCGCCAGCAGCTTGCAGATCGCAAATTTGAAGATGGAAACGTCATTTAAGCACGAAACAGATGTCCAGCAAACTGGGCCATGCAACCTGAGCTCTGTGGCCAACTACGAGCTTTTTAACAGCAGCATCAATACTATACGCGCGGTACACCACGGTCTGTCAGGAGGGGACAGACCGGCCACAACATGTGTTTTTCGTGACGGAGGCGTCCGGCGCACACAGTCGGGAGAGTCGTCGACTGGTCTTCGGCAGCCAATCTTCGGGTAGCAGCGCTTGTTTTGTGTGTTACCAATGCACTGTTGGTACTAAGCATTTGTAGTTGGGCAGCGTACTACACGAACCTTACCAACGCAGGTAGGTTCCGCTCGTGCGCACAAACAAAATTCTTTCCGTCCCCAGCGTTGCCACGCTGAGGTACCGCATTCTTGACCGTCTTTTTTTTTTTAATACAATAATTGTTCTCAGCCGTTCATTTACACTCAAAACCGTCAGCCCCTTCCAACCCCCCTGCCAGGGGAACGGCCAGCTCACGTTCTACGCCACCCGCCATCCGCCGTGCTGTCTTTCTTTCTTTTTCAAGCACTAACAATCTTGCTGGTTGCTCTTCAGTGCAGGCTAGAAAGACGTAGACACTGTGTTTTGGTGGTTGATCAGGATTCGTAGCCGGCATTTGCGTACCTGCTAGCATTCTTAGATGTGGCAGCCGCTCTCCGGAGCCGAACCCTAATTCCCCGTTACCCGTTACGTCCACTACACCGGTAGTCCACTACACTACCGTCAAAAGCTGATAGGACAGAAGCTCGTGCGGGCTTGCGTTGTGTGCTATCACTCGATTGACCTGTTTCATCCACACACCGCTGCTATTGCTAGCGTTGGTTCTTATCTCGGCCAATTGGATCCACCTCGACCCTATAAGTGATCAAAAGGAAAGGGCACAGCAGTCAAAATGATGAGGCAACGCAAGGCAATGCTCAAAAGACAGCTCATCAGCACTGTCACCTAAGTTTACACACCTGCACACTCCTGTGTCAGTGATCAACAGGAAAGGGCACAGCAGTCAAAATGATGAGGTAATGCAAGGCAATGCTCAAAAGACAGCTCATCAGCACTGTCACCTAAGTTTACACACCTGCACATTCCTATGTCAGTGATCAAAAGGAAAGGGCACAGCAGTCAAAATGACGAGGCAAGGCAATGCTCAAAAGGCAGCTCATCAGCACTGTCACCTAAGTTTACACACCTGCATATTCCTATGTCGGTGATCAAAAGGAAAGGCACAGCAGTCAAAACGATGAAGCAATGCAAGGCAATGCTCTAAACTGCGCAGACCACTTTGCAAGCCAACCCGTCCACAATGTCACCTACATCTACACACCTGCACACTCCCTTGTCAGTGATCAAGAAGAAAGGGCACAGCAGTCAAAATGATGAGGCAACGCAAGGCAATGCTCAAAAGACAGCTCATCAGCACTGTCACCTAAGTTTACACACCCGCACACTCCCTTGTCAGTGATCAAAAAGAAAGGGCACAGCAGTCAAAATGATGAAGCAGACGACCGTCCGCCTGACGACGCGGGTCGCGTTGGAGCTGAACCTGGCGGAGACGTACAAGGCGGCGGGGCTAGGAGCGGCGCAGATGGCGAAGGCCCTGCCGTCGGAAGTTCAGACGGGGTTGTACATCGGGGGTGAGTTCGTCAAGAGCAGGAGCGGCAAGACCTTCATCACCGAGGGCCCCGCCACCGGGAAGCCCATCTCCCGAGGTCCAGGAAGCGCACGACGAGGACGTCAACGACCCTCTCAGTGATCAAAAGGAAAGGCACAACAGTCAAAACGATGAAGCGATGCAAGGCAATGCTCTAAACTGCGCAGACCACTTTGCAAGCCAACCCGTCCACAATGTCACCTACATCTACACACCTGCACACTCCCTTGTCAGTGATCAAGAAGAAAGGGCAAAGCAGTCAAAATGAAGCAATGCAAGGCAGTGCTCGAAACTGCGCGGTCTGCTTTCATCAGCACCGTCATCACATCCCACAGTGTCACCAACGTTTACACACCCTTACAATCCCTTGTCAGTGGTCAAAAGGAACGGCGCACAACAGTCAAAACGATGCAGCAATGCAAGGCAATGCTCAAAACTGAGCCCCTACCTTTACACACCTGCACACTCCCTTGTCGGTGATCAAAAAGAAAGGGCACAGCAGTCAAAACGATGAAGCAGACGACCGTCCGCCTGACGACGCGGGTCGCGTTGGAGCTGAACCTGGCGGAGACGTACAAGGCGGCGGGGCTAGGAGCGGCGCAGATGGCGAAGGCCCTGCCGTCGGAAGTTCAGACGGGGTTGTACATCGGGGGTGAGTTCGTCAAGAGCAGGAGCGGCAAGACCTTCATCACCGAGGACCCCGCCACCGGGAAGCCCATCTCCCGAGGTCCAGGAAGCGCACGACGAGGACGTCAACGACCCTCTCAGTGATCAAAAGGAAAGGCACAACAGTCAAAACGATGAAGCGATGCAAGGCAATGCTCTAAACTGCGCAGACCACTTTGCAAGCCAACCCGTCCACAATGTCACCTACATCTACACACCTGCACACTCCCTTGTCAGTGATCAAGAAGAAAGGGCAAAGCAGTCAAAATGAAGCAATGCAAGGCAGTGCTCGAAACTGCGCGGTCTGCTTTCATCAGCACCGTCATCACATCCCACAGTGTCACCAACGTTTACACACCCTTACAATCCCTTGTCAGTGGTCAAAAGGAACGGCGCACAACAGTCAAAACGATGCAGCAATGCAAGGCAATGCTCAAAACTGAGCCCCTACCTTTACACACCTGCACACTCCCTTGTCGGTGATCAAAAAGAAAGGGCACAGCAGTCAAAACGATGAAGCAGACGACCGTCCGCCTGACGACGCGGGTCGCGTTGGAGCTGAACCTGGCGGAGACGTACAAGGCGGCGGGGCTAGGAGCGGCGCAGATGGCGAAGGCCCTGCCGTCGGAAGTTCAGACGGGGTTGTACATCGGGGGTGAGTTCGTCAAGAGCAGGAGCGGCAAGACCTTCATCACCGAGGACCCCGCCACCGGGAAGCCCATCTCCCGAGGTCCAGGAAGCGCACGACGAGGACGTCAACGACCCTCTCAGTGATCAAAAGGAAAGGCACAGCAGTCAAAACGATGAAGCGATGCAAGGCAATGCTCTAAACTGCGCAGACCACTTTGCAAGCCAACCCGTCCACAATGTCACCTACATCTACACACCTGCACACTCCCTTGTCAGTGATCAAGAAGAAAGGGCAAAGCAGTCAAAATGAAGCAATGCAAGGCAGTGCTCGAAACTGCGCGGTCTGCTTTCATCAGCACCGTCATCACATCCCACATTGTCACCAACGTTTACACACTCTTACAATCCCTTGTCAGTGGTCAAAAGGAACGGCGCACAACAGTCAAAACGATGCAGCAATGCAAGGCAATGCTCAAAACTGAGCCCCTACCTTTACACACCTGCACACTCCCTTGTCGGTGATCAAAAAGAAAGGGCACAGCAGTCAAAACGATGAAGCAGACGACCGTCCGCCTGACGACGCGGGTCGCGTTGGAGCTGAACCTGGCGGAGACGTACAAGGCGGCGGGGCTAGGAGCGGCGCAGATGGCGAAGGCCCTGCCGTCGGAAGTTCAGACGGGGTTGTACATCGGGGGTGAGTTCGTCAAGAGCAGGAGCGGCAAGACCTTCATCACCGAGGGCCCCGCCACCGGGAAGCCCATCTGCGAGGTCCAGAAAGCGCATGACGAGGACGTCAACGACCCTCTCAGTGATCAAAAGGAAAGGGCACAACAGTCGAAACGATGAAACAGTGCAAGGCAATGCTCAAAACTGAGCACCTACCTTTACACACCTGCACACTCCCTTGTCAGTGATCAAAAAGAAAGGGCACAGCAGTCAAAATGATGAAGCAGACGACCGTCCGCCTGACGACGCGGGTCGCGTTGGAGCTGAACCTGGCGGAGACGTACAAGGCGGCGGGGCTAGGAGCGGCGCAGATGGCGAAGGCCCTGCCGTCGGAAGTTCAGACGGGGTTGTACATCGGGGGCGAGTTCGTCAAGAGCAGGAGCGGCAAGACCTTCATCACCGAGGACCCCGCCACCGGGAAGCCCATCTGCGAGGTCCAGGAAGCGCACGAAGAGGACGTCAACGACGCCGTCCAGGCCGCAAATGACGCGTTCAACGGGGTATGCACCTCTTTATTCAGGTTCAGGGAATCAGATCCGACGGGAGTGGAGACCTTAGAATCGGAGAAGAAGAAGAAGAAGAAGAAAAAGGCCGCTCCCGGTCCAGGAACGTGACGGTCAACCACAGCTTGCAAAGCTTGAGTCGGAGGCAGCTCAGTGCCACAACCCCGTCCGCTCTGCCCTGTGGCTGACCGTCTCGACGAGCTTGTGTTCAGCGCAAGCGCCAAGCCCCAAGGTGCGCCACGCCTTGATGCTTTAGTTTGGGAAATCGGTAGCCACTTGACCCGTAGGCCCGTGGCTCTGCAAAACCTACAGGCAAATATTGGATGAATTTGCGGCCCGCAACACAGCAGTCATACTGTCCGAGTCCGCTATCAGGAGCCCAGCGGAAAAACAGAATGGGCCACTTGGCTAATGCACGAGATCAAGTCTAGCTCGAAGATACGATAACACAAAACATTTATTTTGGGAACCCCACCGATCACCACAAGCACGTACTAAGCTGAACTCCACAAGCATACAAAAGGTCGAAAGACACCAATCTGTACGTCCATTCGGGATCGTCGGAAACACAAAAAAAAGAAAAAGGCCGCTCCTGGTCCAGGAACGTGACGGTCAACCACAGCTTGCAAAGCTTGAGTCGGAGGCAGCACAGTGCCACAACCCCCGTCCGCTCTGCCCTGAAAGACTCAGGGACACTACGTTGAACAAACCACAGGAATGGGGAATGATCGGCGGATACCGAAGAGCCCTCCTGCTGAACCGACTGGCAGACCTGGTGGAGCAGAACCAAGAGGAGCTCGCAGCGCTCGAGAGTCTCGACAACGGGAAGTCGCTGGGCGACTCCGCCGCGGCCGACGTGCCGCTGGCCGCCGCGTACTTCCGCTACTTCGCCGGCTGGGCCGACAAGTCGCTCACGGGGCTGACCACCGAGATCAGCGGGCCCGGCACCGGCTACACGGGCCGCAACCACTTCAACTCGTACACTAGAATGGAGCCCATCGGCCCCGTCGGGCAGATCATCCCGTGGAACTTCCCGCTGCTGATGCTGGCGTGGAAGCTCGCCCCTGTCCTCGCCACGGGGTGCTCCACCGTCGTCAAGACCGCGGAGCAGACCCCCCTGTCCGCTCTGAGACTCGCCGAGCTCATCAACGAGGCTGGGTACCCGAAGGGTGCCGTCAACATCCTGTCTGGCTTCGGCGACAAGACGCAGGACGGACAGGTGGGCCCGGGCGTCGCTATCTGCCGCCACATGGGGCTCAAGAAGGTCGCGTTCACCGGGTCGACCGCCGTCGGGCAGGCCATCATGGTTGAGGCCGCGAAGTCGAACTTGAAGCCGGTCACTTTGGAGCTCGGCGGCAAGTCGCCGAACATCGTCTTCGCCGACGCAGACCTCGACCTTGCCATCCAGGGCGCTCACCTGGGGCTTTTCTTCAACCAGGGTATGTCTCGAACGCTTTGTTTCAACAGACACCATCCCAGGTACGGGTAGTCCACAACGGAAGAAGCGAGTTGTGCCTATACTCCAACCTTTCATACAACGTGTTTCAGCCAACCTTCGTGGCGGGGAACATCGCGAAGAGGAGCAGCGGCCCCGCGTAGACGTAGAAGTCAGCACTGACCAGCCCGTACAGTAACCACGCGAAGCATGCCTTCATAGTTAGTGGGTGAGACACCACACCACCTATCCCTGGTTCCGCCACCGCAGTTAGTGGGTGAGACACCACACCACCTATCCCTGGTTCCGCCACCGCATCACGAAGTGGGGACGATATCCTTCGGAGCATGATGCTTCCCCAAGCTGGGCCTACCTGCCCGGGCTCGGGGAAGAAGACTGGCGAAAAAGTCGAAAAAAGGTGACCTCCTGTTATCCAGCTTAGTGAAAAACCACCGAAGAACCCGTCCACGGTTCTTGAAAAAGTCGGTCCGACAACATCGCGAAACTTGATATCACGCTATCCATGAAGTTGACACCTCCAACAGCGGCCACGAAACATAGGTTGTGTCGAAACGAGGCTACAGTTCCGGTCAGCGCGTGTCACTACGGGGGCAGCAAGAACGAGCGTCAGCTGCGACGTGATGAGGAAGCCTACGGCCTGGGCCATACTCCGCAACAGGGGGTTACCCATACATGAATTCTAACACGCACACACGCACCCACACACACATTAGGGGTAGCAGTCGTCAGCATTGCAGAATGCTTGGCGACAAGTGATTCGCGCCACTTCCCCGTGCGAGCGAGTCTCGGAACAGGACTCAAAACTGTGACCCAGGTGGCGACTGCCGACCATGACGAGTGCTTGCACCAGGAGTTTGGAACAGCTAGTCAGGCCAAGCTCATTGCACAGAGAGAGCTTGCCACATCCTCGGGTGAGGTGTGCCGCCTGTGTACAGACATTCAGCTGTGCTGTTGCACGGGGCCGAAAACCCGTGCAGCTAACACCGCAAGATGAAAACAGAAGTCTTGAGCCGAGTGCCGGATGGAGAAGCTGACAGCCCCTCCCGCTCTATCCGTCCCCCGAGGGATCCCGCCCCACCCACCCTTCGGAGAGGAGTCGCAGGACCCAAAAGCAGCGTGTCGGAAACTCAAAGCCGTGAACTTAAACCACACACACATTCTCTCTCTCCTCGCAAGTGGGCCATACTCCGCAACAGGTGGCTACCCATACATGAATTCTAACACTCACACACCCACGCACACATTCTCTCTCTCCCGCAGGTCAATGCTGCTGTGCTGGTTCGCGTCTGTTCGTCGAGGCGACGGTGTACGACCAGTTTGTGGAGAAATGCATCAACGACGCGAAGAGCAGAGTTGTCGGAGGAGCGTTCACGGAGGGAGTGCACCACGGGCCGCAGGTGTCGGCGGAGCAGCTCGAGAAGGTGAACCAGTTCATCGCGCAGGGCAAGCAGTCCGGGGCGGAGCTGGTGAGCGGCGGTTCGAAGCACTCGGGGGACGGCTACTTCGTCGAACCGACGATCTTCTCCAACGTGCCGACGGACGCCGCGATTTGGAACGAGGAGATCTTCGGCCCCGTCATGTGCATCCGGAAGTTCGACTCCATCGACCAAGTCGTCGCCGAAGCCAACGACACCGAGTACGGCCTCGCCGCCGCCGTGTGGTCGACCAACACAAACAAGCTGCACCACATGATCTCGAAGCTCCAGGCCGGGACGGTCTGGGTCAACTGCTACAACACGTTCGACGCCGCCGCGCCGTTCGGCGGGTACAAAATGTCCGGCATCGGCCGGGAGGGCGGCCCGTACGCCCTCAGCAACTACACCACCGTCAAGCAGGTCACCCAGTCCCTCTCGCAGGTGTTCTGATCCCGCAGGACAGTGGCAACTTAAAAATACCGCAGTTTGCATAACGTTGAACTGGACTGAAGCTGGAACGGGTAAATGACAGACCGGGTAAATCCTGGGACAACCGGGGGTAGTCACCTGCGTGACTGCACCAGTGGTGGTCTTGCAGCCTCCTATGACAGCGGCATCTAGGGGTCGAGCTGAGTATTGAGCACCCTAAGGCGCGGGCAAGCAGCAGGGTCGTGATCTTATGCAAAGTGCGCAAAGTCGCAAACCCCGACCGGGGAACAAAACCTGGGACACCCCGGGCTGGTTCAACATGAATCCAATTGCGGTAGTCCACAAAAAAAAAAAAAGGCAAACATAAAAAAAGGAGTAGAACCCACAAAAGCGAGATACCTGTCAACGAAAGACAAAAGTCGAATGACGACCCCAGACAGCACGCCAACACCAGCCGATCGCTCGGCGCCGAGAAAAGATGCGAACGTCGACGCCTTGAGACACCGACCTTGCGCCAGTCAACCGTGGAGAGTGAACAGCAACAAAAAAAACGTACCCACCCCGACATACTCTGCGCGTTCAACTCTTTGTCCGCGTATGAGTGAGAAAATACTTGATCTTTCGAAGTCATTGGCATCCCAAGACCCTAAGAACTTCCGAGAGTCAAGCGAACCTGGAAGAAGCGTCCGACCGTCAAGATGAGGTACCACGTACCGTGGGAAATTCCCCTTTAGTTGGGCAACTGTCAAGATGAGGTTACCGGATACCGAAGAACGCAGGCAACTCCCTCAGTGCAGCAAGAGTTCGATCTCTGTTGTAGCTCATGCGATCGGCAACGTTTGTCACAGGTGCTGGCAGCGACCGGAATCAATGCTTCCGGTTAGGGCTGTCGGCACTTGAGACTGTCTCTTCGAGGATACTCCGAAGATTAGCTCGTCTGGCGCACAACTGTTCCATAGGATGCGCACGTCCACTCTCGTTCTAGGTCTAGTTCTCTCTCTTCCCTCCCCACGCTTTATTTCTTCTTCTTGTTTTCTCCCATTCTTCTTTTTGACTTTCCTCGTTTTTTTTTTTATTCTGAAGCTTTTTGCAGGGGGCTTTCTCTTTTTGTATGAGCACCTGCTCTGTAGGAAATACTTGAGGAGGCTGCCAGTTGCGAGGTCTCAGGTAAATGTATGCCCACACGAAACACAGGTGAGTCTGGGTTCAGTGACGGGCGCAAGCGTTCAGCAAAAAAGTTCCACATTGTAGGTGTATTGCTTTCCCCCTCTGTAGCCTCCGTCGAAAAAAATAAAAGCGCAAGGCAGTCCTTTGAGTATTTTTTGAGCTCGTCTCTGTGCCTATACAGGTTTCGTCGCTCGCAGCTCTACCGGTGCAAAGACCCGACAGACAGACAGTCAGAATTATTATTGAAAGTACGCTACTGCTGCAGGGAATAGTTGACTAGACCTCTTGTGTGTGCGAACCACGATTTGGGGAGTCGGGAGAACCTAGCATAGCATAAAGCAGGACCGACCCCCCCCCCCCCCGTTCGTGAAGAACACCTTTTTTCCCATCTGTGTCTTTGTCAAGAGCTGCGACTCAATTATTCTAAACGATTCTTAACAAAGTCCCTGCTTCCCCTTCTCTCCCGTCCGTGGAGTTAACGCGTAGATGTGCAACAGTCAACACCGTTCGCCCCGTGGGCCAAAATCCGAGTTAATCGACTCGAACACGCTGGCAACGGAAAGTCGGTGGTGGTGGACTACAAGCCCTCTATCGTGATCCCTCCCACCCCTCCACCCGGCTGGCGTCTTCTTTTTTTGTGGTAGCAAAACGCGCTTGGCACTAAAAAAATGCGAATTTGTTTGTATACGACTTTCTACATTGTAGTCTATTCATGACAACCATAACATACATACATAATATTATAAAAGGTGTCACGGGATAAGCCGGCAGCCGCTGCTTGACGGCTTTATCGTGCATGCTAATCCATGTGGTTCATGTACTTAAAAGAACTCAATGCTTAACGACCGGGGACCACGGGCACACCAATGCCCTCGAAAGTGGAAAACGGGCACTCCTGCCCGCCCTCGTACTCGCCGACTCAGTCTTTGGAATCGCAAGAAAGCCAAACCCCGCTAGCTCCACAAATGCTCGACCTTGACGACGCAATGGCAGGTGACGACGTCATCCGATAACCTGACTTTCAAGGCAGTGCGTGCTAATCCATGTGGTTCATGTACTTAAAAGAACTCAATGCTTAACGGCTTTTCACGTGGGCGGCTCAGGTGACACCACTTTATCTTTAGCCATACTTCAACGTTCTTGGTGTCGGTCTCACTGGTCACAAACACGGCTAGCCATAGATAAAAGTGCGCAAATCGTTCTGCATTCCTTTCGCTGCCCGGCTCCCCGCCTCAATGGCCAACCGAAGACCCTAACAACGAACCTTTACACGGCAATAAACGCGAAAATGAGACGGTCGGCATCGTGTCGTGCTACACACGTGCACAAACGAACGGGAAGGATGTTGCTTTCCCCTCCCGAAGCCTCTTCCAGCTTTGGGCGCCGAAGCAAGGGTGGGTCTTACGACGGCTTTATCGTGTGCAGGACTCTTGCACCTCCTGCCAGCCGAGGAGCCTCGACTAGACAGCCTTCGCCTGGGTGCCAGCGTTTTCTTCCCCGTGACGGATCTTCTTGTGCTCTAATAGCACGGGTGGTATGGTCCTTTGACAGAGCTAGCCGATGCCTCTCATCTTACCTTTAAAACACGGCTGAGTCGCGCATGCTCTTGACAGACGCTAGCGTTCGACATTTCGCACGCGCGTCGCAGTCGTTGGGTGGTATTGACAAGGGGTTTCATCGGACACTCGGATGAGCTTCGTTACTTCACCGCCGCAGGTTCCCCCCTGCCCTGGGTGGTCTGCTTGGCTGCCTTCGCGTTGCATTTCCGCGTTGGAGCCGATGCCTCTCATCTCACCTTTAAAAACACGGCTGAGTCACGCATGCTCTTGACAGACGCTAGCATCCGACATTTCGCACGCGCGTCGCAGTCGTTGGGTGGTATTGACAAGGGGTTTCATCGGACACTCTGGTAGCACGGGTGGTCCTGGCTGTGACGAGCTGCGAACAGCCGCCTGACTAGCTAGGCTCACGCCGCTATCCTGTTGGCGGACACTCAGGTTCCGAGCCGATGAAAATCCGCGTTGTGTGTCCGTGGCTCGAAGGACTGAAAACCACGGCGTAACCCAAATGTTCCGCCGCGGTGTTGCGCACATACTCATAGAAAGCACATTCTTGCAACACTCCCCCCATTCCCTCCCCCGCCCCTGTACCGAAAAGAAACCGAGGTTGTTCATCGGAGAAGAATCCACGCACACAGCAACAGCCCTTGCAAACGTTAATTATTTTTCTAAACACTCACCACACAGCTGTGTCCTGTGAAATACGCCCGTTCGTGCGAGGGCCCCCACCCTCTCCCCCCTCTTTGGCTCCTTCAAAAATGAGTGCAGGCGGTGCCTCTGAGTATTTCTCTCCGCAGCGCTGTCGCACCGAAGGGAGCATTTCCTGAATGCAAGTCATCGACGGGCTGAACACTGGTGAAGCACATGGGTGGCCCGAGGGAGAGTCCTCTATGGATGTTTTCGTGTTCAGTTTTCCGGGGGTCAACTCCAGAACGAGAGGATGCGCAAACCCCGAATTTAGAAGCCAGGTCACCAAACGTTGGTTCAGTTCCTACTCACGTTTTCTCATCTCTTTCGGTAGGAGGCCGACCACGCTGGCAAAACACGCCGATTCCTGTCACGCAGTGACGATACACCCGATACTCTTCCTTTTTTTTTTTTGTATAAGCACCTGCTTTGTAGGAAATACTTGAGGAGGCTGCCAGCTGCAAAAGATCAAAGGAGGTAAATGTGCTGTAGCCCACACGAAACACAGGAGAATCTGGGTTTAGTGGCGGGCGTAAGCGTTCAACAAAAAAAGACCCACTTTGTAGTTGTATTGTGTTTTCCCCCTCTAGCCTCCTTCGAAGAAAGCACAAGGCAGCCCCTCGAGTATTTTCTTTTCCGTCCTGCCCGCTTCTACGTCTTTCAACGTCCTGTTTTCTTTCTTGAATAACCACCTGCTTTGTAGGAAGTGCTCGAGGAGCCCGCCGACATGCGAAGCCAAGGGGGGTCCTCCTTCGTTGATTTAACGCTTCTGTTGGTACTCATCAACGTGCCGATATGCATGAGAGGCAGTGTCCTGCCTAAACATCAAACGCAGATTTCCCACCCCCGTGTGTAGCATTGTCTTCGAAGAAGACTAGCTGCTAGCATCAACCACGCACGCGAGGCAGTGTCCTGCCTAAACCGTTAAACTAATATTTTTCCCCCTCGAGCCTTCGTCGGAATCAGCACCGGGCGGCCTCCGAGTAGTGTGTTAGCAGTATGCGAACACTGCGAGAATAGCTGACTAGACTACTTGGGCCTATGCTGCTCACGTTTGCGGGACGTCCGCAAACCTAACGTACCCTATATCGCAGGATCGACCGCCCCCCTTTATTACCCTTGCGTGAGAGAAAGCGAAGACGGAAAAATAAAGTTCCGAAAAGGACACCAGACAGCACGTCAACCCCCGCGAGCCAATTCCCCCCCCATGCCTGTTCGAACGTCGCCAAGTGTTGTATGATGTAATCGTTCGGGTCATAATGCAAAGAGTCTGGGGCGATAATCTGCATCGCCGGCGTCGCGGTTACCTCTTCGCACGTGATGTGCCATGCGTTCGCCTATTCAGCTCGTCTTGATCGTCACGTTCAATGCAGTCAAGTGTAATCGAGCGAAAAATCAAGCGGAATCGAGTGTATCCGCTGCAAAAATCTGCATCCTTTGCTCACTCTGGTGACTACCTCTTTGCACCGAGTGTAATCGCCGCGCAATCGAGCCCAGGCTTTTCAGGGGGTGAATTGGCTTCACCCGGTTGGTCGTCGGCCAACGCAAAAAAATTAAACACCTCTTCTCTTCTTTTCTGTAGCGTGGCAAGAGCCGCGACTCACCTGTGCTCTTCTTGATTATATCGTTGGAAAGGAAATTGCTGGGGGGCGGTCAAATTTCCTTTTCGTTTTCTGAAACGTCTCTGCCTTTCTTTGACTTCCTTGTTACGCCGTAGTGGGCAAGCAGGCATCGCGGGCAGGGTGGCGATACCTGTCCCTCTTTCAAGTACTAACAATCTTGTGGGTTGCCCTTCAATGCATTGTGCAGGCTAAAAAGACGTAGGCAGCGTGTTTTGGTGGTTGATCAGTATTCCTTACCTGAATACACGCAGGGTAAATACAAGTGGGAAAACGATCAACCGGCACGCACAAAAAAAAACCAACACGAAGCGCCTGTCTTTTTAGAGAGAAGACGGCTGCGTATCTAACGATGGCGGTCGATAAACGCTATTTGTCCAAGTAACACTGCAGCCGAGTCATATGTGCAGGTGGAAAACATGATTTGCCTGACCCTCAACGTCCAAAAAACTCACCTATACTGAGGAGGGCCTACCGTAAGTTAGGCACGTGGATAATGGCCGAAACCACCAATGACCAACAACGAAGGTACCCACCGATTCTCTTACCTCGTGAAACCACCTTCTCTCTGTCGACACTCAGAGCACAAAGGATGTCTTCCCATATTGACGAAGGTCACCCGGAGACTTTAAAATTCCCAGAGTTTCAAGCGAACTTTCACTCTATCAATCAGACCCCTAAAAAAAAAACACATCTGAGGGCGGAAAGAAAAAAATGCATCAGAGCGGGCTGCTGCTCTCGAGCGCTGCGGTGCTCTCTTTCGTTGGCGCCGCTGTGGCGCAGGCAATGGAGGAGGTGTCGGTGGAAAGCCGGCTGGAGGACGCGTCCAAGATCTGGGGCCGCTCAGCCATTGTGGCCCTGCAGGTGTGCCTCAAGACCTTTTTTAATACTAACAATCTTGCGGGTTGCCCTTCAATGTATTGCGTAGGCTAAAAAGACGAAGGCAGCGTGTTTTGGCGGTCGATCAGTATTCCTCACCTGAATATACACAGGGTAAACAAGTGAGAAAACGATCAACCGGCACGCACAAACAAAACGAAGCGCCCGTCTTTTTTGTTGTACAGTGGTGTGATCCGGCGGCCTTACTTGGGTGTACAAGGGGTGTACTCGGGAAGTACTTGGGAAGTTCACGGGAAGTACTAAATGCAAAACAATCGCCAGAAATCGCCATTTCACCCTATTTGGGGTGCACATATATATGGGAGGTACTTGGGAAGTACTTGGGAAGTTCACGCGAAGTACTAAATGCAAAACAATCGCCAGAAATCGCCACTTTTCCCTATTTGGGGCGCACGTGGGGTGTACTTGGGAATTTCTCAGTGAATTCGTGGGAAGTTCAGTTTTCCACTGATCGCACCACAGGGCAGGGGCCTCGACAGCCCCCCACGCTCTTGTTCAGTTGCATTGCCTCCCCCCTATAGTTGTAGCTCGCTGGCTCTGACGAGCTTCGAACAGCCGCGTATGGTCCGTCTTACGTGTCCGTCTGTTGCTCGAACAACCGAAGCACGGTGCCTATAGAACCGGTGCGGTGTTGAGCACACAGCCATCCCCGAGCACGTTCTTGCATTCCCCACCCTCTAGCTCCGTGGTGGGAAGCACCAGGCGGCGCTTCCGAGTATTCTTGGAAAGGGGAAAGGCACCATTTGCTGTGAAGAGGCTCAGAAGACAGTTCGCCTGGTAGGGGCTCAACGGCTTTACCATACGGCGGCCCTGAGATTATCCCCTCAGGCGACACCTACCTCTTGAGTTTGTGCCACCCACGATTTGGGGGTCGGGCGAACCTATCATAGCCCAAAGCAGGACCGACCCCCCGTTCGTGAGAAAAAGCGAAGATTGAAGGGTACCCCCGAAAACCGAAGCGCGTCCGCAAAAACTCCGCAATACCGGGGTTGGGCTCTACATTCTTTTTTTACATAAGCGCCAGCTTGAAAGGAAATGCTCGACGATGCTGCCCGACAAAGAACAGAAGGGATCCCAAGTGCTGTAACTACCGAACCACGTGTTGAACGGACGTGAGGTCATGCGGGTCTACCCCTACACGACAAATCACACAAACACAACAGGTCAAAAAATCCTGAGTGAGAAAACAACACACGGTGGTGTAAGCGAAGAACAAATCAGATTGTGTTTGTATTGTATTTGCCCCTTACCTCTATATTTCCCCCCTTCCATTCGGAGTCGAAGCAGCTACGTCGAGTATTTTGTATAAGCACCTGCTTTGTAGGAAATGCTTGAGGAGACTGCCAGTTGCGATAGATCAAAGGAGGTAAAATGTGCTGTAGCCCACACGAAACACAGGTAACCCTGGGTTTAGTGGCGGGCGTAAGCGTTCAACAAAAAAGACCCACTTTGTAGTTGTATTGTTTTCTCCCCCTCTAGCCTCCTTCGAAATGAGCACAAGGCAGTCCCTCGAGTATTTTCCACTATATCATAGGTATATGCAGCTGGGGGCTAACTCAGTGGCAGTCAAATAAGCCCTGTCAGGACCGTTTAGAAACTGCGGCGAAAAAGTCCCGATATCCTTTTAGCCACACTTCCCTGGACTTTTTTAGCACTAACAATACTGTGGGTTGCCCTTCAATGTATTGTGCAGGCTAAAAAGACGTAGGCAGCGTGTTTTGGTGGTTGATCAGAATTCCTTACCTGAATACACACAGGATAAATACAAGTGGGAAAACGATCAACCGGCACGCACAAACAAAACGAAGCGCCTGTCTTTTTCCGGGGTTTGGGGTCTAAATCTCGTCAGGTTGGCACCTTGTCGGCTCCTCGAGGGGGGAGCGGGATATCCGAATGTTTTTGGGTTCCCTGTGTGGTTGTGTCCTAGTCGGGCTGTTTTTTTTTTTGTGGCTGCGGTTTGGGGTTTTTGATGTTTTGCCTTAAGGAATTGCCTAGGAATTGCCTTGTGGGTGATTTCGCCTTGTTTTCGCATTCTGCAGCCATTATTTCGGCCTAAACGAGCGTCCGACCACTGTTCCCGCGTTTTCGGAGCATTTTATGGGCACCTGAGTGGTGAGTTTCGAGTTTTGGATTTCTGGCGACGCCCAGTTTGGGTTTCTGATGTTTTCCCTTAAGGAATTGCCTAGTGGGTTCAAGGGCGGAAGAAAGAAGAAGAAGAAAAAGGCCGCTCCGGGTCCAGGAGCGTGACGGTCAACCACAGCTTGCAAGGCTTGAGTCGGAGGCACAGTGCCACAACCCCGTCCGCTCTGCCCTGTGGCTGACCGTCTCGACGAGCTTGTGTTCAGCGCAAGCGCCAAGCCCCAAAGTGCGCCACGCCTTGATGCTTTAGTTTGGGAAATCGGTAGCCACCAGACCCGTAGGCCCGTGGCTCTGCAGTACCGCCGAACACGTGAAACTTGACTCCCGTGTAGCAGGCTTTCCCTGGTACCTACCGAGTGTTCACGGGCGGAAATAAAGAAATACTCCACATATCTTTTCACTGCCCTTGAAAGCTGTTCGACACACCTATCCCAACTGTCCGGCATAGCTAAGAAATGGGCTGCTTAACGACCTGTGGAGGTAGCTGGTCGTAAGGGGTTAAACTGAATCGCGTTCCTTCGCAGGTGCTGCCCCCGGTCTTTGGCCAAATTGTCTTCCTCTCGCCGTTGGTCACCATCAACAACGTCCGGGCGAAGATGACGACAGGCGATCTCCCGCTGCTACCGTACAGCATGATGGCATGCAGTGGATACCTCTGGATGGTGTATGGCCTGCTCCGACATGACACGTATGTTTCAAATTTCCTGCTCTATTCTGCGGTTCGACGTATCGTAGTGTGAGTCTGACAAGCTAAGTAGCCCTCCCTCGATAGCAGGACTGGCGACGCGAGACGAACCGAGAGCTGTCCAACTGTTTGCGGTTGGTTGCGGATAGAGGAACATCTAACTGCCGGCAGCCCTTTAAGCCTTCAACGGAAGAGGCTCGTGCCGTACACTCTTTACTCTACACAAATAATTTAATCAACAGCACGATCATCGTTGCCAACGTGTCGCCCTTGGTCTTGGGACTCTACTACTGTTTCGTGTACCTTCGTTTTCGAGCACCGACTGTGGACGTGCTTCAACCGCTGGCGCTGTCGTTTGCGGCTGCGGTGATGGTGTCTTACTTCTGGCTCGTCATGCAGCCAGCGGCGGCGGCTAACGCCATCGGCACCACTGGCTGCTTCGTTGTGGCTGCCATGTTCGGGGGGCCTCTGGCGGTCGTGCACAAGGTCTGGATCGAGCAGTCGACGGCTTCCCTGCCGTTTCCGATGGCTGTGGCAACGACGTTGAATTGCTTCGCGTGGTTGCTGTACGGGCTGGTCATAGCTGACTTTTACGTCTACGCCCCGAACGTGCTCGGCCTCGTCTCGGGAATCCTGCAGCTGCTCCTCTTCGCGATGTTCGGCTTTGCGCCACCCGCCACGAAGGTTGGCTGAAACTCGTTGTATGAAAGGTTGGACTCGTATAGGCACCACTCGCTGCTTCCGTTGTGGCTGCCATTTCGTGCACAAGGTGTGCCGCCACGAAGGTTCACTGAGACACGTTGTATAAAAGTTGGACTCGTTTTTGGCACCGCTCGCTGCTTCGTTGTGGCTGCCATGGGGGACTGCTTCCCTGCAGTTTCCGATGGCTGTGGCCACGGCGTTGGATTGCTTCGCGTGGTTGCTGTACGGGCTATTCGTTGCTGACTTTGACGTCTGCGCCCCGAACGTGATCGGCCTCGTCTCGGGCATCTTGCAGCTGCTCCTCTTCGCGATTCTCGGCTTTTCGCCACCCGCCACGAAGGTTGGCTGAAACACGTTGTATTAAAGGTTGGGCTCGTATCGGCACCACTCGCTGCTTTCGTTGTGGCTGCCATTTCGTGCACAACGTGTGCCGCCACGAAGGATGGCTGGAACATTTTGTATGAAAGGTTGGACTCGTGTAGGCACCACAAACTGCTTCCGTTGTGGCTGCCATTTCGTGCACAAGGTGTGCCGCCACGAAGGATGGCTGGAACAATTTGTATGAAAGGTTGGACTCGTGTAGGCACCACAGGCTGCTTCCGTTGTGGCTGCCATTTCGTGCACAAGGTGTGCCGCCACGAAGGATGGCTGGAACAATTTGTATGAAAGGTTGGACTCGTATAGGCACCACAGGCTGCTTCCGTTGTTCCTGCCGTTTCCGATGCCTGCGGCCAAGTGCTTCGCTTGGGCGCTGGTCATTGCTGAGCCTTTTTAAGTCTATCGCTCTGAACATGCTCGGCCTACGTGCAAAACTTAAGCATATCACTCAGCGCAGGAAAAGAAAGCAACAACGATGCTCCCTCCTAGTAACGGCGAGAGGGCAGAGCCCAAGTCTGAACCGGTGTTCCACGGATATCCGGAATGTGGCGCAAGCTGCTTGGGGACACAACTGGCGTCGAGGGAAGTCTCCGGGAATAGGGTATCCACAGAGGGTGAGAGTCCCGTATTTCCTCGACGAGCCATGTTAGTTAACTCCTTGCTAGAGGCGCTCAGTGCGGGCACCTTGCAGCTCCTCTTCGTGATACAATCCCTGCCGCCGCAGTTTTTGACGGCCGTCCACGGCGTACTTTTCGCACTATAAATACATTTCTAACTGCCTCGTTCAACGCACGGCCGGGATCCACAAAAAAAGGCTCCAACGACGTTCGCCAGGGGGTTGCCAATCGACGTCCATCGCACCCCAGCTGGTGGAGTGTTCCCACCCTCCTTAAGCCCGTGCCGCCGTACACGATTCCCCCTCGTTTCCGTTCCGCGGATTATTTTGATAGTGGCAAAACACGCTCAGGATGAAGCCGATATGTACTGGGCATGGCCGGTTGACGAAGCTGGACGGCTACCTCCAACTTCGTCAACCCAGCGGCGAAGCATTTCCTGATGCTCCTCTCACGCAACGCACCACCCAAGAGCTCTACCTCACCATTTCTTCTGTGTCGAAAAAGGTCAACCGGCACTGACCGCAAGCTAACCCATGTAGTAGTAGTAACCAGTTATACCAAAAATACAGTGTGCAAACACAGTAAGAATGCATAGTTATCAAGACAACCTGATCACAAGCAAAGGTCGCAAACCGGGGCTAAAGAAAGGGCCCTGCCAAAAGCCCCACCGCCCTCCCATGAGGCCGGCAGGCGGCGGTCGTGCCGCCATGCTGGGCATCCTGCTGTTGAGTGCCGTGTGCCTGGTGTCGGGCTCCGCGTCGTGGGTCGACGACCTGAAGAACTCGGAAGTTAACAACGTCGGCGCGCCGTTCGGCCGCCTGCTCGAGGACGTTGACCAGCGGGAGCAGAGCAACCTCACCGTGGTCGGGATGGTCAACGCACACCGGTCGTACGTGGGCCGCTGCCGGCAGTGTGCGGAGCTGGACGGCTACCTCCAAGCCTTCGTCAACCCGGCGACGAAGGCCTTCCGGAAAGCAGGAGCGGGACCCCTCCGTTTCGTCCGCATAGAGTACGCGCAAACCACGCAGCACCTCGTTCAAGGGCTCAACCTCACCGTCCCTTGCCTCTTCATCGTAGGGCCGCACGACACGGCGCCCCGGCTGTTTTCCCGCAAGCAGACCCAACGCAGACAGCAGCAGCAGCAGCAGCAGGAGCGGCAGCAGCAGGCGTCGGTGGCAGGTCCGGCAGACTCCGAAGCGGCGCGGCTGTCGGAGGTTGGCCGCCGCCGGAGAGCCCGGCGGGCGCTCGCGCTGCTGCCGCAGGCCGAGATCGACAAGGTCACCGGCGCCGCGGGCGAGAAGACGAACCTCGAAACCATCGCCCGCTGGTTCTCCATCCAAACCGGCGTCGCCGTCTCGAGCTTGCCCCGCGTCGACGTCAGCGCGAAGTACGCAACACCCCGCCCGTTTTCTCATCTCTTTTTTTTATGGTTACAAGCTTGCTTGTCTATATCAAAAAGTGTCGGATGGCAGCGTGCTGTGTTAAATCACTCAAAACAGGGTTTACACACGTACGCACAAACAAAAAATATGCCGGCTGTGCCTACCCTAGAACAAATGGATCTTCCGAACGTAGATTGGGATACCATCCCAGAGACACACAGACAATTAATTGTAAACACGAAAGAGAACGCTGGCAGCGTCTGTTACCGACATCGCCAGCTTGTCGTCTGAAGCGGTCGTGATTTTACGCCACAGCCGAGTGGCGCCAATTTCTAACAACACGTGCAGTTGACGGGCATACTTCTTCCTGTCGGATACACGTTTACTCCTGCCAGTGACTGCATCTGTAGGAAACACTTGAGGAAGCTTGCCGTTTGCGAAAATCAGTCGTTTTCTCATCTGCAGACATAACATGCAGGGTCAAAACCTTGTGTCTTTTTGGAAATGGCCAAAATTTTTTCTTCCGGAAAAAATTGGGTTTTTTGAATTTTAAAATTTTGGAACAAAAACTGCGGTAATTTTAGAGGAAGTTGAGCAATTTTTTTTTTTCCAAATTTTTTTTTGGGGGCCATCGGCTCCGTGGGAGCGTTTAAAAAAGACACAAGGTTTTGACCCTGCATGATAACGCGAAGCTTCACCAGCTTGGGCTGAACTGCACCATTTGCGCACTTAACCATGGTTATAAGAAGACGAATGAAAGCATAGACACAAAGATAGCTCAAGGCATCTGCAGAATACCACGAAAGGCCTCTAGGCAAAACCTCGTTTTCGCATCTTTTTCTTTGTATAAGCACCTGTTTTTTTATACATAAGCGCCAGCTTGAAATCAAATGCTCGACGATGCTGCCCGACAAAGAACAGAAGGGATCCCAAGTGCTGTAACTACCGAACCACGTGTTGAACGGACGTGATGTCATGCGGATCTACCCCTACACGACAAACCACACAAACACAACAGGTCAAAAGTCCTGAGTGAGAAAACAACACACGGTGGTGTAAGCGAAGAACAAACCAGATTGTGTTTGTATTGTATTTGCCCCTTGCTTCTATATTTCCCCCTTCCATTCGGAGTCGAAGCAGCTACGTCGAGTATTTTTGTAGGAAATACTTGAGGAGGCTTGCTAGTTGCGAAATCTCAAAGGAGGTAAACGTGCTGACAACATAGTGTGGTACTCATCGGCATGCTCATGACTCCCCACTATCGCAACAATATTCAAATCCCAAAAGATACCTTAAGTCACTCGTTTGATTGTAAAGACTGTTTCGTTCTTCTCGTTGACTTGTTTCCGGACTCGAACGACTCTTACCACTGCCAGTTGCGAAATATCAAAGTCAAAGTCTTAAACGTAGACACTTTCGACTTTTTGCAAAGCCCAAGCCCAGACCGAAATTAGCCCAGCACCTACCTGGCCCGCCTGACCCGGCGAGCTACGAGGGTCGAAAAAATATCACCCATTTCCTTTTTAAACAACCTTTCTCCTTTCCTACTTACTTTTGATCATAGGTGTCACGGCAAGTTTTGGCAGCCGCTGCTTACAAGTGCATGCTAATCCATGTGGTTCATGTACTTAAAAGAACTCAATGCTTAACAACCCCTTCGCGCGGATTGCCCCGGCATGGACGTGGGAGCGGAACAAGACCTGGGGACTACCGACGTTTTATGCGTTGGTAACGTGGCTGTCGGACATGCAATGGACCGAGAACGGGCAGGCGTCAATGCTGGAGCTTGCGATCGACTTTGAACTCTTCTCGGGCCTCAGCATGCCGCTGCACGGGAATGCGCCGAAGGGGGTGAGAGAACGGGGAAACGTCCTGCGCTGCATGATGAGCGCGTTGGACAAGCTGGCGGCACAGCAAGGGCTGGGAAGCTGCATGAGAGGAGAGAGGGTGTGCCCGACGACGTCGCTGTCGTTCATGGGCATCACGGGGATATCGGGTATACGGCCCAGGCCACGCTTTCGCGAGGCACACACGGGGACGATACTTGAGGAACAAGTGAAAGGAAGCGATGTAGGGACGCAGTGCCCGACGTACCCTGACTGGACGATCGGGAGAGCGGCGAGGTGGGCCCTGCCTGCCCCACCACAACTGCACCCAGACCCCGTGCATATGCCGGGTGTCGGTATAGAGAAGGCACTCGTCACGTGCGCGACCCATCACAAAGGGAAGTGTGAGGCGTGCAGAGCACTCGTCCGAAGGGACGTCCCACGGTAGAGATGTGCTGCCGGCACCATCACCACGCGAACGATGGGCAGCCGATCGCGGTGTGCACAGAGCACAGCACGACGAAGTGCGGCGAGTGCAAGACGGCGGCGGCGTGTTGCCGCAGCGGGCATCATGCCTGCCGCACGCATGGCAGAGGAACCTGCCAAGAGTGCAAAAGGCTCCCTACGCTGACGCAGAGGCGACCGGCGGCATGTTGCAGCCGCGGCCACCACCAGTCCAACAAGCCGAACGTCCAGTCAACCCCCGGACGCAACAAGAAGAAGAGGCCCTCCTCACCCACCCAGGTGGGTGTACAGCGGGAAACGCCAGTAGGAAAGCGAGCGGCGCGAGCGCCGCTCGCGGCAACGAAAAAGGAGACGGCGACGACCGGACGGGCGACCAAGAGGCCGCCACCAACGCCAGGAACCAGCGAACGACCAGCGCTGAAGAAGAGGGTGCTCGGCACCCCGAAGGAAGGCCCGATCGCCGGCCGCAAGCGGAAGAAGACGAAGGCGACCACACCCGACTCAGGGGTGCATCGAAGGAAGAAGAAGGTACCGAGGGCAAGCAGCTCTCAGAAACGACCGGGGACCACGGGCACACCAATGCCCTCGAAAGTGGAAAACGGGCACTCCTGCCTGCCCTCGTACTCGCCGACTCAGTCTTTGGAATCGCAAGAAAGCCAAACCCCGCTAGCTCCACAAATAATGGCAGGTGACGACGTCATCCGAGAACCTGACTTTCAAGGCAGTGCATGCTAATCCATGTGGCTCATGTACTTAAAAGAACTCAATGCTTAACAAAATTTGACGTGGGCGGCTTTAGATTTACATCTGAATGACACCTCAACACAAAACAAGTTGTCGACAACTAACAAGTAAAAGAAGTATAGTTGAGTTGCACTTGACAAAGATAGATGGAAAAAAGAAGGTGTTTCTATTTTAGCCACATGCAATGTGTGAGGAAACTGAACCACCCAAGTAGGACCTTCTGATCATGATCATTCGCCAAAATTTACACCTGAAACCACGTCCAGGATTTGGGCTCAGGGTAGTGCGGTCAACGAAAACTCTAGTTTCCCTTTCTACTTTCTCCTACTCTCGCGGTGTACGGGTTCTTCGCTTTTTTATGGTAACAAGCTTGCTTGTCTATTCAAAAAGTGTTGGATGGCAGCGTGCTGTGTTAAATCACTCAAAACAGGGTTTACACACGTACGCACAAGCAAAAAATATGAGGAGGTCCCTAACGGGGGGTCGGTCCTGCTTTTGGCTTTGTAGGTTCTCCCGACTCCCCAATTCGTGGTTAGCACAAACTCAAGAGGTCTAGTCAACTATTCCCTGCAGTATTGGCATACTTTCAATGAAACAAAACTACGCATTTCTTCTCTTCCCCCAGCGTCTCTCAACGTGCATGAAAATGCAGGCAGTACCACCTACACTTAAGCTAGAAAATCCTCCCTCGAGGTACCCAGAACACAATTCTTGACAAACTGCCCACACAACTCTAACTCAGCCAAAACGAGAACCAGTCGTCGGAAGGTTGGTCTGTTCAGCATGTGATGGTAAGTGCCATCGCCCTGATTACCTTCGCACTGTACATGTGGAGGTGTGTCACAGGTCCGTGCAAAGCAGGCAGTTCCCCAGACGCAGACGCTGTTCAAAACATCGCTCGAGTGTATGCCAATTTCTTCGTACCAACAATTCTGCGGGTTGTTTTTGAATGTATTGTGCAGACCAAAGACGTAGGCAGCGTGTTTTGGTGGTTGACCAGAATTCCTCACCTGAAAATGGCGCAGGGTAAATACAAGTGGAAACCGATCAACCGACACACACACAAACAAAGTGTTGCTGCAGGTAAGCTTCGTCTTACCCCCGATTTATTCGGAGTGGCTGCGTTGCCGCGAATCCCGTGTGCGTGTTAGCCTCAACGTTAGACTCAGCCTCATTGACTGATTACACCACTACGGACTCTGTGTTCAGTGCTAGCGACCCAGTGCTAGACTCAGTGTGAGCCTCCGTGTGTCGAATCGAGAGCCGTGACTCACAGTCCCAGACTCATTAGATGCACTAGACGCAACGGAAATGTAGTGACATCTCCTGCATCCACTTGACTGCACGCCGAGCCGTGTACAACACCAGCTTTATTTTGCTCGAAAGCTGTTATCCTCAAGACCTAACCCTACAGAGAAGGCTGGGTCATCCTCCTCGTCGGTCATGCCATATTAACAAGCGGTCTGTACTGGTGCGTGCTGGTATGCTTTCAAATTTCGTCTTTTACGTGTGAGACTCAGTGGCTCAATGACTCAGTGCTTGACTCAGTCTAGGTCCTTTCATCACGCGAAGTGTTCGCAGTGAGACTCAGTGGCTCAATGACTCAGTGCTTGACTCAGTCTAGGTCCTTTCATCACGCGAAGTGTTCGCAGTGAGACTCAGTGGCTCAATGACTCAGTGCTTGACTCAGTCTAGGTCCTTTCATCACGCGAAGTGTTCGCAGTGAGACTCAGTGGCTCAATGACTCAGTGCTTGACTCAGTCTAGGTCCTTTCATCACGCGAAGTGTTCGCAGTGAGACTCAGTGGCTCAATGACTCAGTGCTTGACTCAGTCTAGGTCCTTTCATCACGCGAAGTGTTCGCAGTGAGACTCAGTGGCTCAATGACTCAGTGCTTGACTCAGTCTAGGTCCTTTCATCACGCGAAGTGTTCGCAGTGAGACTCAGTGGCTCAATGACTCAGTGCTTGACTCAGTCTAGGTCCTTTCATCACGCGAAGTGTTCGCAGTGAGACTCAGTGGCTCAATGACTCAGTGCTTGACTCAGTCTAGGTCCTTTCATCACGCGAAGTGTTCGCAGTGAGACTCAGTGGCTCAATGACTCAGTGCTTGACTCAGTCTAGGTCCTTTCATCACGCGAAGTGTTCGCAGTGAGACTCAGTGGCTCAATGACTCAGTGCTTGACTCAGTCTAGGTCCTTTCATCACGCGAAGTGTTCGCAGTGAGACTCAGTGGCTCAATGACTCAGTGCTTGACTCAGTCTAGGTCCTTTCATCACGCGAAGTGTTCGCAGTGAGACTCAGTGGCTCAATGACTCAGTGCTTGACTCAGTCTAGGTCCTTTCATCACGCGAAGTGTTCGCAGTGAGACTCAGTGGCTCAATGACTCAGTGCTTGACTCAGTCTAGGTCCTTTCATCACGCGAAGTGTTCGCAGTGAGACTCAGTGGCTCAATGACTCAGTGCTTGACTCAGTCTAGGTCCTTTCATCACGCGAAGTGTTCGCAGTGAGACTCAGTGGCTCAATGACTCAGTGCTTGACTCAGTCTAGGTCCTTTCATCACGCGAAGTGTTCGCAGTGAGACTCAGTGGCTCAATGACTCAGTGCTTGACTCAGTCTAGGTCCTTTCATCACGCGAAGTGTTCGCAGTGAGACTCAGTGGCTCAATGACTCAGTGCTTGACTCAGTCTAGGTCCTTTCATCACGCGAAGTGTTCGCAGTGAGACTCAGTGGCTCAATGACTCAGTGCTTGACTCAGTCTAGGTCCTTTCATCACGCGAAGTGTTCGCAGTGAGACTCAGTGGCTCAATGACTCAGTGCTTGACTCAGTCTAGGTCCTTTCATCACGCGAAGTGTTCGCAGTGAGACTCAGTGGCTCAATGACTCAGTGCTTGACTCAGTCTAGGTCCTTTCATCACGCGAAGTGTTCGCAGTGAGACTCAGTGGCGCAGTGGCGCAGTGCTTGGCTCAGTCTAGGACCTCTTTGCATCACGCGAAATGTTCCTGGGAATTGGCGGGGGGAAGCATATCCAACCAGGGTGTAGCGCACTCAACATGGTGAGCAGTAGACGTCGCTGGGCAAGCAGCTTTCGTCTCCCGAAACCGACAACAATCTTGCTGGTTGCCGTACGTGAATTAAAACTAATGGGTGATCAGAGTTCCGAACCTGAAAATGAGACACGCAAATACAACGGGAAACAGTCAACCGGCACGCACAAACCAAGCGAGCGGCTGTCTTTTTTGCGACAACCAATTTCTGCTCCCCTGGAGACAGTATTTGTTTTGCAGTTTACTAAAGGAGCAAGACGCATGGCTAGATGAGCACGACCACCTCGAATCGACACCAGGAGAATTCGGGGTGGAGCTGGCTTCTACAACTAGTAATATTCCGGCAAAAGGCAGCACTCCTCAGCTAGCCCGAACCAACAGGATCAAAGAATGTCAGTCACATCCTTCCCGATTATTTTTTAAAAGAACGTTGGCAGCGGCTTAACCAGAACACATGCAGGTTCAATCGCACGAACAAAATTTATATATTTTCCCGCTACCGAAAAAGCACGCCTTTCCGAAGTGTAGAAACAAGCGCCAGAGGCCGGCGGCCCGTGGCAAAACAACACCGCGCGCCATTGTATGACAACTTCCCCGCACAGAATGAGGCACCCGTCATGGGGGCTGATGGCTCGCTGGTGATGTCTGGCCGAATGAAGGGCCAATACTACTCTGAGGGCATCATCATCGCGGTGATCATCGGCTCGGCGTCGTACGCGTGCTTGGCCTTGCACAGGGTGCCGGAGATGGAGCAGTACGTCGACGGGGGCGGCCGGCAGGTCGTTCGCTTCGCGCTGGTAGTGCTCGTGTTCACGTTCTTGCTCCTCTTCTCGAACTTCCTGCACAAACACTACTGGTACCTCAGCGACACGTGGTTCCGCAACTCTCTCCGGAGCCTTTACTAGGCCGGTCCATACCCACTGATAGACCGTATAGCGCAGGCAGTACCCTGCAGCTTTAGGGTGACCTGACCGACCGCGATGCAGGGACGAACTCAGTGCGATCTGATGCTTGCATACTACTAGGCATTCTTCACTTAATGAGAGTAGTTGAAATCATCGATCCTCATCACGCCGCAAGTTCAAAAGGTTTCCCATCCTCTTCAAGATAGGTAGCCGGAAGGCTCTCAAACTCGTGTACCGCGTCAGTGCAGTGCGCGTGCAGCCTAGACCAGTAAGAGCATCACAGACCTGCTATTGGCTCGCTCTTCCGCGGGTGCACCCGTGCTAGACAGCGGCAGGCAGGTCGATGCACTTCCAGGACAAATAGGAGAATTGCGCGCCGGCACGGCTGCGACGAGAGATTGGTTGGAGGTGCGTGCGCGGTGAAAACGAGGAACGGCTGCTTCCTTCGCGGGGACGAGGTCTTCGGATTCGTACTCTTTTTGGAGATACGGACCGAAGGCGTGTTCCGATCGTGGTCCTCATCGGCTCAGCGTCCTTGGCCCTGCACAAAGTGAGGAGCACGGCCGATCCATCGTCTCCTGTTAAACGCCAATAGAACCACAAAATCTGTTGCGATCGCTCAGGGCAGCCCCAGGAGATAGGTAGCCTGGAGTTCAACGCGGTGAGGTTAGATAGCACATATTCTGAAGCGGCGGCCTGCATAAGTAACTAGGTGACTACCTCTTCGATCACCGTGTCGTGCTTCAGGCGCTTGCACTCATTCGCATCATCGTCTTGGCGCGGTCGCTTTGCCGCCTTTCCCTTCCTCGCCGATGTGCGTAGAAGCGGGTGCGGGCTGAGCTGTGTCGGTGAAAGGGCTAACACTGTGGTGAAGCGGAATACTCTGGTTCAAGGATAAACGATCATTCGCTTTACCTGGCGCAGCTCCTGTTTTGGTTCTAGCTATCCTGAGGGAAACTTTCGGAGTGAACCCGCTACTAGATGGTTCGATGGGTCTTTCGCACCTACACCCAACTTTGACGAGCGATTTGCAACACCGCAACGGACCTCCACCAGGGTTTCCCCCGGCTTCGTCCTATCCAGGTATAGTTCACCATCTTTCGGATCCCAACAAGTGTACTTAACCTTCCTAGACCGCGTAAACCGCGTCCGGCTGCAAGTGTGTTTGCTTCACGCGTGCAGCGGGCCGAGTTGTGCCGGCGAGCCACTTTTGTCGTGCGCCCTGCTGCATGTTTGGTGCACGAAAAAGGAAAATAGAAAGGAGAACGTCTTCAAACAGACTGCTTCTTCGGAGCGCGAAGTAGGCTGCCGGGGGGCAAAACGTGCGTGTCCGGCGCCCCCCGACCCGCAAGTAACTGAGCCGTCTACCGGCCCACTCCTGGTCTCCCGTTTCTTCCCTTCTTATCACCATTCGTGCTATTCTCGCGACGATTCGGCCAGGGCGTGGGCTCGGGGTTACTGCGTTGCATCCTGGCTTGAGATTCGGGTGCTACGTGGGCCACTTCTGTTGCGCAGGACTGGCGGCGCGAAATGAACCGAGAGTCGAGTTAAGGTGTCTGAGTGATCGCTCAGCAGATCCCACAAAGGGTGTCGTATCATCTTGACAGCAGGACTGGCGACGCGGGATGAACCGAGAGCTGACTTAAGGTGTCCGAGTGATAGCTCATCAGATCCCACAAAGGGTGTCGGTTCATCTTGACAGCAGGACTGGCGACGCGGGATGAACCGAGAGCTGACTTCAGGTGTCCGAGTGATAGCTCAGCAGATCCCACAAAGGGTGTCGGTTCATCTTGACAGCAGGACTGGCGACGCGGGATGAACCGAGAGCTGACTTCAGGTGTCCGAGTGATCGCTCAGCAGATCCCACACAGGGTGTCGGTTCATCTTGACAGCAGGACTGGCGACGCGGGATGAACCGAGAGCTGACTGCAGGTGTCCGAGTGATCGCTCAGCAGATCCCACACAGGGTGTCGGTTCATCTTGACAGCAGGACTGGCGACGCGGGATGAACCGAGAGCTGACTTCAGGTGTCCGAGTGATCGCTCAGCAGATCCCACACAGGGTGTCGGTTCATCTTGACAGCAGGACTGGCGACGCGGGATGAACCGAGAGCTGACTGCAGGTGTCCGAGTGATCGCTCAGCAGATCCCACACAGGGTGTCGGTTCATCTTGACAGCAGGACTGGCGACGCGGGATGAACCGAGAGCTGACTTCAGGTGTCCGAGTGATAGCTCAGCAGATCCCACAAAGGGTGTTTTGGTGGTTGATCAGAATTCCTTACCTGAATACACGCAGGGTAAATACAAGTGGGAAAACGGTCAACCGGCACGCACGAACAAAACGAAGCGCCTGTCTTTTCGTCAGCCAGACACGTGTCGTCAAATATTTGCGAAACGTGCCAAAGCTCCGTTGGTACGCACAAACAAAAGTTCGCTTAAAGTGCCGACTACAATTCGCGAGCCGCTCGTTTCATTGCAGGTCCATTGCTCTCGCACCACACTCCCCGTTCACAATGCGCGGTTCGAAACAAAAAACTTGGCGATGCTCGATCTCGACCCAAGGGGCATCAAAAGGAGTCATTTAAATCAAAAGCCTCCCGGGAAAAGGAACGAGCGGCGGGCCGAAAAGAGGGGAGGGGATCTGTCTGCCTGCTCGCAGGGTGCAACGAGCCACCCGCCCGCGGCGTTGGTGTAGTTGTTTTCAACTACTTCAAGTCGGTGCGAGCCCGCAATCAGCTGGGGACAGTGGTGTGTACTGGACGACCGCTGCTGTAACCCAGGTCACCCGAACAGCGCTCGGCAGTGAACTCATCCTACGACTACCAACCCGCCCTGGACGTGTTGCGCTGCCTCACGCAGGGATAGGCTCGTTGTGCGTTGTGCTGCCTTCAACGTAAGGTTCGGACGCAGACACCGTGCGCGTGGTGTGTTGTGCTGCCTCCAACCCTAGGTTCGGACGCAGGCATAGGCGCGTTGTGTGTTGCGTTGCCTCCAAACGCAAGGCTCGGACGCAGCCACGGGCGCGTTGTGTGCTGCGCGAGCCAAACAAAAAAAAAAAAAAAAAAAGAAAAATGATCGACATCACGGCGGAGAACCACGAGGTGGAGTTCGAGTACATCCGCGAGGCCCTGCGGGCGGGGATTTACTCGTACGCCGCGGTCGACGTCGAGATGTCCGGCGTCGAGTCGGACCCGATCCGCTGGGTCGTCGGCCCGCAGGACCGGTACTTGAAGGCGAAGGCGGCCGCCGAGAAGTACGAAGTGCTGCAGGTCGGCTTCTCGTTCACCCGGCTTGACCCGGACGCGGCGCCCGGCCGCCGGCGCGTCGCGCACAAGGCGTGTACGATCGTCGCGTCGCTCGGCGGCAAGAGGGCGGCGCGGGACGACGTCGTCTTCAGCCTCGAATCGCTGCTGTTCCTGCGGAAGCACGGCTTCGACGTGAACGAGAACCTCGACAACGGCGTGCCCCCCGAAGAGGTCGCCGGGCTGGTGCGGGACGTGGTCATGTGCCTGCCGCTGGTCGGCTTCGGGATCACGCAGGACCTCATTTTCCTGGCGTCGCACTTCCTCTTCCCCCTCCCGGACACCGTCGACGGCTTCGCCCGCGCCCTCCGTGGGGCGACGCGGCTGGTCGTTGACACCCGGATGCTGAACGACGGAGCGAGGCACCAGCCTGGGCTGGAAAAACTGCACGCCCAGCTCAAAGGGGACCCTGCCGGGCAGTTTGCCGTGGCCGCGACCGCGGACGGCATCCTCCCCGGCGTGTGCGACGAGGACTTGGCGGCCTTCCACCGCGCCGGGTGGGACGCGAAGGTCACCTCGGAGGCGTTCCTGATGCAGTGCAAGAAGCTCGGCGGCTTCGACCGGTTCTTCGCGCGCCGTGCGCCGCCGCCGGCCGCGGCAAGGCCTGCCGCGGCCGGCGGCGGCCGCCCCGACGCGTCGGGGTCGACTCCCGCGCCGGGAGTCGGCGGCCGCCCGAAACCTGCGGTGATTCGCGAAAGCGCGCCGAGGCTCGAGAAAAATGCGGCCGCCCTGAGTCTTGAAAAAACTGCGGGCCTCGAAGGCGGGCCGAGTCTCGCAAAAAGTGTGGCCCTCGAAGGTGCGAGCCTCGAGAAACATGCGGCCCGTCCCGAACCTGCGCTCCTTCAGCTTGCCGGCGCGTCCGATCGCGAAAATGCGTCCGTCCTCGAAAATAACGCGCCCCGTCCCGAAGCTACTCCAGGCCTCGAGGAGCATGCGTCACGGCTCGAACCCGCGCCCCGTCTGCTTGGCCGTGCGCCGAGCCCCGAAACCCACGCGCCCCCCCGCATTGGAAGCGGGCTGAGCGAGCGGGCGAGCACGTTCGCCTCGGTCGTGCGGTCGCAGTACGCGTACGCGTGCGGGCGGCTGCCGTTCCACTGGGCGCCGCCGGAGTTCGCGATCGACCTCGCGGCCGAGCGGCAGTACGAGCCGTGGGCCCGCGACTACTTCGTGAACACCGTCGTCCTGAAGACTGAATCGCTGCAGGACCTCCGCACCGTCAAGCGGCACTTCATGGCGACGATGTGCAGCGAGGTCTCCCCGGGGTACCACTGGCTGCGCTGGGAGGATGAGAAGCGCGGGAAGTACTTCCCGCCGCCGGCGTTCTACGCCCTGAAGAACTTCTGGAGGGGCGACACGTCCGTCGACGTCCTCATCGCGCGCGGCGTCGTCGACCAGAGCCTCGCCGACAAGCTCGAAGGCCCGGCCGCTGCGGTCGTCGTGTACACGCCCGACGAGTGGCTGTACAAGTTCCACAAAATGGGCCCGTGGACACCCCCTGTCATGCGGCTTCCCGCCGGCGGAGAAGTAGATGACGACACCGACTCGGACAGCCTCGCGCGGCGGGCCGTCGAGGATTCGCGGCCCAAGTTCGCGTCCTGGGAAGAGTTGCAGGAGAAGAACGCTGCCTTCGAGCACTGGTTGCAAACAGCGCCTTGCGACAAAGACGAAGAAGATGAAGAAGACGAGGAAGAAGAAGAGGAGTCATATGACGACGGCGGCGGCGAGCCGCTGGCCTCTTCTGTCGTTTCTCGTGTTGATCAGGACGGTCCGCCTGGAGTCGATCCTGATTCTTGCGGAGAGCGCCCATCTAAAAAGCGCAGGCTCTGACACACCTCTGTTGGTTTTTGGTGGCCACCTGGCGCATCGTCAGGGTCGCGGTCGTCGTGTACACGCCCGTACAAGTTCCACAAAAACGAACGTGCACTCTAAAAAGGGCCCGTGGACACCCGGCTTCCAGCCGGCGGCGACGTAGACGACGACAACGACTCGGAGCCTCGCGCGGCAGCCGTCGCGGCTCAAGTTTGCGTCGTGGGAGAAGAACGCTGCCTTCGAGCACTGGTTGCAAACAGCGCCTTGCGACAAAGACGAAGAAGAAGAAGATGAAGGGTCATACGACGGCGGTGGCCTCTTCTGTCGTTTCTCGTGCTCAGGACGGTTCATCTAGTGTCGATCCTGACTCTTGCGAAGAGCACCCAGAGTCGATCCACACTCGGTCTGATTGTGGGTCGACCCCGATTTGCTAGTCTAGAGCGTACCTCTAACTAGCGCAAGCTCAAAGGCAAACTAAGAATCGAAACGTAGTGACGTCAATAGGATGCGCTATCCAAGTTCTGAATTGCCCGCCCTCTTCCGTCGCCAATCCTGCGTTCGTTCTGATCAGAACCAGGGGATTAGTTTCCGTTGCAGATTTAGACCGACGGTCTAAATCTGCAAACCGGACTTGCAGTGATTTATATATGGGTCTGGGGCTCGGGGCCACCCCGAGCGCGAAAAAAAAAAAATTGACTTAATTTTGGGCTGGGGGTTGGGGTAAGGCCGGGTCACTACCAACCGGGATCAGCGGGGGTGAGGGACGAAGCCATGGCGAAGACATGGCGAAGTCACGGCGAAAGCCATGGCGAAGCCATGGGGCAGGAAGAGTATAACGGAGGCGGGGAAAGAGGAGGCAGGAGGGCCAGGGGCGGAGGGCCAAAGGGGGTGGTGGGAGGCGAGACGTTGACTACCAAGTCTAATTAAATTTGGGATCGGAAATTGAACGTTGACTACCAATTCTAATTAAATTTGGATTCAAAATCGAACGTTGATTACCAATTCTAATTAAATTTGGGATCCGAAATTGGACGTTGACTACCAATTCTAATTAAATTTGGAATCAAAATTGAACGTTGACTACCAACTCTAATTAAGTTTGGGATCGGAAGTTGGACGTTGACTACCAATTCTAATTAAGTTTGAATTCAAAATCGAACGTTGATTACCAATTCTAATTAAATTTGGGATCCGAAATTGGACGTTGACTACCAATTCTAATTAAATTTGGAATCAAAATTGAACGTTGACTACCAACTCTAATTAAGTTTGGGATTGGAAGTTGGACGTTGACTACCAATTCTAATTAAATTTGGATTCAAAATCGAACGTTGACTACCAATTCTAATTAAATTTGGATTCAAAATTGAACGTTGACTACCAATTCTAATTAAATTTGAGATCGGAAATTGGACGTTGACTACCAATTCTAATTAAATTTGGATTCAAAATCGAACGTTGACTACCAATTCTAATTAAATTTGGGATCCGAAATTGGACGTTGACTACCAATTCTAATTAAATTTGGAATCAAAATTGAACGTTGACTACCAACTCTAATTAAGTTTGGGATCGGAAGTTGGACGTTGACTACCAATTCTAATTAAGTTTGAATTCAAAATCGAACGTTGATTACCAATTCTAATTAAATTTGGGATCCGAAATTGGACGTTGACTACCAATTCTAATTAAATTTGGAATCAAAATTGAACGTTGACTACCAACTCTAATTAAGTTTGGGATTGGAAGTTGGACGTTGACTACCAATTCTAATTAAGTTTGGATTCAAAATCGAACGTTGACTACCAATTCTAATTAAATTTGGATTCAAAATTGAACGTTGACTACCAATTCTAATTAAATTTGGATCGGAAATTGGACGTTGACTACCAATTCTAATTAAATTTGGATTCAAAATCGAACGTTGACTACCAATTCTAATTAAATTTGGATTCAAAATTGAACGTTGACTACCAATTCTAATTAAATTTGGGATCCGAAATTGGACGTTGACTACCAATTCTAATTAAATTTGGGATCGGAAATTGGACGTTGACTACCAATTCTAATTAAATTTGAGATCGGAAATTGGACGTTGACTACCAATTCTAATTAAATTTGGAATCAAAATTGAACGTTGACTACCAATTCTAATTAAATTTGGGATCGGAAGTTGGACGTTGACTACCAATTCTAATTAAATTTGGGATCGGAAATTGGACGTTGACTACCAATTCTAATTAAATTTGGATTCAAATTGAACGTTGACTACCAATTCTAATTAAATTTGGATTCAAAATTGAACGTTGACTACCAATTCTAATTAAATTTGAGATCGGAAATTGGACGTTGACTACCAATTCTAATTAAATTTGGATTCAAAATTGAACGTTGACTACCAATTCTAATTAAATTTGGATTCAAAATTGGACGTTGACTACCAATTCTAATTAAATTTGGATTCAAAATTGAACGTTGACTACCAATTCTAATTAAATTTGGAATCGGAAATTGGACGTTGACTACCAATTCTAATTAAATTCAGGATCGGAAATTGGACGTTGAGTACCGATTCTAATTAGATTTGGGGTTCGGCATCAGACGTTGACTACCGGTTCTAACTGAATTTGGATTCAATACTAGGAGTTGACCGGCGCGGAAATTCTTCGCTGTACCGTACCGTGCGCTGGGGGGCGCTGCCCCCCAGACCCCCCCTGTCTTACAAATTAGCTTAACCATTTCGTCTGATTCTTGTTCCAACACTGGGTTGGGCTGGGCTGCCCTGGTAGTGCTTTCCTCGAAACTACCAATTCTAATTAATTTTGGATCCACCACAGGACCCCGAGGGCGAAAAGGACTTTTCTGCAGAGGAGGAAAAGCTATATAAATCCCTGCGGACTTGGCCGGGAAAAAAAAAAAAAAATGTTCAAAAAACGGTGTTCAAAGTAAATATAGGCGGGGGGTGTGCTGAAGGTGCTGGATGGCTGCTGAGCCTCCGCTGCTGAGACCCAGCCGCTGCCGTTCAATTGGGTTCAGCTTCGGGTCGGCAGCCACTGTGCTTCATTACCGGGCCAAGGTCCTGTTTGACCGTTGAGTATCCCACACGAGCTATGAGTTGCCCACACACTTTTTGCCCAAATTTTCCGTCGCGCCTTCGGCGCGATGTTGCTAAAAATAACGCTAAAAATGTTGTTGTAAGCACGGCGGTGCACACCAAAACCGTGGACCTATTATCATAGGAATCATAGGAAAATAGGTCCCCAGGTCACCTTCAGCTGCCGAGACTGTCTGTTTCCGATTTTGACTGTTTTTGGAGCGCGTCCCCATATGGCACCCCCCCACAGGGAACCCAGAAGCATTCGGAAAACCCCGAAAAGCTTGATCCAGGCTGGTGTACGTTGAAAAAACGCCCGCAAAATGTGTCGCCAAACTGACGGGGTGACCATAATTGACCCATAAAGGACCCATGAAGACCCCTCTTTTGCCGAACGAAGTTGTGGAGATGTGTCGGCTCTGCCCCAAGACGCCGTACATCGGCGAAAACGGCACCGAAACACCGCCCAAAACCACCCCATAGTAACGATCTAAATCTGCAAATCCCGGAAGCCTTCAAACTAATACCCTGATCAGAACGCCGGAAAAAAAAAAAAAAAAAAAAAAGTGTCGCCCATCCGCCCAGATCCCCCGCTTGAGGATCCTATAGCAGTGCAGCTCACCTCGGCAACGTCCCACCGGCAGCGACGCCCCTGGAAACTCTTGTCACAGCCCTTTTGTCGGTTGTGCCACCTCGTTCGTTTTCACCTTTTACTGCGCCGTTGCCCCGCTGGTAACAAGGAAACGGCGGTGGTGAACCCAGCGCAAGCAGAGAAAACAGTAACCCATCTGCTCTCCCGAAAAAGCCCGAAGAAGTTTAGAGAGAGAAGAAACAGGGGATCAAGAACGCGTAAACGAAGTGAAAGAAGTTCTACACAGACTTATACCGAAGGGTGGACCTGGCGCGGATCTTTTGGTCAAGTACAAAACACACAAGACTTAAGGTGTCACTCATCAGATCCCACAAAGGGTGTCGGTTCATCTTGACAGCAGGACGGTGGCCATGAGTGTGTCACAACTCACCTGCCGAATGCACCGGTCCCAAAAATGGATGATGCTCAAGCGATCCACCCATAGTTGGCCGCGTACTGGTATCACAAAGCCAGGCGTGCGTAGGAGTGCGTCCAGCTAATAGCCTCGATGAAGCGTTGATGAGTGCAGATCTTGGTTGTAGTAGCGATTATTCAATGGAGAACATTGAAGGTCCAACCAAGTAACACTCCTCCCGAATAAGCCCGATACCAACCTGGAGACACACCCGACTGCAGCGACGACTTGTGCAACGCCGAGTGGCGGATGCCACGCGAAATGCACCGGGCGAAGGAGCAAAGGCTGGCCATCTACGACCTCCATTACTTCTGTCAGTTTGTGGGGTTGCACCGCCACCTTCAAGAGCGTGGGTAGCAAGACCCGTACAGGACGCGAGTCCAGACTTGCTGGCTGTAGGGTAACTTGACACTGCACCGGAGTGTGCCATCGCAGTCAGGCCTTACGTTCAGCATGCTGAACGTACTGATGCCAGCACATCAAATTTCTTAGTTTCTTTTTGTACACATGCTGAAATGGTACGTTCCGCAGTAACGGCAGCTCCTGCTGTTGCTTACCACCGCGACACTGGAGGGTTGAGGCCGGAGAGGAGGCAGAGGCAAAGACATGCAACACTGGCAGGTGAGCCTATGCTCTATTTCTTTTTTGCCTGACCCTACGTACTGACTTTCAGTAGGTATTATGCTCCAAGACAAAAGAGCTGCTGTTGAACCCGCTGACTTGTTCGCGGTTGCATTGACATGTACAGGACGAGACCGTAGTCCGCTAAAAGTCCCGCGACTGAGTTCGGGGTGATGACATGTGTCCTTGGCTCAAAGCACCGAAACACGGTGCGGCCACAGAACCTTTCCACGAATGCTCTTGCACACCCCCATGTTTTCCAAGCTCTCGAGAGTACCGGTCTTTTAAACTTCACGCCTCACAGGGTGAAAAATAAAGTGAAAGGGCATGCGGGAGCGATGAGCGCCGGCGCCTCAGACGCGGCGCGAGAGCTGCTGTGGCTGGAGGCGTTCGAAGGTCTCCTGGACGGCCACCATGACTTGGTCAAAGCGCAGCTGCAGAAGATGGAGCGGGACAGGGCGTCTTCTCGCAAGCGGCAGGAGCCGCTGATGCGCAAGAACGAGCACCTGGCCGACATGCTGACCCACGTGTACGACGAAGAGTACGCGCTTCCGGTGGAGGACGACGTGTTCGGAGGGGCTGACAACGTGGACACCGAGCAACTTCGGGAAACCTTCGGTGCCGATCTGTTCCCGACCCCACATGCGGCGACGTACGTGGGCGAGCGTCCCGACTGGATGCCGGCAGAAGTGCAGGTGTTGAAGGAGGCGGTCTACATCGTCGCTACCAGACTCGCCGAGACCGCGGAACTCGCCCGGGAACAGACCGCGACCGACGAAAGCCTCGCGGGCGAGGCTGACTGGGCCGCGTGGGGCGGCGCGGCGGAGGCGATGACGTGGGGCGAGGTGTACGAGCGGTGGCTGCCGAAGTTCAGCCTTGACCACTGGCAGCAGGTCGCCGGCCTCTGCCGCTGGCAGACCGGCCGCAGGAGTGACCGGCACCCGCGGCCGTGGCGGGGCGCGCTGGAGTGTGCCCTCGAATGGTACACGGAGGTGAGCGACGAAATCGACCCGGAACTGGCGAGCAAGAGCATGGCATTCTGGTACTCGTGGGCGCCTGGCCACCGCGACGCGCCGCTGGCGGAGACGCGGAAGGTGTTCAACGAGGAGCGGGAAGGCAAGCAGAACAACCTACCCGACGCCGCGTTCATATCCCGCCTGGCTTCCGCGGAGGTCACGCTGATCGTCGGCTGCTTCGACGAGGTAAGAGTTTTGTTGTCTCAATCATTTTATTTTCAGCCACATGCAATGTGTGAGGAAACTGAACCGCCGTAAAGTAGGACCTTCTGATCATGATCATTTTGCCAAATTTTCCACCTGAAACCACGTCCAGGATTTGGGTTCAGGGCAGTGCGGTCAACGAAAACTCTCGTTTCCCTTTCAACTTTCTCCTACTCTCGCGCACGATTGGGACCGCGTCATCAGCAACTGGCGCAGCTGGGACCCAGGCGCACACAGCGAAGAGCTTGTGCCCTGCATCCTGGGGCGGGACGGCGCGATGCACTTTTCCCGGAGCCAGCGGCGGCCGCCCAGGAAGGTCCGGGCGGAGCCGTGCGTGCCGGTGCTCAGCGAGGCCGAGAAAATGCGGCTGGCCGTCGCGAGCACTATTAAAAACCGTCGACCAAACATAAGAAAAAGCTCCAGAAAAGCCAAATACTCGGCAATAGGCAACGACCAGACATAAGAAATAGGCTCTAGATTCGTTGAACAGACAGATGTAGGCAACACAGCCACACACACCGATACTACCGTAGATACGATATGCACACCAGATACGATACCTTAAAGGAACCTTTCGACGGTAGTCTAAGACCCTAAACCCCTGGATCTTTAAACCCCGAAACACTCTGTAACAAATCACCAACACTCCCACAAGGGGTTCCGCGTTCGTGCCGGAAGGCCTCGCCGAAAGCGACCGAGCCGAGCTGCTCGCGCTGGCTGCGACGGAGGGCCACCACCCGCACGATTGGGACCGCGTCATCAGCGACTGGCGCAGCCGCGACCCTTCGGGCCGGGCGCGGTTCTACAGCGAAGAGCTCCTGCCCTGCATCCTGGGGCGGGTCGGCTGGGACGGCGCGATGCACTTTTCCCGGAGCCAGCGGCGGCCGCCCAGGAAGGTCCGGGCGGAGCCGTGCGTGCCGGTGCTCAGCGAGGCCAAAAAAGTGCCGCTGGCCGTCTCGAGCACTATTAAAAAACCGTCGACCAAACATAAGAAAAAGCTCCAGAAAAGCCAAATAGTCGGCAATAGGCAACGACCAGGCATAAGAAGAAGGCTCTAGATTCGTTGAACACACACAGCCACACACGCCGATACTACCATAGATACGATATGCACACCAGAATACGATACCTTAAAGGAACCTTTCGACGGTAGTCTAAGACCTTAACCCCCTGGATCTTTAAACCTGTAACAAATCACCAACACTCCCACAAGGGTTCCGCGTTCGTGCCGGAAGGCCTCGCCGAAAGCGACCGAGCCGAGCTGCTCGCGCTGGCTGCGACGGAGGGCCACCACCCGCACGATTGGGACCGCGTCATCAGCAACTGGCGCAGCCGCGACCCTTCGGGCCGGGCGCGGTTCTACAGCGAAGAGCTCCTGCCCTGCATCCTGGGGCGGGTCGGCTGGGACGGCGCGATGCACTTTTCCCGGAGCCAGCGGCGGCCGCCCAGGAAGGTCCGGGCGGAGCCGTGCGTGCCGGTGCTCAGCGAGGCCAAAAAAGTGCCGCTGGCCGTCTCGAGCACTATTAAAAAACCGTCGACCAAACATAAGAAAAAGCTCCAGAAAAGCCAAATAGTCGGCAATAGGCAACGACCAGGCATAAGAAGAAGGCTCTAGATTCGTTGAACACACACAGCCACACACGCCGATACTACCATAGATACGATATGCACACCAGAATACGATACCTTAAAGGAACCTTTCGACGGTAGTCTAAGACCTTAACCCCCTGGATCTTTAAACCTGTAACAAATCACCAACACTCCCACAAGGGTTCCGCGTTCGTGCCGGAAGGCCTCGCCGAAAGCGACCGAGCCGAGCTGCTCGCGCTGGCTGCGACGGAGGGCCACCACCCGCACGATTGGGACCGCGTCATCAGCAACTGGCGCAGCCGCGACCCTTCGGGCCGGGCGCGGTTCTACAGCGAAGAGCTCGTGTCCTGCATCCTGGGGCGGGTTGGCTGGGACGGCGCGATGCACTTTTCCCGGAGCCAGCGGCGGCCGCCCAGGAAGGTCCGGGCGGGGCCGTGCGCGCCGGTGCTCAGCGAGGCCGAGAAAATGCGGCTGGCCGTCGTCGACGCAGCGTGCGGCGACGGCCACCCCGCGAGCAAAGCCACCGGGCAGTCGTTCGTCGAGAAGCTCGGCGCGTTCTACATGGGCCGGAACGTGGCGCCGGAGGCCGTGCGAGACGCGCTCGGCAATCGGAAGAAGCGCGCGCGGGACGACGAGCCCCCGCTGCCGCTGAAGGAGAGGCGGCAGCTGCTGCTGCAGCAGCAGCAGCAGCAGCGGCAGCTGAACCTGAAGCACAAGAAGATGAAGAAGGGCGTGACCGACGCTGTCCGGGCCGTCGGCCTCGAGCTCCGCACCTCGCTCGCCGACGCGGACGCAAGGCAACCCTGCGACCGCGAATCGCTCCCCACGGCGGCAGCTTTGGAAGCAGACGCTTCCATCGCCGACCACGTGAAGCGGCACGACATCAACCCTTCCGTCTTCGCAGCGAGCAAAGGGCTCCTCACCAAAACGCCCGCAGCCGTCCTGAAGTGCCTCCCCGACGCCAAACTGGAAGACGACTCACCAGCGGCCACCCCGCTACGCTCCGTCACCCCCTCGAGGCTGGCGGTGCCGCCCATCGGGCCCACGCCGTCCGTCGATGCCACCGAAGAGTCGAGAGCAGCGCTCGGCCGCCTGTGCCGGCAGCTTTGCGGGGCGGAGCCGGAGGACCGCAACTTCGTCGAGGTGTTCAACAGGGCGGCGGAGGACGATGCCGCGAGGCTGGACGGCGACCCTTCGAACAGGAGGCTGCTCGCGCGGGCGGCGGCGGACCCGAACTGTCTCCTGCTCCTCTCCGCCGTGACCGGCGCCTTCGGCCGCGTCGCGACGAGTGCAGCAAACGCTGCGGCGACCAGGCAGCTCATATGAACCGGCCGGCTTGCCGCAGGAACTTTCCCCGTCGGCCTGTCATCCGCTCCTCCTAGCGAAGGAGACACCGAATGCTCCGTCGTCGTACATCTTGGGGTTTACCCGCTCTCTCGCGGCTGACCGTTCCTCCCATGGGACCATCGTAGCAAACGCTGCGGCTAGCAGACAGCTCTTCTATGAACCTGCCGGCTTGGTGCAGAAATGTTTTCCGTCGGCCTGTCCTCCGCTCCTCCAAGCGAAGAAGACACCGAATGCTCCGTCGTCGAACATCTTGGGAGTATATTCGCTCTCTTCGGCCTCACTCCCAGCCCGCGGCTGACCGTTCCTCCCATGGGACCATCGCAGCAAACGCTGCGGTTAGCAGACAGCTCTTCTATGAACCTGCCGGCTTAGGCGCAGGATTGTTCTCCGTCGGCCTGTCATCCGCTCCTCCCAGCGAAGAAGACACCGAATGCCCGTCGTCGAACATCTTGGGAGTATATTCGCTCTCTTCGGCCTCGCGCCCAGCCCGCGGCTGACCTTTCCTCCCGTGTGACCATCGCAGCAAACGCTGCGGCTAGCAGACAGCTCTTCTATGAACCTGCCGGCTTAGGCGCAGGAATGTTCTCCGTCGGCCTGTCATCCGGTCCTCCCAGCGAAGAACACTGAATGCCCCGTCGTCGAACATCTTGGGGGTATACCCTCTCTGCGGCCTCACTCCCAGCCCGCGGCTGACCGTTCCTCCCACAGGACCAACCGAATAGCGCAACCACCGGTGGCCGGGACCACGACGTGCTCAGTGACAGACTTGAACTGTCTCTTGCCCCCTCTGAGCAGCATCGGGCGCCTTGCGCTGGAGATCCCTCAAACCGGCTTTCTGTGTTGCAGTGTCAACCCCGTTTCACCTTTCGACATCTCTTCATAGAGCACGCACACGACGCCCAGAAGGTTGTGTCAGCTCGAGTGTGCAGAGGAAGAACGACCAGCAGGCTGTCGGTAGAACTGTTGCCATGAAGGCGATCGGGGCCCGAGCGATTTGGGCGAATTCTACTTCGACACCTTGCACTTGTCACTTTGAACCAAGAAAGGTAGAAAGAGGAGCAGTGGCATTACTAACGATGGGGTAAACCCCACAGAGGCCTAGTTAGAGAGTGAGAGAAGATGGCTACTGCGAGGTCGCGGGGGATGGCGGGTAGGCCTTACCCCGGCACTCGTTGCAAGCACCGCTACTTGGTGCAAGCTATCCTCGCATCAAGACCTGTGCTCTATGAACGGTGGTAATGGTGCCTTGCAAGTAATCTCTTCATCGGGATGAAAGCGCTTAGATAAGTAAGCAAGACACGAAAGAGAAGCGAACACATAATTAAGCTCCGAAACCCATGCCCATCAAGGGTGGGCGGGTGGGAAAGCAATTTGATTGCCCAAACAACCCAAGTACCCTGTACGTTTAGGTGCCTGTCCGTACGTGGCAGCAAGCACCTGGGTGAGCTCCAGCGTGGTCAAGACCAACCCCGACCGGTTCCGTCCTTTATCGGCTTCTGTCCCAGGATGGACGCACGCGTCAGCACGCATGTTTACGTCGGCGGGCACCGTCCCGACGATCCTGGGTAGGTAACGGGAGTTCTGCTCTTCGTACTGTCGGACTGCCGAGCAAAAAGGGAGCAGTAAAAAGACGTCTTCGTAGCCGATATCTCTATCGCAAGGGAATGTTGAGTGACTGCCTTAACCCGGGAAAACGAGCTTGTGCGAGGTCACCGAGTGTGATGTCCAAAGTACGTAGCCCCCGTTCAAAGAAAGTTGCACCAAGACTTAAACTCTGTGTGCGTATCGGAACATCGCCAAAGGCGCAACTGCTGCATTTTCGTCCACCCTCTCGGAACAAGACTCAAAACTGGGACCCCGACAGCGCCTGCAGGGACGGGCGTGTTTGTTGTCGACTAGTGTTGTGTTCATCACTGCGGCAAGTCAGGCGGCCCAAAAGAGACGTGCGCAAACCAGCGATCTGGTGGGCTGTAAAGTCTGGGACAGCGTGGTGATCCTTTCTTCGGAGGGGGAACCCATGAACACGCACCCTGGACTCTGGAACTCTCAAAGGGAGAGGCGGCGGATCTCACCTGTTCTTTCTGTCATAGCACAGCAGGTACTACTGCTGCCCCGTACCTGCCGTTATGGACGGGGGATATTTGTGTCGAAAATGTCAGATGGTGGGCTGGGTCCGGACCGGCGCTCCTCCAGAGTGAAGACACGTCGAGAAAGATCAAAGCGGGTGCGGGTAAACGCGGTGATGGCGGGAAGGTGGGGTTTTTTGACCTCCCCCACACTCTCTTCGAAGAAGACTTGATGCTAGCATCAAACATGCATGAGAGGCAGTGTCCTGCCTAAACATTAAACTCAGTTTTTCTCCCCACGGACGGACGAAGCCTCTGGAGAAAATACGGCTCAACTCAAAAGGTTTTACGACTTTAAAACGGAAAGCCTGGTGCTCCTTTGAAAGGTTTTGTAGCGCATCTTCACAGCAGCAAACACAGGCCTAAACACCAACGCAAGACACATAGTTCCCCGGCACGGGGGAGGGAGGAGAGGGCGCAGCCAGGCGCCCAAAGCGGGCGAATAGCCCATCCTCTGTTTGAAGTTGAACGGGGTCCCTGGGCTGGCGGAGCCGGGAAGGGGGAAGAAGGTACCTTTTGGGCAGCAGGGAAACGAATCCCGGGACGAGTTGGCTGGCGTCTCGGTAGAGGTGCCCCAGGGGCCTCGGCATGGCGGTGCCGAACAGGCTGCGCGGAGAGGTGCTGGCAGCGTACAAAGCGCTGCTGCACCTGGCGCGCGCGATGCCGACGCGGAACCGGCGCGCGTGGATGGAGCAGAAGGTGAAGGCCGAGTTCCGCAAGGACCGGCACCTGCGCGACGAGGAGGAGCTCAGCTTCCGGCTCTCGCTGGCGCGAACACAAATCGACAACGCCGACGTCATGACGCGGCACTTGACCCGATGGCTGGGCCGCGACGACGAGAAGGCCGAGGATCCCCTGGAGATGGGCCCGGAAGAGCTCAATAAGGACGTCATGGAATACGACTACGACTACGAAAAGGAGTGGGACCTCTGGCGCATCACGCATCCTAGGTACTCTCCTCCCTGCATGAGAGGCATTCTGCCCAAACATTAAATTAAGATTTCCCCCCTCTTTTTGTTCTCTGAAACGGGCGGAGGAAGGATGAAGAGGATGATTCTGTATGGAGTCCGACCGAGGTTGACGCATCAATAACGTTTCCCGTAGCCGCAGACAGAGCTGATCAACATCGAGACAGACCAGACCCAAGCTGCCCAGGTCGAGTTAGGTGGCATGGCATTGCAATGAGCACCCACACGTTCGCTGTTGCGATGGTGACCACTTGCCGCGAACACCAGTTGTAGTTGCGTGAACATGACACGTTGTTAATGGGTCCGTAACTCCTGCAGAGCGTGAAAGATTAGTAGCCCTCCCATTCCACTCGGCTGCCGGCTTAAGGCTTCTAGTTTCGTCTTCTCAAGCTGCACTGTCAGACGTTTCACTTTGTGAATTAACTCTTATGCACACAGGCACTGCCAACCCAACGAGATTGGCACGCTTCAAGCCATCGACCAGTGGAAGAAGATGATCGCCAACAAGAAGGCGCGAATGGAGCTCCTCCCGAAGCCACCTAAATTCAGGTACCGTGTCGCCTGACTTGTTTGGCCTGCTCCGCTAGGGGAGGTGTTCACCTGCCGGATTCACCCTATAATGGCCCCGCATAACAGGTCCGTAAAGGGGCGTGTCTTTGCCTCTCAGCACACAACTGGTGTCAGCAGCCTTGCGACAAAACCCCTTCGCCGCTCTGTTGGCGCAAATACTAGCTCACGAAACCGTACGCGGCACACACCATTAAAGAAAAGGAAGCCTCGCTACCGCGCTGACCTTTCCCGAGAAGAACGTGTTTGTTCGGCGGGTTTGTTTGCAGGCCCATGTCCACGGCATGGAGTACCATCGGGGGCTGTATCTTCGTCTGCACAAGTAGTGCAGTCTAGTAGTCTAGCTTGGTCTGCCGTTTTACCTTTTCGTAGTGCGTTTTGCTCAGGCCGGACAGTCACACTACTGCAACAAATTCGGGGCTGGACGAAAGATCCACTGCATCCCCTTTGTTCTTCGCTTACACCACCGTGTGTTGTTTTCTCACTCAGGACTTTGACCTGTTGTGTTCGTGTGATTTGTCGCGTAGGGGTAAACCCGCATGACCTCACCGGGCATGACCTGTCCGTTCAACACGTGGTTCGGTAGTTGCAGCACTTGGGGATCCCTTCTGTTCGTTGTCGGGCAGCATCGTCGAGCATTTCCTTCAAGCTGGCGCTTATGTAAAAGAATACACAAATCATCACACGTCATGCCTGCACCTCCACGCGGCGGCCCCGGGCAACGCGGCGACTCTGCTGTGCCGCCGCGGCCGACGCACTGGGAAAAGGCGGGTGTCCTGACCGGCAGCTTCCGACCCCAGACCCACTACACACGGGGGTGGCAACACAGCGGCGAGAAGTGGAAGGCACGGGCAAGAAACGACCGGGCGACGCACCGCCGCGCACACGGCGGCGGCAGCCGCGACGTTTGGGACGTCCTAGCGAACGCCGAGAAGAAGAAAGCCGACGCGCAATGGGCGCGGGTGACGACCGGAATCGTCAACCAACCGCCCGACAGCGGCTGCAGCGGCAGCTACAGCGGCAGCGACATCGACAGCGCGGCACAGCATCAGTCCATTCCCCACGCGGGTGGGGGGTGGCCGTGAACCCTCCCCCGGGATGACGAAGGCCGGGGAGAGCCGGGGGCAGTGAAGTAACGAAGCCCGCGAACGGTGGGTGGTGACCTCTCCGAACAGCCTCCCTGGCTCTGGCCCACGCCTGATGCCGCAACCCCTTAACCCGGGCGGCGGCGCTTTGGCATGAGCCAGGAACCTCAAGGGGAACAGCGCGAGAGGCATCATCCACGCTTCAAAGGCCCACACACTAGTGCAACAAATTTACACCTGATGACTGTGCATGCGCATGCGAGAGGAAGGGCACGGAGGGAAGAACTTCTGGAGGCTGTTTTCGAAGTGGCCGCGGGATACGTCCCGGTACTGGTGATGGGTGACTGGAACACCGCGGTCGAAGACTCGCCGGCACTGCGGAAGGCTGTGTCTGTGGGGCATTGGACGGATGCAGCCCTGCTCGATGCGCAACGCCGGGGGCGTCAACCGGAGAGCACCTGCTCGCAGGCGGACGGAGGAACGCGACATGGTGTTCGCCAACGCAGCAGCAGTGGGCGCTGTGCAACAGGTGACGGTGACACGGGTACCGATCGTGTCCACACAGCGCCGTGGTGGTGGGCCTCAACCTGCAACGCCTCCAGGCGACCACGGGAACCTTAGTGCGACCGGCCTCCCCGCTGGCTCATCGATGCTTTCGGTTCAAGAGCGAGGCGTCCTGTGCGCGAAGATGATGGAGCCCACCCGAGCACGCCACATGGAAGCAGCAGCGAGGGAAGACGTCGAAGCGATGTGGCGACTGTCCGCGCAACCAAGCGTACCTGTTGGAGGCGGCGCCAGAGCTACCGGATCCGCCCGGGTAGTTCGTGGGGAGGGCGCTGACCACGAAGCCGCGACTCAGGCGGGTAACGGCACCGGCGGACCCGATCGACGGGGGAGCGGCGAGCGCGCACCAGCAAGCCACGTTGAAGCTGATCCGGCAGATCGAGGCGATTGAGCGCGACTCTGCGGACGTGACGGGTTTGAAGGCGCAGCTGGTGCGGAAGCAGCAATGGGACAAGGTGAGGGCGGGCGGGAAGAAGCTGATGGCTAACGACGCCTGGGAAGAGGTCTGGGGTCGACCGAGCCCGCCAGTCGGCGAGACGATGATGAAGATGCTCGCGGATCTACGGGGATCGCAGAAGAAGTCGGCGCACGACATGAAAGAGACTCGGATAAACGAGTGGCGCCGGAGCATGCAGCTAGCCGCCAAGGTTGCTCCGGCCCGGCCTTCTTCTCTGCTGGCGAAGGACCATTGGGATAGGAGCCATTGGGACAATTCCATGGTACCGCGTGAATGACGCGATCGGACCCACGGCAGCGCAAGCCCGTGCCCACACGCCGGTCGTAGCTAACGGTGGTCGCGCATGCAGCCTGTCTGCTCGCGGTCGCGCCGGCCCGCCCCGCAATCGCAGCCGCCGGGCGGCCACATTCGCCCGTGCCCACACGCTGCGGCTGTGGGCGCCGTGGCTAACGGAAGAGCTCCTCCTCCTACGGAGTTTCTGCTCTTCGTAGTGTCTGACGAGAACCGCCTTCTTTGAAAAAAGGGAGCAGTAAGAACACGTCTTTGTAACTGATATCACTAGCGCACGGGAATGTTGAGTGACTGCCTTAACCCGGGGAAAGAGCTTGGGCGCAGCGAGACGGGAGCTGGGCGCGCTTCCGAAAATCGTGCGGAGAAACCCGTGGTCGTTGGCGGCACTACTGAGGATAGATGCTAGCTCGTGGGGCAGCTGCAGGGTGCATTTGCGGGACCCGACGGACTTTTAAGTTAGTCACCCGTCACAAACGCAAGTGATGGAGCGTCCGACGAGCCCACCCTTCTCTAGGTTTTACAGGTCGCACCAGAAAGATGCCATTCACCAGGGACTTTCTCTCTCTCTCTCTCACGTAAAGGATATGCATTTAATATGGAAAGGTTCGTTCTTTATTATCAGTTGCTGGCTGGCCCGAAGCACGCAGGCAGCGTTCACTGCGGACGGATGCTCGCACGAAGGGGCGGTGTCGACAGCATCGTATGCAGCTGTGCGCTGCTGTCGGGATGGCGGCTGGTGCGACAGCGATATCGACGGCACCTGCCATGGCAAGCGGAAAAACTTCAGTGAAGCGCAGAGCATTTGTGCTGCGAAGACAGCACGTCTGTGTACGTTCGGCGAGCTGGAATCGGGGTTGTGTTGTGGAACAGGTTGCAACTACGACCATGAATTGGTTTGGTTTGACAACTGCGTGACGAGCCCGTGCGCACACGGTAATTGCACGTCGACTGCGAAGCAGTACGAATGCACATGCGAAGAAGGATACCAGGGCAAGAACTGTGATGCAGCGATTCCGCCGAAGTTGACACGTGCCCCTACCGAGGAGCTCGAGTCGCTGCTCACACAGAACGCACAAAGCGGCAGCAGCAGCAGCAGTGAAATGTTCGGTGCGGAGAGCTTCGACGTGGTTACCGATGCCGCTGACAGGATGAAAGAGCGCATTCTGAACAGAACGGCCGAGCTGGCCACAGAGACGATGGAGGCATTGGGGATGAATGCGGCTGTGGAGCAAATGACTGGCGAAGGGGGGGGCATGCTGGAGGATCTTGAGGAAATGGCAAGGGACACGTTGATTGACGTCTTCGGACCAATGTTCGAAAGCAACGACACGTTGGAGGTCGATGTCGATGATGTCATGGGCGACACAATGGAGAAGCTTGCCAGCTTTCTCAAGACATGCTCCGAATCACAAGTGCCGCAACACCGGGGCGCAGTCGCGCAGGACGCGTTGGGAGATATCCTTCTGGAACTGCTGCGACGTATGGCCGTGTCCGCGGGAGAGTTCTTTGCAGAAAAATGGGAAGATTTGATGGTATGCCGTCCTTCCGAAACATACACTCAGGAGTTGAATTGCAACGATAAGATGGGAAGTAGTGGCGAGCTCTGCAAGTATTATTGTCCGAAACGTTTTGACCAAGCGCCCGCGTGCAAATAATTTCGAATGTCAGAGGGTATGGCCGGCACCGACTGCGGTTGATGGCGATACCCAGTGCGCAAGAGACGCGTATCACACAATTCACTATCTAGATCTGCTCACCATATTCACTCCACCTCTTTACAGGCAGCATCCACATACTCCGTCGGAGGCGGCTTGGCTCTACCGGCATTCTACAAGCAGTGGGGATTCACGAGGATCAACGGCGGCCTCGCAATGGACTTTGGCTACAAGTTTCCCGATGAGAAGGCGTACTTTGGCGTTGGTGGAAAGTTGGGATTCTACAAGTATGGGGAAGAAAAGGACACCCAGTACGCGTTTATTCCGAAAGTGTCTGCAGGGGCAAAGGTCAGTTTTGACTACGGGAGGGACATGGGACCTTGCAGCTTGAGCCTCGCTTTCCGGTATCATCCCAAGTTTTTGGAAAGCAAGCACGGAAAGGGGAACACGTGGAAGGCAAGCGTTATTTTTGAACCCAGCATCACGCTGAGCATGCCGTGCGTTTGGGAAGTAGCACCTCCGGTACGCGGCGAAGACGCTTTGAAGAGGTTGTTCCGCCCTATTGGCTTGGGGCTGAATGTTGTCATGTCTGAGTTTGAAATACCTTTCTGGAAGAAGAAGAAGCAGCAAAGTACGTCGCGGAACGGAAACACTCTCGACGACGAGGACGACGACGGATACGATGCAGACGACGAGCGGGAAGATGAGGAAACACAAGCACCTGCACCAAAAGCTGCAACAGAGGCCGCGCCAGAAGCTGCACCAAAAGCTGCACCAGAAACGACACCAGAGGCGTCTCCAGAAGCTGCGCAAGAAGCTGCACCCGAAGCTGCACCAGAAGCTGTACCGAAAGCTGCACCAGGAACACCACCAGAAGCATCTCCAGAAGCTGCGCCAGAAGCTGCACCAGAAACAATACCAGAAGCATCTCCAGAAGCTGCGCCAGAAGCTGCACCAGAAAAAACACCAGAAGCATCTCCAGAAGCTGCACCAGAAGCTGAACAAGACGCTGCTCCAGAAGCTGCGCCTACGAAGGCACCGAAAAAGAGATATTCTGAACACTTTCCGAGGCAGGCGCGAATGGAAGCTTCGTTGAAAATGAAGTTCTGGCCGCCGGCGTCGAATGAGAGCTCCGGCGAAAGGCGAGCGCTTGCAGCGCAAGGCTTGGATGACCAGCTGGAGCTGGTCCAAAACCTCGCCAAGGGTATAGCGACGGGTGAATACGTGACGCCGTTCTGTTTTGGGCTCTGCTCCTCCGACGACGAAGTGCCGCACGACGTACGCCGCAGCATCTCGGGACGGGCATTGGTATCGACACCTGAGTGCGGATTTGAGTTCCGCGCGAAGTCGGAGCTGATGACGTTGGGAGGGGTGGCGTACGTTCTTGCGGGTGAAGACCTGCGGTCAGTGCTCGACGAAGCAGGCATTGCCGGCCTCGGCTTCAGCGACGTCGACATCACGATGGGAGTATCGTTGAACGGCAACGTGTTGTTCGAGGCGGTCGGAGCCCCTTCGTACGACAACGGGAACACGCTGTCGTTCCTGGGTAGCGACCTCTTGCTTGGGGTGACAGTCGAGAAGCAGCCGTCCTACAAGCGGCTGCGGCTGACGGCCGGGATGAGCGCCGACAACTCGGGGAAGGCGTTCCGGTTGCGGGACATAGACGGGCAGTTCGGTCTGTCGGTGCACGTGCAGCTCGAAAAGTTCACAACGTCGACGTCTGCGGAGTTCAAGGTGACGCTGCCGATTGCGGTGTGCGTGGAGAACTGCGAGGATCCGGTGAAGCGGCGCGACATCTACTTTGTGGGCGAGCTGGGCATTGAGTTCAACCCGACGCCTCAAGCCAGCGGGGACATCATGGCTGCGGGGTTTTGGTACAACGCGTTCGGGATGCCGTTCTTGCACGTGGGCGACATGATCCTGGGCTTGTCGATCGACTTGATGACGATGCTGCCGTCGCGGCTGGTGGTCGGAGGAGCGGCGTGCCTGGGGACGGCTGGCAACTGCGAGCAGCGTCAGGAACCGTACATCGAAGCGCGAGCGTACGTGGGACTGAGCTGGAAGACGATGCAAGACAACTTTTTCATCGCGATGGTGTCCGAACTGACGATCGGCGGTCTGTTCGACGTGTTCAGTGACTTCGCACCCGGCCTGTCGCAGGTGAAGCCTCTGCTCGGCGGCAGCATCCTCGAGAGCGGGATTTACCCGTACGACGAGTCGAAGTGCGTGGCAGGCGCAGAACTGGACATGGACTGCTTCGCGGTGGTGTCGCTCGCGTTCATCGACAAGGAGCTGAACTTCGGGAACGGAAACGTGGTGACGATCCCGAGCGGCGTGCAGCTGCGCGGGAAGCTGAACCTGGCCGGGTGGGAGATCCAGGTGTACTTCAAGGTCGACGAGCGTTCGCTGGTTGCGGATGTCCGAATGGATCCTATCGCTCTCAGCATCGGCGGGTTCGAGCTGCTGAAGATTGGCGAGCGACTGGAGAACGGGCACGTTGTGGGCGGGGCGAGGTTCTACATGGCGTTTGTGGCGCTACCACCGCAGGCAGCGATCGACATCTCCGGTGCTTTGGAGATCCCCATCATCGGGGCGAGCGGCTCGGTGGCGATCTTGCTGAACGGCGACGAGTTCTCGTTCGACGCGTCAATCTCGCTGTTTTGGGGCATCCTGACGAGCCGCGCGTACGCTTCGTGGGACTGGGGTTTCAACAAGTTCGCGATGGGACTGGAGGGCATTTCGTTCGGCATTGTGAGACTGGACGAGCTGTCGTTCGCGTTCGACAAGGCGGACAGGCGCGGAGTGTTCAAAGGGGAGGTCAGCGTCCTTTGCATCGCCGGCGTGAGCATCGAGGTGGGCGTCGGACGCTCGGTGGATGATGCCTTCAAGCTGGACTTCAGCGTGTCGGCGACTCTCCTCGGCGTCACGGCGACTGTCAGTGGATACGGGGTGGTTCGGAATCCGCTTCGCAACAGCGAGTGGCATCTGTCTGTGAGCGCAAGCTTCGACCCGGCAGCGTTGCTGGAAGGTATCATGGATGCGGTGAAGGCCGTGGCCGACCTTGCGAAGAAGGCGTGGAACGCTGTGAAGGACTTCGGCGCAAAGGCTGTGGCATGGATCGGCGACACGTTAAAGGACTTCGGGAACGCCATCATGGCCGGCGTCCAAAAGGTCGCCGATTTCTTGAACAAGCTGTTCGGTCCCACCCTGAAGAAGCTTCGCGACGCCGGGAAGAAGTTGTTGAGCGGAGATATAGCAGGGTTCTTCAAGGATTTGGGGAGCGCCGTGGCCGGAGTTTTCACGACCAAGAAGTACAGAAACCACAAGAAGGCGGTTCTGCTTCCCGGCCACCCACTGTGTATCCCCCAATTATCGTCCATCTATGGGGTGGTTTGCCGACCGGACGAGTACAATTGTCCTCACATACTCGAATCGTGGGAAGAGAAGACGTGTGGACCAGCTGGATTGGCGTGCGGCAAGTGGAAGTCTAGGTCGCGGATCATCCGGGATGTGAAGTGCCTGGAGCGAAGGGCACGAGATGTTGTGAAAGCGGAGGAGATTGCGGAAGACACAGCCGAATTGGAAGAGGACTTGGCGAAGTCGGAGGAGAACAACCCCGGGTACGCAGCGGTGCTCAACGGCGAAAAGATCCCGGCGCCGCGCATCAACGACGTCGGCGGGAACTTCGTGACTTCCGGCGGATCTTTGGCGACCACACGAGTCGAGACGACGTTCGCCGGCGGGGTGCGTGCACTGGCTGGGAAGGGAGGTTCGGGTGTGGAGGCGACAGAGACATCGTTCTCTGCCGATGCCGGGCTCGACTACGGCTCCCCGGAAGCGTTCGAAAGCTCGCTGCTCTCCGCCAAAGACTCGATCGCCAAGCAAGCAGGCGACAAGGCACTCAAGAACCAAGCTGGGGTGGACCCAGCACTCGAGCAAAAGTTGGGGCAACTGGATGCCCAGAGGAAGGCTGCAGGAGGGCACTCGGGAGCTGCGTTGGACGTTTCAGAGTTTGCGGCACCTGTTCTTGGTTCCGCACGGCCATTGACGGAAGTGTGTGTTGACGACGGCGACACCTCCTTTTCGGGGTCGTTTGCCGACACGGCTCCTCCTTTGGAATACACGGATCCGCTTTGCAAACGGGCATCGGTGCAATTGATCGCCGACGAAGAGATGGACGAGCCTCCTGCGGCAATGGGGGGAAGCTACGTGTGCGGCTCGACGTTTGTCATGTTAGTCTGGCAGGCAAAGTACGGTGCTGACTGCGGTCGGATGACAGGCAACGTCGTGGAACAGATCGTGACGGTCCTCCCTCGCGAGATCGAACTTGTCTACGCTCCGGGAGCCGCTACAGTCACCGTCGACGACTTCGAACAACCGTCGGAGAACAGCATGTGGATCCCGGAGTGGCACGCGGGATGCTCCATGCCAATCTCTTTTGACTGGGAAGATGTTGTTGTGTCGTCGAGTTGTGGAAGGCAGGAGGTCCAGAGGACGTGGACAGCGATGCTTGACTTCGACGACACGAGTGTTGACACGCAGATGTGCACACCACCGCCGACAAACTCTTACGTGCAGCAGCTTACGGTTGTGAACCCGTCTGCGGTTTGTTGAAGACGTGAGAACGGGTTACATGGTTTCAGCGGCTTACATGACACCAACCGATTCAAGTCGTATATTCTTGCAAATGGTTGACGGTGATGGTCCGTTGCTTCGTTCATGCAAACCCCAACTCCGATCTTGTTTCACTTCTGCTACGTTCAAACAAATACACGATGGCGAGATCGGGTTTCCAGTTGTTTTAGTTTCCCCGTAGTTTCTCGCTGCTGTTGCTACATCCACTGCAACGACGCCTATTTTTATTTTATTTATTTTTTTTTTTTTTTTGCGACAACCAATTTCTGCTTCCCTGGAGAAAGCATTTGTCACAGCTAGCTGTTGGCAGCGGTTTAACCAAAACACATGGAGGTTCAATCGCACAAACAAACCTTCTCAACTGAGTGAGAGTGCTCTGAGAATGACGTGTGGCCAGACTCTGTCTCAAGGGGTAAGGTGGCAGCAAATCGATGTGCACCAGTCGACTATTTCCTTTGGCGTTTCAACACACGTCAGTACAAGCCTTGTCGTAAGTACAAGAAAAGCCGAGTACGGTGGACGAGTGAAGGAGACCGACTTCCCAAAGAAACTGGTATGGGGCACCGGCTCCGGATTTTCGCCGCTGTGGATGTCAGGAGTGATAACTTCGGGCTTTGTGACGACCCGGTTCGTGGATTGTGAAGATGATGAAATATTTTGCAAGTACGAAAGTCATGCTCGGCCGGGGCAATGATTGTCTCCTTGCACTTCCACTCCGCGCCGGTGACTCCTTCTCATTAAGCCGCGTGCACATTTTTGTTCCGAGACATCCTCTCCCGAAATCGGAATCAATTCTAATCAAGAGCTGTATCGCTCAAGTCTTTCGTGCTGTAACGACACTTTTGACCTCGTTCTTTCCCCTTGGCGGCAGGTGGCCTCCGGGACGTCCTTTCGATGGTGTTACGGCGACTTTTGCAGGTCTTCCGACCTGGTAAAACGTTGCATCTTTCACACCAGAAGAAGGGCCCGTGCAGCGCTCCGTCACCTTGGTCCGTTCATGTAGTAGTAGATTCACTGCACGTTGTGCAGAGGAGGGAACAAGTCACTTCTGGAGAAGTTATATCCGGGTTATGGCGACTCGATGGATTATCTGCAAATTGCAGAGAGGACGGGAACAAATGACTTCTGGAGAAGTTAGGAAAGAGGAGCCTGCGGAAAACTCGGGTCTGCAGACGTCAAGAAGTTCGGCGGTAAAAGTCCGCTGCTAATCATCGGGGCGCAGTGAGCAGTTCGGTGCCGGAATGTGGAATGGAACTGCGTTTCTGCTGACAAAAACGCGATTCTCAGCGTCGGGTCTCGCGGAAAGCATCCATCCATCTGCCGAAAACGAACGAGGAGTTCCTACCGCAGAACCTCCCAAGCAACGTAAAGCCAGCCATATTTCTTTTTTCTCTGGCAACGCATATTTGAGACCGGGAGTTTTTAATGCCGCCGCCTTTGCGCAGCAGTGTTTCTGACCTTTGGCCATGTGCGCACTGGTTTACACAGCTGCCTTTCGCGACGAGGTGGAATCGAAGAAGACACTGACAAAAACGAGGAGCTGTGTTCCTCTGCGTCCAGTCGTTTACTTTGTTCCGCTCACACTTTAGGTTGCGGAGAAGATGTCTATCGGAGAAGATAACGTGCTCTTGCACCTGCCGTGCGGGTTTGCTGTTGATTGCCATCACACTCACTCCTCGGCCGCGGGCAATGCACATCTTCCCACTTCCATCCCGCCCGTGACACCCGTTCTTCTTCCTCACCGGTACTTCCTGAACATCGGGAGGCATCCATAATCTTCCTCTCTGGGTTTGTTTAAGCATGCTAGGAAATACTTGAGGAGGCTGCCAGTTGCGAAAACTAACAGGATAGTAGTGCTGCAGTGTGGTACTCATCCGATGATTCCCCACTGTCGCAACAATATTCCAATCTCAAACGAGGTGAATGTGTACACGAAACAAAGGTAATCTGGGGTCAGTGGCGGGCGTAAGCGTTCAACAAAAAATTGCACTCAATAGAAAAGCCCCACTTTGTAGTCGTATTGTTTTTCCCCTCTAGCCTCCGTCGAAATGAGCACAAGGCAGCCCCTCAAGTATTTCTGATTCCTTCTCTCTCGGAAGATCAGCGCGAAGCGATGGCAACGAGAACACAAGAAGACGACAGGAGGGTCGGAACCGGGCCCTGAGAAGCCCGCTGTCTGTCAATAGGTTAACTTGTGCTGTCTTGTTCGTTTGGGAACGGCCAGCGCGGCTGGCGGTGACCCCCGTCCCTGTCACTTCCCGGCCAGCCACTCCGAATAGAGCCTGGCTCTCGTAAAGGCAGCGCGCTAGGGATGGCAACGAGAACACGTATAGGTGGGTGGGAAGAGGCTCTGGACTGCTAAGGCGTGACTACCCGCACGCTTTGGGACGTGTTTCATGTGTTCTCTCTCCTTCTGTGTCAGCGCGATAGCCATGACCTTTTTTATTTTATTTCCCGTCCCCCCGCCTTCTGACTTGTTTCATGGTGTTTCTCGCGTTTTCTCCCTCTCGCGTCCTGCTCCCTTTCAGCCGAACCAGGCTTGAACGACCTTCGCACCTTTACCTTCACCGTGCGCGCTTGTGCTTCTCGCGATTGGTTGGCGCGTCTAACAACAGCAGCCAACGAGTCAATTACCCCACCATGTGCCCGCCGAGCCTCCCCGCGAACGACAGGGAAAAACCGCGACCGGCACCCGCGGAGGTCGACCGACTGAGGAGACTGTGGATGACCAAAACCGAGCGCTCACGTCGGCAAGCATTGAGGCGGTGGCACTCGTCTCCGCGCTATTTCACCCGTCGTCCGAAAGCCTGCCGCTCGGCTGCCGTGCTGCGGCGTCCGTCCCCCGCACAGCTGTGTTCCGTAGCGTGCCCAAATCTCCCGTCTCGCTGACGGCGAAATGTCGACGACCTCCGAAGACGCGTTCAAGGCGGCTCTGAGACTGGGTGCTTTAGAGTGTTTGGAGCCGAGCGCGGCTTATCTCGGGGATATCGCGAGGGATGCTTGGACCCCGGCCAGCTGAGGGAGTTGGGAGTGATGGGCACGTCGCCGTCTCGCAGAGCGTCGTGCTTCCCGCGTTGACGGGTGCCGAAGAAGTCCGGCGGTTGGTCGTCCCACGCTCGCGCCTCAGCACCCACCATGTGCCTGCCGAGCCTCCCCCGCGAAGGACAGGGAAACCGCGAAGTGGCAGCCCGGCACCCGCAATGGGGCATGTCAGAAGAGGAGATGACGAGATTGCCTGACACCCTATCACCCGACGTTAGCTACCTTACTACGCGTTGGGAAGTCGACGGCCCGAGAAGGGTAAGCCGCTGGCCTGGAAAGCTAGCAGGCCTGCTCGGCTCGCTAGCCTTGCCTCTTTCCAGGTGGAGCCGCGCTTGAGCGGGGCAGGTGCCTAGTGGCGTTCCCGGCCGCCGAGTAAGGCAGGTCGAGAGATAGATGCGGGCGACGCATCACTGGTGAGTGCACAACTTTGCATGCCGACGTGAAAGAGAATTACGTTCTACTGGGACGAGAGTCCGCATCTTTTGTCGACAAGGGCTTCAGAGGCGGCCTGATCGAATGAACACCGGGGTTCAGCATCACTTCATCCTCATAGCGCTTCAGACTCTCCTCGGAGCTCCATCCGTTTTTCTGAACCAGGTCCGCTGAGTTCCCGCAAAGGACGTAGCTCTGCGCTCGTCCCTTCCTGAGTGAGTTCCGGAAAGTACAGCTGACGCTTGCGTCCATCCTGGGAATCCCCGAAGCCTGTCTGTCCCAGAAGCCGATAAAGTCCCTTTCGGAACCGGCCGGGGTGGGTCTTGACCCAGGAGTTCACCCCAGGTGCTTGCTGCCACGTACGGACAGATGGCGTGTCTCCCAAATCGCTCGGGCTCCCCGATCGCCTTCATGGCAACAGTTCTACCGATAACCTGCTGGTCGTTCTTCCTCCTGCACACTCGGACTGACGCACCCTTCTGGACGTCGTCCACCATCATGTCCGCTTCGACGAACTCGCTCACCCGCATGAGAAAGAAGAACATGACTACGCTCGCAGACGACTTCGTGGTCTTCCTTGCCGCCAACGCCAGTTTTCCGATCATCTCTGTCCCGATTGGCCAGCAGTCTTACTCTTCGGCTCCTCTCTTGAGCGACTGGTTGACGAACTTCAGGTAGTCTTGGCGCAAGTGGGCGCTGGGCGCCGTGCTGGCGGTCGCCACCGTCGTGGTGGCGGCCCAGCGGGGGATTCTTCAGTGGACGTTGAACAAGCTGGAGACGATCTGCGTGGGATGCCTTGCTTGCCACACATCAGGACTGATCGAAGCACTGCATACGGCAGCACCATAGTTGAGGACGGGGAGGACGTATGAAAGATAAACCGGTCGTAGTATATGCAATTGTGAGCTTCTCATGGCCGACGACAGCAGGTGCAGAACCGAGAGCCTTGCGTTGAAGCGCTGACGTACCTTCGTTGCATGTACCTCGAATCTTAGGCTTCTAAAGGCCAGTCCCTTCCACCCTTTTCAATCTCTCCCCAAGCTACCATCCCCCAACCTTCGAAGGCTCAAACTACCAACCTGCTATGCCACAAATACGAGAACTACGAGAAATCAGGAGCCCCACACCCCCCTTCCCCTGAACCCTCTCTGCTCCCTCTCTCTTCTTCTAGCCATTTGTGTGTGTCCTTGCCTCCACGCGGCACCGCACAGCACAGCGCCAAAGCATGCCGCTCTCCTCCGAGAGGAAGGCGTTCGCGATGACAGACTACGAGGACGGCGGCGACGACGTCAGCGCGGACGAGGAGCCGGCTGCGGCGCGGCTCAGGTTCTGGCGCCACCCGGAGTTCCGCAAGCGGGCGTTAGTCGCCGTGCTGGCGGTCGTTACCGTTGTGGTGGCGGCGCAGCGCGTGTTCGGCGCCGACGCCGGCGCGGCCGTTGCCGCGGCCCCGCCGCCGCAGCGCTCGCAGTCGTCGAGCATATACCTGAACACCGCCGAGTCGCTGGGAGACGTGTACGACATGCTGCTGAGCTTGGGCGTTGAGGAGTACTTCCCGACGCTGCGAAACCAGGGCTTCACGAATCTGTATGTCATCGGCGGGTCAACAACGGTGCCTATGGGGGTCAAGCAGTTCCACTGGAAAGTGATAAGGAAGGAGGCCCTCGCTCTCGCGCAGCCAGACGGGGCCGACGATCGGATCCGGAACTCGAACGTCGCCGACGAGATCCCCGAGGCGACGCAGCAGCAGCTGTCGCGCACCATCTGCAAGTCGTGGGCAGGTACGGAGGGCATCCACCGGTTCATGGCCACCCACCGCCGGTACGAGAAGTCGACCTACGTCCCGCTCGTGATCCCGGCCTGCAAGGGCAGCTTCGCACTCGAGCCGCACGGCGTGTTGTTCGGCCAGAGCAAAGAAGACGCGGTCGCCACGACCGTAGCGAACGACGAAGGCTGGAACAAGAACACGCTGACCAAGCTGCAAGTGCAGCAGCTGCGCAAGCGCGGGGTCGTCAACCAGCTGGTATTCGACCACGAGCTGAAGATCATGTACTGCGGGATCCCGAAGGCGAGCGCCCTGCTGCTGAAGGCGTGGCTGCTGCGGAGCGCCGGCGCGTGGAACAAGCAGATGAAGTCCAACGAGACTTCCGCCGCGTTCAACGGTCCGCGCATCCGCAGCGGCGCGGTCCTCAGCGACTCCGAGGTGCAGCGGTACATAAACTCGGGCGGGTACTTCAAGTTCACGTTCGTGCGCGACCCGTTCACCCGCGTGCTGGCGGCCTTCCACGAGCGGGTGCACGAGTGCCCGCAGAAGCGGAGCCCCGCCGAGTGCCGGTCCTGGCTGCGGACGCTGCTGGGCGTCACCGCGCGGCGCAGCAAGCTGGAGGGCTTCACGTTTCGGCAGTTCGTGCTGTACCTCGAAAAGCTGAAGGACACGAAGCAGGAGCACGAGGACGTCACGTACCAAACCGCGCATTGGATGACACAGACCGACGTCTGCGGCCTCGACCAGTTCGTGTACGACTTCATCGGCCGCGTCGAAAGCGACGACATCGACACTCAGCTCCTATACGACATCGTAGGGTTCCAAGGCATGACCGCACGCCAGCGCCGGTCTTTCGATCCTTCGCAGGACACCCGGAACAAGTTGTTCCACTACGGCGAGGACAGCGACTCGGTGCAGAAGAACGTGCTGTCCATCAACAAGATCTACGAGCGGGACCTCAAGCTCCTGGGCTACAGGGGAGAGAGCCTGTTCTCGTACCTCAGTGGAGGCGTCTCGACGTGATATATACACTTCTCGGGTCGTCGTCGTGTTTTTCTTATCGTGTTCACCACGAACACCAGTACGAAGATGATCCCGCACAGGGCACACCAACGAGCTACAACAGTGTGCTCATATCGCGAAGATGATCCTAGGCACAGGGCACAACAGCGAGGGCCTGTGCTCGTCCTTCGTTGAGCCGTCTCGGTGACGCACGAACCCACTACAAGAGATGTTCAGTGCGACAACGGCGACCTGGTTCGGAAGAACGTGCTGTCCGTCAACAAAATCTACGAGCGGGACCTCATACTCCGTAGGGCACAGGGAGAGCCTGTGTCCTCGTACCTCAGTGGAGGCATCGCGATGGAATGCTTCTTTGAGTCCTTCTCTGGGAAGCCGTGGTGTTTATCACGCACATCAGGTACGACAGCGAGGGCCGCGCCATGAACCTTCGTTGAGCCTTCGGGGATACACGAAGACCAGTTCACCCGGACGAGGGCGACTTGGTGCAGCAGAATGTTTTGTCTTACGAGCATGCTCAGTGGAGGCGTGGCAACGTGATGCACTTCTCTGGGAGGCCGGTACATGATCCTGTCACAGGGCACTAGAGCAGGAGCCTGTCTCGTATCTCGTTCTTTCTGAATGAATGCGCACCTACTTTGAAGAAAGTACAAAGAAGATAGCGGCAGCCGAACGCCACCACCAAACATCGTGATGCGGCCATTGAAACCTGAAGAAGACTGAGCACAAACTCGGTATTGCCGCGGATTCATCATCATCGCCAGCCTCACATTCTGCCAGCATGTGGCGTGCAAGCAACCGACGAACTTACCTGCTTGTAGCAACCTTATCTTTGTGATCATGCGGTTGAACCGGCATACAGTGAAACGATCTTGATGCTAGGGACAAACATGCATCAGTGGCAAAGTTATGCCCAAACGTTAAAGTAAAAGCAAACCAGATTCACACCGCTGTCCTGTCTGCAGACAGGACATGGTTAGTGCGGTGTTGAGCGCACGACCATTCCAAGCACGGTCTTGCAACTCCCGCCCCTCTTCCCCCATGACTTGATGCTAGCATCAATCATGTATGTGAGGCAGTGTTCTGCCTACACATTAAACTAAGATTCCCATCCTCTTCCGGTCTAGAACGCGTGCGAAGACAGCGTTTGGACCGCACCAGCTCATGAAGCCGCGCGGAGTTCTCGTCCACGCGCCCGCAACTGTATCCTAGCCTCGCAGCGCGCGTGAGGGAAAAGAGATCCGGCCGGCAGTGAGCAAAAACGGTAGCGCTTGAAGAGGGGGGGGGGGTCGAATATTAACACCTGTGTTATTATTCGATTTGTCGAATGCTAAAAAAAGTTCCGGGTAGCCGAACGGCAGCAGGATCAAGTAGGTAGTGTTTTTAGGCAACCAGACGTGTGTCAAATAACTGTTATTATTCGACCCCCCCCCCCCCTTTACCAAAGAATGGAGCGGGTATTCATGGCAGTGGTGTCCGAGAGCCACTTCTCCAAACAAGCAGAATTGCCCGATCAGGGTCGTCGGCCCTTCGATGGTCAGGCTTGTTCAGGGGAAAATCAGGTGCAACAAACAGCATGGCTAGCTTGTCCGGGGCCAGCAGGCTCGCCTGGTGGCCACGGATGTCGTGCATTTTCAAGCACGGGCAAGCAACGCTTGACATGCGCAGGGCTTTAGGGGTCGTTGCCAGGGGGTGGAGCTTAAGGCGCACGTCAAAAAATCGGGTACGAATGGAAAGAAATGAACTATGCTTTTACATAAGCGCCAGCTTGAAAGGAAATGCTCGACGATGCTGCCCGACAAAGAACAGAAGGGATCCCAAGTGCTGTAACTACCGAACCACGTGTTGAACGGACGTGAGGTCATGCGGGTCTACCCCTACACGACAAATCACACAAACACTCAGGACTTTGACCTGTTGTGTCAAACAAATTGCGAGTGCACAGGAGTCGTTCATTGAATTTCACGACACGGTTGCACAGCCCTACCTGGCGTACCTGAATGAAAGGTGACGACGAATATGCCTTCTGCTGAAGTGCCACCTCACTAGACCCCAGGAGAGAACTGTTCCTGATCGGGCCTGCTCTGATCCGATTTCAGCTCGAACCCCAGCATCCAAGCACCAGCTCTATAATATACTGAAGAACGGAGCGGAAGAAGAAGAAGAAAAAAAAAAAAAAAAAAAAAAAAAAAAAAAACGCCGCTTCGGGTCCAGGAACGTGACGGTCAACCACAGCTTGCAACGCTAGAGTCGGAAGCAGCAGTGCTACAACTCCGTCCGCTCTGCCCTGTGGCTGACCGTCTCGACGATTTTGTGTTCAGCGCAAGCGCCAGGTGCGCCACGCCTTGATTGCTTTAGTTTGCGAAATCGGTAGCCACTTGACCATAGGCCCGTGACTCTGCAGTACCGCCGAACACGTGAAGCTTGGCACCCGTGTAGCAGGCTTTTCCTGGGTACCTACACGTTTCACGGAGCGGAAGAACAAAAAAACAACTTAGCACTGGCGCACGGGCGGGGCAGGCTTTAAGCCCGACGCCATCAAAGGGCGGCATGAACTATTCTGGCTCCACTGGCCGCTGAAGGCAACATCCATCCTTTGTGCAACCACCACCAAACTACCGGGACTGAGAAAGGAGCAGGGCTAGCCTCGGGAGGCAAGCCGACGAGGCGTCGCAGCCACAGAGTATCAAGACCCCCCCACTACAGCGTTTTAACAACTCAAAAACAAAGACTGCGGAGGAAGAAAAGCGCAGAAGCCACACGGAAGAAAGAAAAGCAGGGGACTTCATACGTCGGGCTTCCCGGGTTTCCGTGTAAAGAAATCGAAAGCCGAAAGTAAGCCTCGCCGGAAAAAAGGAAAAAAGACGTAAACAGAGCTTCTTCTGGTTCGCCAGCCCCCGCGTTTCATTTTTCTTTTTGAGTACCAACAATCTCGCGCGTTGCCGCACAGTGTTGTGGAGGCTGAAAAAGACGCAGGCGACGTTAATCAGAACTAGCCTGGACAGGAACTGGGGGGGAACTGAACCCCAGTCAAAACAAGTGGGAAAATGATCAACCGGCACGAACGCACCGAAGAGCCGCTGGCTTTTATTGCTCGAGGTAGCACCTGCTCTAACCCCTTACGGACGGAGGGAGGTTGTCTAGCGCGCAGAAAGCTTTCTGGAAAATGTATGGGTCAAGCTCGAGAGTTTTACGATTCCAGAAAATGGGAAACCTGATGCTCCTTGGAAAGGTTTCGTAACCTATCTTTTCACAGCAGTCTGGCCATGTCAATCACAGAACACTTTCACTCAGTTGAAAAGGTTTGTTTGTGCGATTGAACCTACATGTGTTCTGTTTACTAGCCACGGTCACACCGAGACCCTAAAACCCCAGTATTTCAAGCGAACTTTAACGCTAAAAAAACCATCCGACATTGGGTTGTCGGAGTTCAAGCGAGAGGGAGAGAAAAATGGCGAATCTGTCGGAGCCCGTTCCCGTGTCTCTGTTCTACGACGACGGCAGGACGCACGAGTACGACCCGGTGGACCTCCAGTTCCAGGTCGACCGGCACGCGGGCATCGCGGTGATGACGTGGGACCGTGAGGACACCCTCAATGCGCTCTCGCTGAACATCGTGCAGGAGACCCTGTTCGTGCTCGAGCAGGTCAAGCATGACCCTGCCCTCAAAGTCCTGGTTTGGACAGCGAAGGGTCGCGCCTTCTGCAGCGGCGCCGCGGTCAAGGGACCGGGAAAGCGAGACAAGAAGCCGGCCCGGATCCCGAAGGACTTGATGCGGGAGTACGCCGCGCGCAACATGGTCACCGTGTTTCCGCAGGATATCGCGCAGAAGAGCTTGGTCATGGCCTGCTGGCGGTTCCCGAAGGTGCTCATCGGCGCCATCAACGGCCTCGCTGTCGGGGGAGGCGCGAACATCGTCCTGTGTAACCTGATGGACTTCGTCCTCTGCGCCGACGACGCGAAGTTCAAATACCCCTTCGCCGACATCGGCATCACGCCCGAGCTCAGCAGCTCGTTCATCCTGCCGCGCCAAATCGGATTCGCCCGCGCGAAAAGCCTCCTCTTCACCGGTGCGTTTGCTCTGTACCCCTCCCCTCCCTCCTGGCTGTGACGAGCTACGAACAGCCGCCTGACAAACCAGACTCACACCGCAGTCCTGTCTGCAGACACTCAGGTTCCGTGCTGATGATGGTCCGCCTTATGTGTCCGTGGCTCAAAGGACCGAAACACGGCGCAGACTGATACGTTCTTGCAATCCCCTCCCAGAAGTTGACCACAACTACAGAAAAAAGTGAAGAAATGAAAGCAACCCTCTGCATTCTGCGAAGAAGACTGTGCAACCCCATCTTCTTTAAAGAAGATCTAGCATCAATCGTGCATATGAGGCAGTGTTTGGTGTAACATTAAAACACGGTTCCGTAAAACTCGAAACAGTCTAAAACATGTATGCGCGTGGGGGGCCAAAGACTAACTTGGTAAATTTGTTTCACCCAGTTTCACTGGAGTGCCCGTTCCCGGCGAGCTACGAGGGAACGAACCTGTACGAGTGCCAACGCTACTCTTTCTATAACGTACATATAAAAGGTGTCACGGGATACGCCGGCAGCCGCTGCTTAACGGCTCATCATGCGTGCCGCAACGCATGGCAGAGGAACCTGCCAAGAATGCAGGAGGCTCCCTACGTTGACGCAGAGGAGACCGGCAGCGTGCTGCCGCCGCGGCCACCCCAACCCAACGAACCGAACGCCCCGGCTACCCCCGGACACAGCAAAAGGAAGAAGAGACCCCTCTCACCCACCCAGGTGGGCGTACAACGAGAAACGCCGGCGGGAAAGCTCGCGGTGCAGGCGCCACCGGCCGTAGCGAAGCAAAAGACGGCGACGACCGGACGGGCGGCCAAGAGGCCGCCACCAACGCCAGGGACCGGCGAACGACCAGCGTTGAAAAAGAGGGTGCTCGGCACCCCGAAGGAGAGCCCGATCGCCGGCCGCAAGCGGAAGAAGGCGAAGGCGACCACACCCGAGTCAGGGGTGCAACGAAGAAAGAGGAAGGCCCTTAAAGCAAACAGCTACCAGAAACGTTCGACGTCCCCAAGCACTTCAGTGCCCTCGAGAGTGAAAAACGTGCAAGCCTGTCCGCACCTGTGCCCCTTCACGCAATCTCCAGAACCGCAAGAAAGCCCAGCGCCCCTGGCGCCACAAGTACTCGACCTTGACGACGCAATGACAGGTGACGACGTCATAAAGTAACCTTAAGCGGCGACACAGTGCATGCTAATCCATGTGGTTCATGTACTTAAAAGAAGTCAATGCTTAACGGCTTATCACGTGGGCGGCCCTGAGATTACCCCCGCAGGTGACACCACTTTATCTTTAGCCATACTTCAACGTTCTTGGTGCCGATCTCATTAGTCACAAACTTGGCTAGCCGTGGTTTAAGCGTGCAACTATGCTTGCATCTCTTTCACTACCCGACTCCCCAACCTCAATGGGCAACCGGTGACCCTAAAATACCGAACCTTTAAACCACAACTAACGCATTGAACGAAGATTCTTCCCCGGCACTAACGACACCCAACCCATCGCCAGGTCGTTGGTACACTGCAGCCGAAGCTCTCGCGGACGGCGTCGTGACTTCGTGCCACGCCAAGGCGGAGCTGCACGACGCTACAATGAAGCTGGCGGCGCAGTGCGTGAAGAACTACTCGGCTGTTTCGGCCGCGAAGCGGCTCGTCAACGGGCACGAAATCGAACGCGTGAGCCGTGTTCTAGACACCGAGAACACCGTCATCCATCAAGCAATCCGGGCACCTGGAAGTCAGTTCGGAAAACTGATCGCCAGGCTCTGATATACAGGCGAGGCAGGTTGTTCACGCGTTCAAGCAGAAAGAACCAAGCTCGTAGAGACTGTTTCATACACGCTTGCCCGCGTGCTGCAGTTGGCTGTTGTGCTGCCGCCAGCACTCTGTGTCACGCGCGCTCGATGCTGGTGCGCAAGTCGGAGCGTCTGTCTTCAAATCACGAGGCGCAAGCTAGATGCACCGGGCTCTTCCTCGGCTCTTCTTCTCGCTCGATACGAGTCCTGCCCAAACTCGACGAAGCTTCCTTTCTTCACATTTTCGATGTGCGTGCATGTGAGGAATGCGAGGGGGAGGGGGGGCACACTTTACATCCACAAGTTTTGTGATTGATTGCGCAGACACGGCTGTGGGGGTCTTCTATTTACCGTGCAGCATGGGTGGTCCTGTGCGATGACAAACCAGACGCACATCGCTGTCCTGTCTGCGACACTCAGGTTCCACGCTCCGTTGAAGCTTCCATCTTCAAGTTTGCGATGCATTGAGCTCGTCCAACTCTATCTTCTGGAACTGCAACACATCACAGGCTCATGTGCATGCCGCTGGTGGTACACGGCGGACTCCCCCATCGGTTGGATGTGCCTCTGCTTTTCTTCGTGGAATGGACTCGTAAGAGCACTTTCCCGTCGAAGCTTCTGTCTTCAAACCGTGAGCTGCCGCCGGTGCAAACGTGACCGGGTGTCGCTCTCTGCTCTGCCGAGGCAGCGATGAGAAGTAGTAGCCTCGGCTTCTAACGTTCTAACGTTAGAAGCAATGGACAATATCTAAACCTATCAATGCTCACAATGGTGGGCAAGTCTGGTGCCAGCACCCGCGGTAATTCCAGCACCAATAGCGTATTGTAATGCTGCTGCTGTTAAAAACTCGTGGTTGGATACAGAGCTCAGGTTGCAAAGTGGGCCAGTTTGCCGGACATCTGTTTCGTGCTTGAATATGACGTTTCCATCTTCAAATTTGCGAGCTGCATGCTGCTGGCGGGCGGCATTTATCTGCCCCGGCTCTTCCCCCGTCTCTTTTCCATTCTTGCATATCAGGCCTGCATGTCCCATCAAAAGCATTCGAAAAGAAAACAAACGAGCGTTTTACCACCTTGCGCGGTGTCACGGGATGTTTGGCAGCCGCTGTGCAGTGCAAGCTAATCCATGTGGTTCATGTACTTAAAAGAACTCAATGCTAAACAAACGTAACGTGGGCGGCGCCGAAGCTTTACCAGCTTCGGCTGACACCATTTGCGCACTTAACCATCGTTAAGAAGACGACTGAAAGCACAGACACGAAGATAGCTCAAAGCATTTGCAAAATAACACGAAAAGCCTCTAGGCAAAAACTCGTTCTCACACTTCTTCGTGGGTCGCTCGACAATGTTGTCAGTACGAGGATCGCGCAAGCCATCGAAGTTTCTGTCGTCGAAATACAGTGAAAGAGAAAGGACTGGCAGCATCACCATCCAAAGGCAGCATGCGAAAAACGAAGAAAAGTCGAAAGACACCAGACTGTGCATCAACCTTGTGTTGAACGGGGTGATTCCCCATTATGCTATTAAAGTTTACTAATTTCCCCATTATGCTATTAAAGCGGTGCTAATTTCCCCATTATGCCATTAAAGTTTGCTAATTTCCCCATGATGCCATTAAAACATTTTTTTTTGGGTTTCGGCGGGTTTCCACGACACCACACAGCAGTACCGTGCACCCACAACTTTCCCACAGTGCGGTCAGCGCAGCCACAACATTTCTCCACAACACATTGTGGCCATTGTGGCTAGCATCTTTTTCGTTTGCGGCCCATTGAAAATGGGCAAAAATCAATGCCAGGGTCGAAATAAATTCCGTCGCCACGAGCTTTTTGCCACGTATCATGCGACGAAGCACCCAATTCATCTGGGTCATGGGGGAAAAAGATTCTAGCCACAATAGCCACACTGTATTGTGGGCAAGTGTTGTGGTTACTCTGACCACCACAATGTGGGAAGGTTGTGGGTGCACGGTACTCCGCACAGTACATCAACCTTCGTGTTGATTGGCAACGCAACACAAAACGTGATCTGACAGTCACGCTGCTGCTGGCGGCGGAGTTCTCCCCGATCCCCCGCTTCGCGGGGGATCGGGGAAGGGGGCGATTCTGCCTCAAAAAGTACACGCTGCCCTGGGAGGGCCTTTCCCTCGTTTCTGGCCGCGCCTCAGCGTCGGAATTCGAGTCGTGCCAGCACAGGCTTTCATTCGAAAGAATAAGGGCACAGTGCCCAAGGGGGGAGGAGAGCTACCTCAGCCTTCCCGCTGATGATGCCGTGGCTCGAAGGACCGAAACATGGTGCTGACAGGACCGGTGCGGTGTGAAGCACTACCCAAAAGCACTTCCTAACACGTTCTTGCGTTTCTCCCCCGAGCGAACTTGCCCGTGCGCTACACACAATATTCCCACTCATTGATGATTCTCATGCTTTTCTGATCTTCGCGGAGGGAGGAAGTGCTCGATATTGCCATCGCGGCACTTCACCCACAAGCTGGTAGTGGTCAGCCGACTGTTGAGGACAGGCCCATGCAAAGTGGCATGCGACAGACCTGCAAATAAACGAACATACGGAGTATCCGCCGGTCTTGACTCCACCAAGGATCTAAGTTTTTTCCCCCGCAGCCACGTCAGGGTTCGGAAGCGCACGCGAACGGCGCTCGACCTCGCCAGCTCCAGTACGACAACAACTCCTTTGAAGTTGACCTCCCCGCCCTCACCATCATCATCATCGTCGCCAGAGACGTCGTCAACGGGGAATATCATCCCCACTCAATACCCTCCCGCGCACACCAGCAGGCGAGCTCAGAGACGCGCCTCAGGAGGGGGCGGAAGCGACCTGCAGGAGTCCTCGAACCCCGCATCCCCGACAGGGAAGCCACGAAGATTGAAGCGATCGCGACAGGCCCCGAACAACACGCTACTAACGTTCGTTGTCCGATTCCTTTGAATCCGGTGCCCAACACCTTCCTAGAGAGTGGTTCGTTACGCGCTTAGCATTCCCACGATGAATCGACAGAATGAAATGGAATGTCTGACTTCTTCCCCGTCATCGACCCGGAAACAGCCAGAACGGCCCGGAAAGTCCGCGCCGCGAAAGCGAGCTATGACCTGGAAGTGACGAGTTTGACTTCATCCTCACAATACTCGCGGGGATCTCGTTGGGACCGGTACTCTTCGACACGACAGCGGGACGAAGAATGGAGGAATTGTCTGTGTTCTGTGCCAATACCGATCCTGAAGCTTCCGAAGTGTCCCCTTCCAACCTTACTACTGAAGCAAGCGGGCTTGAAAACACGTGGGGCTTGCCGCCCGATACCTCTTGTCTCTCTGTAGGTCCCGAGACGCACCGAAGGTGCTCAAACTTTGCTGGAAACCACCCCAGGCTCATCCGTTTTGCACCCCCGCTGCCTCCCCGAACATGAACTGAAACGGGGCGTGACGCCATGAACACTGAGGCCATCTCCGATGGTATGCTCCTTTTCTTCAGCTTTGCTTCGGCTGGCCATTTTTGTCACTCAGTATCGTGACTGTGACACGTCCTTCTCATGTCTTTTTGCTGCAGCACGAGTCGCTCAGTTTCGGATTGCTGAGCTCGTCGGCAGGTATCCCGTTGCCAAGGCTAATTAGCACCCGGCCGGCAGAATCCAGCCTTCTTCCTGCCACAGTTTCATTACAGCCCCCGCAATACCACAGCGCAGAATACCGCCTGCCATAGAGCAGAATAACCCAGGAGAAAGTGAAGGATGGCGGCTTGCTTTTCTCCTTTCGTGTCACGGCACGTTTTGGCAGCCGCTGCTTAGCAATGCTACTAATCCAGGTGGTTCATGTACTAAATTAACTCAATTGGGCTTTAGACTCACACGGAATGACACCTCAAAACAAAAAAAGTTGTCGACAACTAACAAGTAAAATAATAAAACAAAGCCCGGTGCATTTCATTAGCTTCGGCTGACACCATTTGCGCACTTAACCATGGTTAAGAAGACGACTGAAAGCACAGACACAAAGATAGCTCAAAGCATTTGCAAAATAACACGAAAAGCCCTCTAGGCAAAACCCCGTTTTCACATTTCTTCCTGGGGACACTGGCATGGAAAGCCGCGCTTTGCCTTCGCAGCATCCTGCACTGTATTGCTCTTAAGCTTCTGAACAAGAGCCTCACGTGCCACCTTGTCAGTTTCCTTACCCTGAGGTACAGCCACTGAGGCCCCGGGTAAGTGTTCCAGTACTTAACCGGCAGAAAGAGAACGTGTCTGAATAAGGTAGGGGTGGATGAGTGTGTTTTTACTGTGGCCCTTTCGTACTCTGGCTCGCATCTGCTTTTCTAATTTACTGGTGTGGTCAGATTCAGCTTTTTGCCCGGGTTACTTACCGGGGTTGTGCCTGCGTCTTGCTGGGTTTTGCGCCGAAGGCGCCAGGCTGGAAGCCTAGCGAGGCTGTGCTGAGGGCAGTAGTATGCGCCTCACCCGAACGTTTACGGTACCGCAAAACGTGCAGGAGTCGCCGACAGTGATGAGGTGTACTGCCTCCTCTGCGAGTACGCCGCCCCGATGCCAAGCCAGAGCATACCTGCGCACATGCACACCCATAAAGCCGATCTCGCCCACGTTCACCAATGGGCGAAGGTCGGTCCTGTGCCAGTTCACGAGTCCGCCGCCAACGACGACTTCAGCTCCAGCTACTTCGAGTCCAAATCCACCGGCGACGATCCCCAGAGGAACTGCGAAAAGGTAGACCAAGCCTTGCGGGTTCTCCAAGCTTTCGTCAACGCCGCCGATAAGCAGTTCTCCCTGCCTTTCGTGCCGAAAATGCAGTTCAAGCTGTTCGGCAGCGCGCTGCTTTGCCCGGGCGAGACGACAGACATCGCCGCCCTCATCAACGGGCTGAACCAGCCCAGTTCACGCGTGGTCACCTTACACAATTGCACGGAGGCCGACCTCGAAGCAGTGGACGCGCAGAAGCTGCAGCACCCCAACGCCGACATCCAGGCGAGCAAATCCCGGCAGACGGTCGCTATCCGAGCGAAACCAGGCGTCTCGCGTGAGCGGGCGAAAGCTGAATTCGACGACACAGTGCGAGCGATTTCGCGGTGCATGAGCGACACCCGAGACCGGCGGCCCCGGGTCAGCTGCACGGAAGATCCGGATGAGCTTATGCACTTCCGAGATCTCTCGAAAAAGCTCAAGTGCCTGCCCATGAACACGGAGGTTGTCCGCAAGGGGCAGGCAACGTCGATCCGGCTGAAGAAGCGGCCGGGCCCCGACAAGCTGAGCCTGGCGTGCTCGAGCGAGGAGGAAGCTGCCAAGGCGGTTCACCTGCTCGGAGACGTCAAAACGACGCCGATACGCCTCAGGTTCGAGAGGGCGAAGGCGGACCTGCAGTTCGAAAACGAGCTGGACACGGCCCACGCAGCCGGGTTCCTCTACCGGGAGGGCATAGAAGTCGTCGCCCACCTCCCCTCCGTGGCCGCGTTCAACTGGGAGATTTCCGGGCAGGAGCAGCAGTCGGGGTACCTGTCGAGCCTCTACCTGCGGAGGATCATGGAGACCGCGCGGGTCAAAACCGCCGACGGCATCATGATCCCCTGCGGCGGGATGATCTTCAACGCGTTCGGGACGATCCGCCGGTGGGCGAAGCTGCAAGGGGTAACCGGCGTCCGCGGCGGGTACCTGTCGAACTTCGCGCTTGCGATCATGTTCGCGCACTACCTCGTGCAGGAAGGGATATCCGAGCACGTGGACGTCGCTGACTTCACGAAAAAACCGCACCAGATCCGCGACATGGAAGTGGTCACCGAAGTCCACAAGTCGCACCTCCCGTACCTGACCCGCATCTGCAGGGGATTCTTCCGCTACTACGCGGATTTCCCGTGGAATGACCAGGCGGTGTCGCCCGATTTGAAGAAGGGCGAAAAAGTGTCGCCGGCGGATATGGGGTTCACGCCGCGGCTGGTATTCGAGTCGATGAAGAACGCGGGGAAGAAGCAGCAGTGCTACCACGCGATGGTGGTCTTCGACCCGTTCGAGGGCGTCAACGCCGTGCGGCGGCTGAACGCCGCGAAAAAAATCGCGGTTTGCGGCGTCCTGAAGTTCACCCACCTGGCCCTGGCTGCCGGCCGCGTGGGCGAGCTTTTCGGCGGGGCCACGTCGCAGCTGGTCGCCGGGTCCCCACAGTGGCAACTCATCGGCATGACGGAGCCCCCCGAGGCGGCCGACGAGCTCGTGGCGCCGTACCTGACGGTCGGCCCGCGCGGGCACCAGCTGCTCTGCGCCACCGCGACGCACTGCTCCATCTGCCGGCTTGAGCTGGCGCACTACCCATTTTGCTCGTCCTCCGGCAGGCGGCACGTGACCCGGCAAGCGTGCGAGGCGGCCCTAGAGGCAGCGATGGCCCGCTTCCCGTTCTCCGCGCTGTACCCTGGCGTCGACCCGGAGGTCGTCCCCTCGGCCACCCGCGGTATGTACGGGCGGGATCTGTTCTTCATCGCTTTGCACCCGTTCTTCCCGCGCAGCGCGGCGGCCTCGCGAAAGCTGGTCGGCGAAGCCGAGGACCGGGTCGACAGGCTGCTCCTCCGGGATCCGGCGGTGGCGGAATCTGACCCGTGGACTGTCCCGTCCTCCTAGAAGCACTTTAAAAGGAAACGCCCCAGTGGCACCGTCAGCGGCTTGGTTATGGCCGGGAACCAGTCAAAGCTGGGCTTGATAACAGCATGTAAACAGTCCTGGCTTGGTTAGGGCCTATGAGCAGTCAAGGTTGCGCAACGGCCTGTAACCGGTCGTATCTTGACAATGGCCGGTAAACGGTCGTGGTTTCATCATGCAGTCGGTCGCCGGTTTTCCGCAGTCAAAGCTGGGCTTTGAAACAGCCTCTCTCAAAAGCATAGGGCCGGTAAATGTAACGGTCTTAGCTTGACAATGGCCGGGAAACGGTCGTAGCATGCAGTTGGCGTTTTCCGCAGTCAAAGCTGGGCTTTGCGACAGCTTGTAAACGGTCATGGCTTGAAGGCTAACAAAACAGTCCAAGCCAGGGCCGGTAAACAGTCAAAGGCTGGGCAACGGCCTGTAAACGGTCGTGGCTTGACAATGGCCGGTAAACGGTTATGGCAGTTGCTCGCCGGTTTTCCGCAGTCAAAGCTGGGCTTTGAAACAGCCTCTATCAAAGCATAGGGCCGGTAAACAGTCAAGGCCTGTAAACAGTCTGAGCTTGACAATGGCCGGGAAACGGTCGTAGCATGCAGTTGGCGTTTTCCGCAGTCAAAGCTGGGCTTTGCGACAGCTTGTAAACGGTCATGGCTCGAAGGCTAACAAAACAGTCCGAGCAAGGGCCTGTAAACGGTCGAGGTTTCATCATGCAGTTGGTCGCCGGTTTTCTGCAGTCAAAGCTGGTTTGTGACAGCCTGTAAACGGTCATGGCTTGAAGGCTAACAAAACAGTCCAAGCACAGGGCCGGTAAACAGCCAAAGGCTGGGCAACGGCCTGTAAACGGTCGTGGCTTCGTCATGCAGTAGGTCGCCGGTTTTTCGCAGTCGAAGCTGGTTTGTGACAGCCTGTAAAACGGTCACGGCTTGAAGGCTAACAAACAGTCCACGCACAGGGCCGGTAAACAGTCAGCCTGTAAACGGTCGTGGCTTCATCATGCAGTTGGTCGCCGGTTTTCCGCAGTCAAAGCTGGGCTTTGCGACAGCCTGTAAACGGTCATGGCTTGAAGGCTAACAAAACAGTCCGAGCACAGGGCCGGTAAACAGCTGAGCAACGGCCTGTAAACGGTCGAGGTTTCATCATGCAGTTGGTCGCCGGTTTTCCGCAGTCAAAGCTGGGCTTTGCGACAGCCTGTAAACGGTCATGGCTTGAAGGCTAACAAAACAGTCCGAGCACAGGGCCGGTAAACAGCTGGGCAACGGCCTGTAAACGGTCGAGGTTTCATCATGCAGTTGGTCGCCGGTTTTCCGCAGTCAAGGCTGGGCTTTGCGACAGCCTGAAGGCTAACAAAAGAGTCCAAGCACAGGGCCGGTAAACAGTCAAGGCTGGGCAACGGCCTGTAAACGTGTAAACGGTCGTGGTTTCATCATGCAGTTGGTCGCCGGTTTTCTGCAGTCAAAGCTGGTTTGTGACAGCCTGTAAACGGTCATGGCTTGAAGGCTAACAAAACAGTCCAAGCACAGGGCTGGTAAACAGTCAAAGGCTGGGCAACGGCCTGTAAACGGTCGTGGCTTCATCATGCAGTTAATCGCCGGTTTTCCGCAGTCAAAGCTGGGCTTTGCGACAGCCTGTAAACGGTCATGGCTTGAAGGCTAACAAAACAGTCCGAGCACAGGGCCGGTAAACAGTTCGCTGAGCAACGGCCTGTAAACGGTCGTGGGTTCATCATGCAGTTGGTCGCCGGTTTTCTGCAGTCAAAGCTGGTTTGTGACAGCCTGTAAACGGTCATGGCTTGAAGGCTAACAAAACAGTCCAAGCACAGGCCGGTAAACAGCCAAAGGCTGGGCAACGGCCTGTAAACGGTCGTGGCTTCGTCATGCAGTAGGTCGCCGGTTTTTCGCAGTCGAAGCTGGTTTGTGACAGCCTGTAAAACGGTCACGGCTTGAAGGCCAACAAAACAGTCCACGCACAGGGCCGGTAAACAGTCAGCCTGTAAACGGTCGTGGCTTCATCATGCAGTTGGTCGCCGGTTTTCCGCAGTCAAAGCTGGGCTTTGCGACAGCCTGTAAACGGTCATGGCTTGAAGGCTAACAAAAGAGTCCAAGCACAGGGCCGGTAAACAGTCAAGGCTGGGCAACGGCCTGTAAACGGTCATGGCTTGAAGGCTAACAAAACAGTCCGAGCACAGGGCCGGTAAACAGTTCGCTGAGCAACGGCCTGTAAACGGTCGTGGGTTCATCATGCAGTTGGTCGCCGGTTTTCTGCAGTCAAAGCTGGTTTGTGACAGCCCGTAAACGGTCATGCTTTGAAGGCTAACAAAACAGTCCAAGCACAGGGCCGGTAAACAGCCAAAGGCTGAGCAACGGCCTGTAAACGGTCGTGGCTTCGTCATGCAGTAGGTCGCCGGTTTTTCGCAGTCGAAGCTGGTTTGTGACAGCCTGTACAACGGTCACGGCTTGAAGGCTAACAAAACAGTCCACGCACAGGGCCGGTAAACAGTCAGCCTGTAAACGGTCGTGGCTTCATCATGCAGTTGGTCGCCGGTTTTCCGCAGTCAAAGCTGGGCTTTGCGACAGCCTGTAAACGGTCATGGCTTGAAGGCTAACAAAAGAGTCCAAGCACAGGGCCGGTAAACAGCTGAGCAACGGCCTGTAAACGGTCGAGGTTTCATCATGCAGTTGGTCGCCGGTTTTCCGCAGTCAAAGCTGGGCTTTGCGACAGCCTGAAAACGGTCGCGGCTTGAAGGCTAACAAAACAGTCCCAGCACAGGGCCGGTAAACAGTCAAGGCTGGGCAACGGCCCGTCAACGGTCGTGGCTTGACGATGGCCGGTAAACGGTCATGGTTTTGGTCATGCAGTTGGTCGCTGATATTCTGCAGTCAAAGCTGGGTTTTGCGAAAGCCTGCAAACAGTCATGGCTTTGAGGCATATAAAACACTCCGAGCACAGGGCAGTCAAGGCTGGGCAACGGCCTATGACTTCGTAATGACCGGTAAGCGGGTTGGGCTTGTGATAAGCGGTAATGACTTGGTAATGGCCAGAAAGTGGTTTGGGCTGATGATAAGCGGCAATGACTTCGTAATGGTCGGTAAGCGGTCATGGCTTGTGATGAGCGGTAATGACTTGGTAATGGCCGGTAAGCGGTTTGGGCTTGTGATAAGCGGTAATGACTTCGTAATGGCCGGTAAGCGGTTTGGGCTTGTGATGAGCGGTAAGGACTTCGTAATGGCCGGTAAGCAGTCATGACTTGTGATAAGCAGTGTGGGAGGAAGCCACCAGCCACCAGTGGCTAGCCACTGGGAGCCACCAGTGGCTCCCAGTGCCAGGCTTTCAGTGGCTGGAAAAAAATCAGGTTTCATCACTCAAACCCCCTAAAAAACGAAAAAAAGTGTTGAAACCATATTTTGGGCTCCGATCTCGATTTTTTGAGCAAGTTTTTTTTTGAGTTGAATCCCCCCCAGCTCCCCCACTGTCTGGTTGCTCCTCAAGTACGCCTGTGGGCCTGATCCTGGCTCTTGGAAGCCGGTCCACAGTACCAGACCTTCAACGAATTTTTGCTCGAGATCAGCTCCGATGAAGAGAACGGCGCAAAATAGACCTGAGGACCAACAACTACGGGCTTGGTCCGTGGGTATTTGCATACTGCAGGACACGGAAGCCACCAGGTTTTAGTGGGGAAGAAACTGCCTACTACAGGAATCGATCCCCTGGTCGGTAACATTTTCCCGCTGGTCCACGTAGCAGACCTTTTTCGACGATTTTTTGCTCCCTTTCAGCTCCGATGAAGAGATCCGTGAAAAATGGACCCGGAGACCATAAAGTATGTGCGGGTTCGTGGGTCCTTACAAGGTGCAGTGCACCGGGCGTGGTAGCCACCAGGTTACCATTGTGCAGAACGGGAAACCCTACTTCCAGGTTTTCCGCGCCCGGTGCTCTGTATCTCGCAAGGTGGTGCTCTGCACCTTGTAAGGACCCACGAACCACGCGAATGCCGCTTGGTTTTCGGGTCCATTTTTCACGGATCTCTTCATCGGAGCTGAAATTGAGCAAAAGCTCATCGAAAAAGGTCTGCGGACCAGCGGGAAAATGTTACCAACCAGGGGATCGATTCTTTCATTGGGAACGGCGGGCATCGATTCCCTGGTTGGTGAAAATTTCTTCACTGGTCCACGAAATAGCACTTTTTCGACGAAATTTTGCTCGCTTTCAGCTCCGATGAAGAGATCTGTGAAAGATAGGCCCGGGGACCAATAGTGTGGGCCTGAACAAGATGCAGAGCACCAGGCTATCTGTAGTCCATCCGTGATCACAAACCCAAGGAAAAGCGAACCAAAACTCTGCACCATAGACCCAAGCCAAAAAGGTCGAAACTACCGGCGCAATTATGTTCCCTCGTCGGATGTAAAAGGTGAAAAAACCGGTCCTGCGGGCATTGACTCTGGAGAAAAACCCCACCTGCGGGAATTGACTCTGGTGAAGTTTTCGAATTTTATTTCCGTTTCCACGATTTCCATTTCCACGTGTGCCCACGTCCCGAACACTGCCACGTTCAAATTATTTCGTCCTTGAGTTCATTTTTCGCAGATCTTTTCATCGGAGCTGATCTCGAGCAAAAACTTCTCAAAAATGGTCTGGAACTGTGGACCGGCTTCAAGGAGCCAGAATCAGGCCCACAGGCGTAACCAGACTCCGCGGGGAGCTGGGCCCAGCCTGGGGCTATGATGGCAAGTAAACGGAAACGTTTCCCGTTTCCGTTTCCGTTTCCATACTTTCAAGGAAACGGCGTTTCCTTATTTGGGAAACGGCTGCTGCAGATTGCAGTGTGTAAGGTGACTCGGATGGGCGGGGGAAAAAAAAATCAGGGGTATTTCTCAACGAACCAGCAAAACAAATTTATCTGTGCAAACGGTGCTGTCTCCGAAATAGTCCCGAACTGCGCGGTCAACATCCTGGTGGCAACCAAGCACTCAAATAATTGGGCCTGGTGACCTCCCCGTTTCTTTTCTCGACGAGGTTCGTATGCACGACATCATTTTCAGTTTTGGCTGCAAGTTGACACACCCTGTGCGGGAGTGTGAGCAGCCTCAGAAGCTGAAGTTAAAGCTGGAGTTAAAAAGCGGGTGCTACACCCGCTTTTTGGGTGTGACTCGGGCACCCTCTTCAACTCCAACTTCTGGGGCTGGACTTCACCGTGTAGTATCCCCTGGTACTGTTCTGTTAGCATGGTTTGTGGGTAGCCTGCAAAACCAAGGAGCCGTTTCCGTTTCCGTTTCCGTTTCCATGTTTTGGAAAAAACGGATGGAAACGCGTTTACTTGCCAACATAGGCCTGGGGGGGGCGGTCCAACTCAAGAGATTTCTGCTCAAAAAACCGAGATCGGTGCCCAAAATACGGTTTCAACACTTTTTCCCCCCGTTTTTTTGAGGTTTTTGAGTGGTGAAATCTGAATTTATTTTTCCAGCCACTGGGAGCCACTGGGAGCCACTGGGAGCCACTGGGAGCCACTCGGAGCCACTGGGAGCCACTCGGAGCCACTGGTGGCTCAGCCACTGGTGGCTGGTGGCAGCCACCAGCCACCAGTGGCTGCCTGCCACACTGTGATAAGCTGTAAGGACTTGGTAATGGCCGGAAAGCGGTTTGGGCTTGTGATAAGCCGTAATGACTTGGTAATGGCAGGTAAGCGGTCATGACTTGTGATAATCGGTAAGGACTCTGTACTGGCCGGCAAGCGTCATGCTTGAATATGGCCGGTAATCAGTCAAAGCTGGGCTTGGTAACAGCCTGTAGACGCTCATGGCTTGGTTAGGGCCGGTCAACAGTCATGACTTGGCAATGGTCGGTAAACAGTAACGGTTTGGTCAGCCACGTCGCAGCTGGTCGCCGGATCTCCGCAGTGACATCTCATCAACATGGCGGAGCCCCCCGAAGCGGCCGACGCCCTGGTGGCGCCGTGCCTGCCCGTCGGCCCGCAGCGCACATCCTCGAGTCTAGCCCATCATCCGTGGCTTCCCAGCGGGTGCTAAGGGTACCAATGGTCTCCTCTCAGCCTTTAAACGGTCACGGCTTGGTAACGGCCGATCAGTGTTTACCAAATGTTTCGTGCCTCCCTTTAACACGCTTGTCTTCTTCGACTGCTCCAGTCGAAGAATAAGGGGCGATGCACAGATTTCTGTGCGTGCTCCTTGTTCTTCTTCTCAGTGGGGGTCTTTAGCATTGCTTCGGTGGCTTGTTTTCGAACGTCATGTTCTTTTCATTTTTTTAATGGGTGTTTTCGCCTGTTTTTCACGGACTTTGTTTGCCCTTGACTGCACCAGTACCCGAGTGTGAGAGATTGTAAGAGTTTCAGCTTAGTGTGAGTTTGATCAAAGTAACATCGAGGCAGCCCTTACAACGACCAGCCACAGTCAACGCCGCGTGGGTGCGGGCTTTTGATGTTAATCATGTTTAAAACCCGACTGCGCGTAACCTGGAGCACCCAGAGGGTGTCGGTGGTACAAAGGTGCAGTTGCCCGCATCCATCCGGCAATCAGCTCGCATCGGGGAGGTGACGCTCCACCTGGACAAGGTGTTCTGCTGCCTCATTGCAAGAGACCGAAACTGAGCGTGTCGGGCGGCAGCTGCTTCGTGGGACTCATGGGACGCTGCATATAGGACACGGTGTTGAGCACCTTGCCGTTATTGCCTCCTCTATACACGGGGATGACGCCGGCGTACACACCTACAGTTAAGACCAAATTAATATAGGGCACAGTGCTGAGCACCCTGCCTCCTCTATGCTCTGGGTTAACGAGAGTCCGCTTAGGGCCAAAGGGTGCAGATGGGCACAAAGCTCTGGGCAACATGCATGTTTTTACCTCCATGCACTGGGTTGATGAGGGTCTGTTTAGTGCGCCGCTAGGACCAAACTGCGCCGAAAGGGCACCTTGTGGGAGAGTGTATGGACAGTAGTGAGCAGAGAAGAGAACGAGGTGTGAAAGAAGGAGCACAAACTACCAGACCGACAACGACCACCACACATTTGTTTGTATAAATACCTGCTTTGGGGGAAATCCTTGAGGAGACTGCCAGTTGCGAAAATCTCAAAGTATAGTGTGGTATTCATCGGCATGCCGATGACTCCCCACTATCGCAACAACATTCCAATCTCAAAGGATGTGCAATGTGCTGTAGCCCACACGAAACACAGGTCAGATCTGGGTTCAGTGCGGGCGTAAGCGTTCAGCGAGATATTCCCATAGTTCCCTTAGCCAAAACAACAACAACTTCCCGCAGTCCGCCCCCCGCTCCTCCGCAACGAAACGTGGGGCCGCATGGATGATGGACCCGGTTGGTCGCTGCTCGAGTCGATCGGGTATAGGGGGGGCGAGGTGTTCTTGGTAGAAAGGCACGCCGAGCGCCTGCTGCGCTCCGCGGCGGAGCTCGGCTGGAAGCCGCCGCGCGAAATCGACGGCGCCGGCGCGCTGCGGGCGGCGGTGGCGAAGCACGCGTCGGAAGCAGCCGTGATCGCGACGCAGCCAGATCGGCTGTTCATGGTCCGCCTGGTGATGAACCGTGACGGGGCTTGCGAGGTCAACCACCGGCTGGTACCGGACTGGCCGCGCCCCATCTTTTCGCTCCCGCCGGCGGGGGATGGCGTGTGTGGCGCGACTTACCCCAGCAAACGGGTTGCCATGTCGCGTGTCCTTACAGACACCCGAGCGCCGGAGTTTCGGTACAAGACAACGGCCCGCGATGCGTACAACCAAGTGAAGCAGGAGAGCGACGCGTTCGACGTCTTGCTGGTCAACCAAGACGGCAAGGTCACCGAGGGCTGCTTCACCAACGTGGCGTTCGAGCTGCTCCCAGCGGCCGGATGCGGCCCGGCCGTGTGGGCCACGCCGCCCGCCAGCGACGGCTTACTCCCAGGCACCTTGCGCCAGGAGCTGGTGGACAGCGGGCAGCTGGTGGAGCACAGTGTGCTGGCCGGCGACGTCGCCGGTGGACGCGTGCGCCGTGGCGGCGAGCTCTGCCGCATCGGGCGCGTCGTGTGCTTCAACTCGGTGCGCGGGGTCATGCTCGCGGCCCTCGAAGGGCCAGGTAGCCCAAGTTGAGCGTGATCCCTACATTTTGCCTGCCTCCATGCCACCTGCACTAAACAGGGCAGAGCCCAAGCATGAACCGGTGTTGGAGCGCAAGCTACGTGGGGACACCCGGCGCCATCAAAGCGAGAAGTCTCTCTTGTCGTGAGTGTGTCGGGCCTGACAGAGCCCGCGGGTTGGACGACACCGGCGCGGGCGGCTCCCAGGCAGGAGCTGGTGGACAGCGGGCAGCTGGTGGAGCACAGTGTGCTGGCCGGCGACGTCGCCGGTGGACGCGTGCGCCGCGGCGGTGAGCTCTGCCGCATCGGGCGCGTCGTGTGCTTCAACTCGGTGCGCGGGGTCATGCTCGCGACCCTCGAAGGGCCAGATAGCCTAAGTTGAGCGTGATCCCTACATTTTGCCTGCCTCCATGCCACCTGCACTAAACAGGGCAGAGCCCAGGCATGAACCGGTGTTAGAGCGCAAGCTACGTGGGGACCTCGCGCCAGGAGCTGGTGGACAGCGGGCAGCTGGTGGAGCACCGTGTGCTGGCCGGCGACGTCGCCGGTGGACGCGTGCGCCGCGGCGGCGAGCTCTGCCGCATCGGGCGTGTCGTGTGTTTCAACTCGGTGCGCGGGGTCATGCTCGCGGCCCTCGAAGGGCCAGGTAGCCCAAGTTGAGCGTGATCCCTACATTCCGCCTGCCTTCATGCCACCTGCACTAAACAGGGCAGAGCCCAAGCATGAACCGGTGTTGGAGCGCAAGCTACGTGGGGACACCCGGCGCCATCAAAGCGAGAAGTCTCTCTTGTCGTGAGTGTGTCGGGCCTGACAGAGCCCGCGGGTTGGACGACACCGGCGCGGGCGGCTCCCAGGCACCTCGCGCCAGGAGCTGGTGGACAGCGGGCAGCTGGTGGAGCACAGTGTGCTGGCCGGCGACGTCGCCGGCGGACCCGTGCGCCGCGGCGGCGAGCTCTGCCTGCGCGGGGTCATACTCGCGGCCCTCGAAGGGTCAGGTAGCCCAAGTGAAGCGCGATTCCGACACTCACCCGCGACAGTGCCTGCCTGCCTTCGTGTCACCTGCACTAACAGGAGCTCGTTTCCGCTCCCGCCAGCGGGGCAAGGCGTATCCTTCTCCCGAAGTGAAGGATCCAGTTTTCCAACTTCCCTTACACTACATTATTCTGTCGGCCAGAGGCTTCTGGCCTAGGAGACCTACTGCAGTTAGCGGTACGTTGGTTGCCCCTAAAAGAAGAGCCCGTGGTGTGAGACGCGACTTAGCGCGCAAGCAGCTCGTGTCTGGGCAGACACTAGAGCCACCGGAGTTTCGGTATAAGACAACAAAGCCCGCGATGCGTACAACCGGGCGAAGCAAGAGAGCGACGCGTTCGACGTCTTGCCTGAAGGTGCTCTGAACAACGTTGTCTTACTCCGGGGTTCATTCGGACCCTGTCCCTCGACTTTTTGCTGCCCTCGCTTCGGTTTTCGAACTACCTACCGGGCGGGTTGAAGGGTGTGTCTAGGTCGATCAGAATTTCTTAACCTGAGAACTAAACAGGGGAAAACGAGGCAGTCTTGAACTCGACACACTGGCAGTTGTGCTCGGCTGACCCTACGACAACGAAAGGCCGGTCCATCCCCTCCTGCTAACCGTGATAGTTTCAGGTTAGTGAGGTTGATCAAAGTAACATCAAGGCAGCCGTTTAAAAGACCAGCCACAGTCACCGCCGCGTGGGGTGCGGGCTTTAGATATTAATCATGTTTCAAACCCCCGATTGCGCATTACCTGGAAGCACCCAGAGGGTGTCGGTGGTACGACGGTGCAGTAGCTCGCATTCAGCCGGCAATCAGCTCACCTCGAGAAGGTGACACTACGCCGAGGTGCCTTGCTGCCCAGACCGCCGAATGTAGCTTCAGACTGTGGTAAGGGGACACTTTGCGTAATCTGCATCGCCGGCGTCGCGGTTATCTGTTCGCACGTGATATGTCATGCTTTCGCCTCTTCAGCTCGTCTTGATCGTGTGCTTCGCTCTTCGTTCGACTGCTCGTCCAGCTTCATCGGTTGCGCGTCGATAGCTGCTTCGTCACGGCGCTTGTGCGATGGCCGTGTTGCCTCTGTGAGGTCGTCTTACCGCTCGGCTTCTTCGGCCGCGCTTCGATGGCATCGCCAACCCGCCGCAATCCGCCGCATCCCCCCGGAGGGCATCGCCAACCCGCCGCAACCCCCCGGATGGCATCGAAACCCGCAAACCCGCAAACCGACCCTCCTCTTCGCCGTTTGGATGCCGGTTTCGATGCGAACGTGAAGGTTGCTCGTCGCTTCTTCGCTTGTCGGTGCCGCTTATTAAAAAAAGGCGACGAGTATTCCCGCTCTTTCACGCCTTCACCCTCCCATCTTCTTCTGGGAACGTTTTCTTTGTGTTAACAATGCATTGTTGGTACTAAAAATTAGTAGTTGGCAGCGTACTACATGAAACTTACCAGAGCAGGTGAGTTCCGCTAGTGCGCACAAACAAAATCGCCATCTTCGGTGTTGCTGACCCTTCTTTGCTGTCGCTTCTCCTCCTCTCGCCACGGCGCGTACCGGGTCGACGGGTGGAATCGCAATTGCCATGGGTCACCAATGTGATCCCTTTTCCTGGCCGTATGACCCAAAGAAACACGTTCTAGTGCACTGTCCCCCACCCACCCTTGCATGGGCAACAGCTGCGTGCCCTCGCGAAAGGACAAAAAAGAAAGCGAAACCGAAGAGGGCAGGAGGTCGGCACCGCCAGCCGCCCGCTCCGTTGCACACGCCGCCGGGGCAGCGCCGATGGGCAACAGCGTCGTGAAGCAGAAGGTCGACAGGGCGGAGGCGAGCAAGGTGCTGTCCCTCGAGGACGGCGGGCTCAGATGGAAGGATTTCGAGAAGCTGTCCATCGCCCGGAGGATCCCCACGCTCCGGTACCTGGATCTGACGAGGAACAAGCTGGCCGGACCGTTTAGCGTGGAGGTGGCAGCGCTGACGGCGTTGAAAAAGCTGACACTCGACGGCAATCGACTCGAAAACCTCGCCGGGCTGGCCAGCCTGGTCAACCTCGAGGAACTCTCCGCGAATAGCAACCTCCTGGCGAACGTCGACGACGTCGCGAAGCTGGGCAAGCTCAAGCTTTTGTCGTTGAACGCGAACAAACTCAAAGCCCTGCCCACGCTTACCCGGCTGACCCACCTCAAGACCCTCTCCTTCAGCAGCAACGCGGTGAGCGCGATCCCAAACGAGGTGTTCTCGTTGCCGGCCCTCGAGGACTTGGACGCTTCGAACAACCAGATTTCCGGCATCGACACCGCCTTGCAGGTCACCGCCAAGAACCTGCACCGAGTCGATCTGTCGCAGAACAACGTCAGCACGCTGCCGAAGTCGCTGTTCACGGACACGCGCCTCAGCACGCTTGAAGTCGGAGGCAACCCGCTGTCGCCCGCCGAGCTCAAGACGCTCCCCGGCTACGACGAGTGGTTGCTGCGGCAGAAGAAAATCATCGACAAGCAGATCAGCGGCGGCCTCACCGCGAAGCTCATCGAAGAGCACTGAAGGAGAGCGAAGGTAAAAACGGCTTCGGCGTCATGTATCACAAACGTACCTTTGACGAACGTGTTGCAAAAACTGGTTCAGCAAGAGTGAGGGAGCAGTTTCGTCTCAAAGATCCCCAGCCCGTCTTCACTGGCACGCTCCTGAACCGTCACCCCGCCGAGCTCAAGACGCTCCATCGACACCGCTTTGCAGATCACCGCCAAAAACCTGCACCGGGTCGATCTGTTGCGGAACAACACGGTGTTGTCGTTGCCGGCCCTTGAGACTTGGACGCTTCTTCGAGCAACCAGATTTCCGGCATCGACACCACCCTGCAGGTCACCGCCAAGAACCTGCACCAGGTCGATCTGTCGCAGAACAACATCAGCACGCCGCCGAAGTCGCTGTTCACGGACACGCGCGTCTCAGCACACTCGCTCGCAGCGAGGGAACACTTTCGTCTCAGTCCCAGCCCCGCTCCTGAGCAGTCACCCCGCCCAGCCCAAGACGCTCTCTACTGCTACCACAGATAGGATACATACACTGGTATACTATACCTTCAAGGAACCCTTTCGACAATGGTCACCCGGAGGCTTTGAAACCCCCGGATCTCTAAGCGAGCTTGCACTCTGAAAAAGTGGTTGTTGTTACTTGTACCTGAAGCCAGAAGCTCAGTCGGGTGCCAGCCCTCGCGGACTTGGACGCTTCGAACAACCAGATTTCCGGCATTGGCACCGCCCTGCTGCAGGTCAACCGCCAAGAACCTGCACCGGGTCGATCTGTCGCAGAACAACATCAGCGCGCTGCCGAAGTCGCTGTTCACGGACACACGCCTCAGCACGCTTGAAGTCGGAGGCAACTGTCCAATGGTGTTTGTATTCAGAGCGCCTACACATCTTCAAGCTTCTTTCCACTCGGAGAAGATTGCTGTGCTGCCCTTATACCTGCCCGTGCCTGCTCGTAGCATGGTAGTTATATTCCGTGGTAAACGTACGAAATTGGTCTATGAGATTCTTTTTCAAAAAGGCCAGACAGGGGGGGGGCCCTATTTGTCAAACATGAAAAACAGGTGTTGCAAAGACCCCTGGCCAAACGTGAACTTGGAGGAAGTGAGAGCCTTTGCACCGCAAGCCGTGGCGTTTTCGCTTGCGTTCCGACTCTGGCTCAACGTAGAAGCGAACAGCCTGTGCGTTCCACGAAGCATTCGTTGTGTATCACGGTTGTGCGAGTGGCGAGCTGGTGTTTCTTCTTGAAAGCACGCAAATCCTGCGGGATTGGCCCTCATGTGAGGCCTCTCCGCGTATTTCTCACCAAGCGTGAGCGTGTCAGTTTGTGTTGGAGGAAATGAGAAAGCTCTTCACCGCATGCGTGGCATTTTCGCCTCGTCCCGACTCTAGCTCAACGTAAAAACTATCTGGCGCTGCATTCAACGAACCATCACTTCTGGATCAGCCGCCGCTGTGCGAGTGGTGAACTTACCAAACGTGAGAGTGTGCTGGAGGAAAAAGAGAAAGCTTTTCGCCGCGAACCGTTTCTAGCTCAACGTAGAAACAATCAGGCACTGCGTTCAACGAAGCATTCGGTTTGTATCAGCCACGGGTATGCGAGTAACGAGCTCGCTATTTCATCTTGAACGTATGATGCTGCGGGGATTGGTCCTCACGAATAAGGTGGTCGGAAGTATGCGCTGTTGCTGCCAATGGTTAGGAATTGGCAGTGTACTGCATCTATACTATAGCTATATCTAACTGCTCGAACCATATGAAATCTGCTAGCGCACAAGCGAAGAAGAAAGAAGAAAGGAAGGAAAAAAGGCCGCTCCTGGTCCAGGAACGTGACGGTCAACCACAGCTTGCAAAGCTTGAGTCGGAGGCAGCACAGTGCCACAACCCCGTCCGCTCTGCCCTGCGGCTGACCGTCTCGACGAGCTTATGTTCAGCGCGAGAGCCAAGCCCCAAGGTGCGCCACGCCTTGATGCTTTAGTTTGGGAAATCGGTAGCCACTTGACCATAGGCCCGTGGCTCTGCAGTACCGCCGAACACGTGAAGCTTGGCTCCCGTGTAGCAGGCTTTCCTTGGTACCTATATGTAGTGCGTACAAGCGAAAGAAAGCGCAATCCTAGGGTTTTAGTTGGGTTTGTGCAGCGTTCTCGTGTGCTGCCGTTGCTCGGAAAGCTTCCCTTCAGTACAGAACTGCTAAAAAAAGCAATCCGGGCTCCTCTCAAACTTCAAAGAGCTGCGTCCTTCAACCATCCTGTTTTCGTTTTGTTTATTTTCCAGTCAAAAAAACATCTGAAGCTCTTGCAAAAAAAAAAAAAAACGCTAAAGCTTGTCCATTCCATTTGCGCCTACCGCCGTAGCCACTGAGCCGGCCCGTCCCTAACTGCATCGAAGTGCCTGCCGCTGTTTATCACAGTGAATCACGGTCCACCACGGTCTATCAGGTCCATCCCTAGTCCCTAGAGCTGCGTCGAATTGCCCCAGTGTATTCTTCGGTCGATCACGATCTATCAAGAGGGGATGGACCGGCTCTCAGGCGCTCCAGGGGGGTTGGTTGCACACTATCAAGAAAGGAAATCCGATGAGAAACGTTCTTCGAGTCGCTGGAGCGCGGATGCCGGCGCGTGGCCAGAGCCGCTGGGGTTCCGAGCCGTCGCACAGCAACCTCGTGAAGGAGCGGTTCGGCGGTTTGAGGTTAGAATGCAGAATATCTGTAGTAATGGCCTGCATTCGTCACAAGGTGTTCGTATTGTGTCAATGCTTCAGGCGCACCAGGGGGGTAGGGGTGGACCGGCTTACAACAGCACACTTTCAAGAAACGAACTACTGATGATGAGAAGCGTTCTTCGAGTCGCTGGAGCGCGGATGCTGGCGCGTGGCCAGAGCCGCGGGGGTTCCGAGTCGCACAGCGACCTCGTGAAGGAGCGGTTCGGCAGCCGGGCGGACCGCTACGTGCAGAGCGACCTGCACGCGAAAAGCGAGGACTTGCAGCTGATGGCAGATGCCGTCGCCTCCATCGGCGACAGTGCGGCTCAGGTGCTCGACCTCGGCTGCGGGGGCGGCCACGCCAGTTTCAGCGTGGCGCCGCTGGTCGGACAAGTGACCGCCTTCGACGTATCGGAGGAAATGCTGGCGTGGAGTCGACCAGACAGCTCCAGGCAGTCCTACGCAGCTCCAGGGGGTGGACCTGATGTACCGTGAGTTTGAGGTTAGAATGCAGAATATCTGTAGTAATGGCCTGCATTCGTCACAAGGTGACTACTCTTCGATCGTATGGTGTCGTGCTTCAGGCGCATGCACTCATTCGAATCGTGATGTTTTGGAGTTAGAATGCAGACCTGCATTCGCTCTTCGATCGTATCGTGTCAATGCTTCAGGCGCACCAGGGGGGTAGCTTTTAACAGCACACTTTCAAGAAAAGAAACACGATGAGAAGTGTTCTTCGAGTCGCAGGGACGCTGGCGCGTGGCCAGAGTCGTTGGAGCTCCGAGCCGTCGCACAGCGACCTCGTGAAGGAGCGGTTCGGCAGCCGGGCGGACCGCTACGTGCAGAGCGACCTGCACGCGAAAGGCGAGGACTTGCAGCTGATGGCGGACGCCGTCGCCTCCATCGGCGACAGTGCGGCTCAGGTGCTCGACCTCGGCTGCGGGGGCGGCCACGCCAGTTTCAGCGTGGCGCCGCTGGTCGGACAAGTGACCGCCTTCGATTTGTCGGAGGAAATGCTGGCGTCCGTCACCGACGAAGCCGCCCGCCGGGGGCTCCGCAACGTGACCACGAAGCAGGGGAGCGTGGACGGGCTTCCGTTCGCGGACGGTTCGTTCGATTGCCTCGTGTCGAGGTACAGCGCGCACCACTGGGAACACTTCCAGAAGGCACTTTTTGAAGCCCAACGGGTCCTGAAGCCAGGTGGCACTTTTGTGGTCATAGACGTGACGTCGTCTGACGATCCATTGCTCGACACGTGGTTGCAGACCATCGAGACTATCCGCGACCCTTCCCACGTCCGTGACCACACGGTGGCTGAGTGGCACCGGGGACTGTCGGTCGCCGGGTTCGAGGTGCGGCTGACCCGAGTCCTGCCGCTGCACATCGACTTCCCGTCGTGGATCGTGCGCATGCAGACCCCGGAAGCGCACGCCGCCACCATCCGCGACCTGCTGCGCGATGCGCCGCTCCGCGTGCGCGAGCACTTCCAGGTCCCAACCGACGGCAGCAGCCACGCCTTTCGAAACGTGTTCTTGGTGGCCCGCAAGTGCTAGTCGCGTTGCCGCTGTCGCATCTCGTCGCATCTCGTCGCATGGTTCGCCAGCCTTCTCGCACATCTGTGACCACTTCTGTACTTAGCGTTGAGAACACTCGTGATCTCCCACGTTGGCCGCAGCGTGGCCGAGTGGCAGGCTTCTGTACTTAACAATAAGCGCATGCGTGACCCTACCCACGTGTCACCCGCCTCTGGCTTGCTTTGGGACGAGTTCAAACAAAGTCTCGTATCGGTGCGTACAACTCCAGAAAGCCACCGAATACGACAACTTAAAAATTTGTTTCACGCCGCCGATTCGCAGACGCCTGCTTGTTAGTGCACAGAGTTTCGTTGCTCACAGTGTGGCCGAGGGGCGCCGGAGGCTGTCGGTTGCCGGGTCCGAAGTGCGGCTCATCCCAATCCTGCCGCTGCACATTGACTTCCCGTCGTGGATCGTGCGCATGCAGACCCCGGAAGCGCACGCCGCCACCATCCGCAGCACAAAAGATTTATCAAACGCAAACGTTTGACAAGCGTGCAAACGTAGCGTTGTTTGTCGGGCCCCTGTCCGTACACAATCCACGACCTTTGATGGCATTCGCCCACGTGTCAGCGGGCGGGCAGGAGGTTACACACACTCGCCAGGAATCCAGCCTCAGAAGCAGCGTACTGCTGGTGTCCAGAAGGCTGGGATAAACCCCTCGCATCAAGACCTGTGCTCTATGAACGGTGGTAATGGTGCCTTGCAAGTATTCTCTTCATGTTCATCGGGATGAACGCCGCCGCGCAGTGTTCCCCAAGTCGCATCTGGAAGCGCGGGTGTGCTGCGCCCCGACACGCGCGACACTCGAGGAAGATTTCTTGCCCACCCGTTCTGGTACGCTGTGGCGCCGTCGGTCGTGGACCCACTGTTGTAAACCTTCCCCCCGTCTTCCTTCATTTCATCCCCCTCTTCCTGAACGACGACAACCCCATCGGGACCACGCGCATTCCGACGGCAATACGAGGTAGTACGAGAGGAACTCCCGTTTCTAGTCCCTGGTATTTACGGTTGTTCGATCGGACAGTGCCGCGGTGTTACCACCGGATGGGTTATGGCTGAACGCAGCACCCGGTCTAGAGGAATGCGTGCATTACTCAGGGCACATCGGATTTATCGGGCCACGACTAACCCCACGCAGAAGACTTGCGCTTGACAGGGGATGATCGTCTCTTTTGAGGCGACAATTTTCATCCCTCAGAAAGCATACTTTTTACAGCTAAATAGGGCAACTGTTTAACCTGTACAGACGAGGAACGAGGTGCGCACAGCGGCGAGACAACGAATACGGGGGCAGTCCCCTGTTGTCTCTTGTAAAGGGGGGGGTCGAATAACAACACTGTGTTCTTATTCGATTTGCCGAATAATAAAAAAAGTTCCGGGTAGCCGAACAGTAGCAGGATCAAATAGTGGTAGTGTTTTTAGACAACCAGACGTGTGTCAAATAACTGTTATTATTCGACCTCCCCCTATATCTTGTCCTCTTTGAAGTGTTGAAAGGAGGCTGCACTTTGCAACGCGGGAGTAGTCAGCAAGATCAACCTGTGCCACTATGCCAGCATTTTGGATCAGAAGCGAGCCCAAGCGAGCCCCTCCATAGGCTTTGTTGAGCGTCCTTGACGTTCAGGCTTTGAGCAACTCCTGCAGAGGTTTCATACCTTACTCACGGAGTCTTACACTCTTTCCCCCCCATTTTTGCATTTCTTTTCTACTCAACATCTTCTTCGCGTCTTCGAAGAAGACTCGCTGCTGGCGTCAATCATGCACAGAAGGCAGTATTCGTTGATTTTGGAAAATCGCTGCAGCCCGCATTCACAGTGGGGAAGTCGCCGTGTACCACCAGCGGCATGCACATGAGCCGGTCCCCCCTGCTGATGAGATGAGACTGTGATAGACAGATAGACAGCAGGCAATTCGAGGCAGTCCCAGGAGACAGGGGGTGGGCGAGCGCTCAATGCACATTGCAAAATTGAAGTTCTCCAGCTCGGGGTAGACATTTTCAAAACATGTCCTCTGTCCGTAGATTTAATCATACGTTGACCATTCTAATAGGCCCAGGCACTAGCTTTCAGATCAGATACCCGCACGCACACGCGTTGCCACGGCATAAACCAGCGGCGAAATACCGTCTGGAACCACAACAGGAAGCGCGCACCGCAAAAGTCGCAGAAGCTGCAACATGCTGCAAAGACACACACCACATGCGCGACACTTAGCACCAAACACACACGTACCTAAACATGCCATAAAAGAACCCTTTTGACAACGGTCACCCGGAGACCTCAAACCCCCGGATCTTCAAGCGAACGTTCTTTCTATAAAACGCTGGAAACACGACACAGGGAAATATCAGCAACAATGCCCGCGAAGCGAGTTCTGACGGGCAAGGGCGACGCCTTCCTTTACATGCCCGACAAAGTCGCGAAGAACCAGCAGGCCGTCGAGAAGATCCGGGTCGTCATCGCATGCAGCACGGGGGCCCTTTCGGGGGTGGTGGGGCTGACGGGCCTCAACGGGTTCCTCGCCTTCTTCCTCGCGAATCTCCTGGGCAGTCTGTACCTGAAGTACGTGATCCTCGGCGGATCCACTGAAAAGTACTTCGTCCCGGACTACGCCCTTCTTTCAATCGGGTCCCTCTTTTCCGGTCTAATCACGTATGTCGTGCTCTGGACCATCGCCTTCGACGCAGTTCATGTGTTCTAAAAAGCTGGGATTGCGTGGCTGCAATTGACGTGGCCACGAAGTCTCAAGCAAAGTCGCGCACATGTGCCGCGCATCGACACCTCGACGCAGTTCTCGGCGGTTCTGAGTGATCTGCGTGGCTCTTAATTGAAGGCATGTGTCACGCATCGACACCTCGACGCGGTTCTCGGCGGTTCTGGGTGATCTGCGTGGCTCTTAATTGGAGGCATGTGTCACGCAACGACATGTGACCTCGACGCAGTTCTCGGTGTTCCGAGTGACAGCTCAACTGCCACTGGGGCTTATGATTGGAGGCATGTGCCACGCAACGACATCTGACCTCGACGCAGCTTTCAGTGTTTGTGTGACATTCCATTGACACAGCCGCAAAGACATCTGCCACGCAATGACCTCGACGCAGCTTTCAGTTTTGTGTGGCATTCCATTGACACAGCCGCAAAGACATCTGCCACGCAATGCCCTCGACGCAGCTTTCAGTGTGTGGCATTCCATTGACACAGCCACGAAGACATCTGCCACGCAATGGCCTCGACGCAGTTTTTCAGTGTTCTGAAAAAGCTAGTCTGTGTGGCTTCAATTGCCAGGACGCACGAATTATGACCGTACCGTGGACGACCTTCAACGCAGCGGTACCTGAACATGCCTGGCCACCACGACTAGGCAGCGCTCTAGCCGCAACAACGCATCCTCACAGTTACTCATCAAATTGGTTTTGATCTCGGCACAGCAGTTTGCTGACCCTGCGCATGAGCATACTCAGGCAACCGTCACCGCCTTGATTGAGCACGATCTTGTGGTTCTTGGCTTTGACGTAACAGTACCCTGATAATACGCTGACAGACGCGATCACGGTGCAGTACAGCGGTCGTGCGAAGGTTGGAGGAAAGGGTTCACGCTTGGTTGCGCGGCAGTGGAACAAGGGGGCCGTGCACATTCACCTTGTACGCAACGCTAACAAGAGCTGAAATAGTCCGAAGGCATGCAGTACAGCGTTGCATCTTGCTATGCAGGAGTGCCAAATCGTGCCGTTCAAAATCACGAATTGTGACGTGCCCTGTTGTTTTTTTGGATGCAGCAGGCCTGCGGCCAACTCTTCGCGTACGAGGAGGATCAAGAAAAAATAAGTGCCGTGCATCGGTTCTGGTGTTTGGAGAGTCTGCGTCGGCCGCGCGTGACCACCTCAAGTGTTGCCTGGGTTTCCTCTAGTGCTCGCTCAAAAGCCTATGTAGGGTATATAGGGTAGTCCAAGCCGTGGCGAGCCACAGAAAGCCACTGTCCGGCAACTCAGCTCGCTGTACTGTATGCACTCGCCCCGAACTTGTTGCCTCAGCTGTACATTGGGTGAGGGGGGTTTACTATCCTCACGTGAGACGGATGACTCGAGCTACCAATAAGAACAACGACACCGGGGTAGCTACTGTGACGAGCTACTATCAGCCGCTGAATGTATTCGAATCAGACACATCGATGACCTGTATGTTGCAGAGTAACTAGTTTGGACACGGTTATAGGGGGGCCGTCCCTGAGTTCAACAATGCGTGCGAACAGCCGTCTACGGATCGAACACACGTGCCGTGAGTGCACGTCTTCGCCAGCAACGGGGACTCCGTCCTTGCTGCCAACCCTATCCGTACTGTCTTTTTCTTCTCCTTTTCGGTCACCAACCTTGTTTCTCCGCTGATTATTTTCTATTGCCGCTAGCCGGGCACTACACGTCCTTCCTTTCCTCACGTTTCCAGCGGGTCACCCACGCAACGCTCCGTTGAAGGGGAAACTGTATCTTGCTGTTTGGTCCAGACGGACAAGACAACTGCATCAAGTCGGTGATCCGTGTGGCAGTGTTGCAGATTGTAGCCACGATTTCTTTCCGTTGCTAACAGAGCATTACTGGGAGGTACAACTAGGGGGGCGAGGTAACTCACTCTTACTCGTTTACTACCTATGTGAGCCGGTCGGCCCCTATCTCTTGAAACTGCATCGAAGTGCCTGCCGCTGTTTATCACAGTGAACCACGGTCAAAGTCCATCCCTAGTCCCTAGAGCTGCATCGAATTGCCCGGTGCAGTATTCTTCGGTCGATCACGGTCTATCAAGAGGGGATGGACCGGCTCACTACTTGCGCCCCTCGAAGTGCAATCAGTGGCACACGTGCTAGCACGTTCAGCGGCAAGAAATGCTGTCCGCACCCCTGCCAAAACGGCGCATTCTGGTCAACCTGTCTGCTGCCCGCACGCGCGGTGATTCTAGCATGCTGAAAAGCTGCTGATAAAGCGGCTGCTGCGGCGCAGTTGCGTTGCATACTATGAGTACGTTTCAAAAACACCTTAATAAAGAAATGTGCCCATTTTCAATTTGCGACAGAGGCGTCGCCACACGGCGGCCCTACCGTTCCTTTACGAAGGTTCTGAGCTCGGATTGGCCGTCGATCTAGCGAACGCCTTCGACTCCGTGGACCACCGCCGACTCCTCACCGTGATGGAGAAGCGAGGCATACCGGCCAAGTCCTAGATGGATCGAGGCGTTTCTAATGGAGAGGAAGGCAGCGTTCAAAACTTGACGGAGAGCTTGGCAACGAGTTCCACCAATGGGTGACTTCGGCGAGGATTATGAGCACCAACCATAGGTTTTCCGCTCGAGAAAAAGGATGGTGTTAACCTCCGCCCGATGACGAAGCTTCGATGCCGGGGTCTGGTTGCCTTGCAACCGGTGGCCGGGTATCCGAAGGGTCTGGCGGACGCGTCCGTGGCGAGCTGGCTAGCGACCCGATGGTTGCCGGCGGTGCGGGGCAAGGCGGACGTGGAGCTCGACGCGGCCGACCGCCGGCTCCGGGAGGAGGCCGGCGGGCTTGAGCGGAGCGGCAACGAGCTGGGCCCGAACGCGTACCGCATGCTGATGGAGATCGTCTCCGGGGGTGTGCACGGGGGGCGCCGTGCCGGGGCTTGGTACCTGCGGATGCAGGCGCACAAGGTGCGGCCCGACGAGCAGACTGCCCTCTGCCTGCTCCGGTCGCACACGCGGTGCGTTAGGGCGGACCCCACCCGGCTCGCTGCTGTGTGGCGTACGGTTACCGAGCACGTCAACCCGCCACCCCTGCCCCTATACAACACGTACCTCCGGGGACTCCTGCGGGGGGGCCTTCGGGAGGAGGCCCGAGGGGTGCTGGCAGCGATGCGGAAGTCCGGGGCGGAACCGTCCCTGGTGACTGCGACCATCCTCATCGACACTGCGGAGACGTACGCCGAAGCGGTTGAGCTGTTTAAAGAGGTTGTTGCGGGGGGTGCGATGGCCGACTACCCCGTGTACAAAGCCGTGCTGCACAGCGCGGCGAAGGCGGGGCTCCCCCACGAGTGCCGGCGGCTCCTGCGTGAGATGCAGGAGCTCGGCGTCCGGGCCGACATCACGGCGTACCAGAGCCTGCTCGCGTCCCTCGGACGGGACGCGTCTCAGTTCGACGTCGGGCGGGCAATCGCCCGGGCTTGGGGAGAAGCTGAGGCAATGGGCCTCAGGCACGACCTTACTTCCTTCCACCTCGTGTTCCGCCTCCTCTCCCTCCACGCAAAGTCTCCCAAAGACGCGTACGTCCGCTGCGCCAAGCGGGTGGCGAAGCGCATGGACACCGCCGGCGTCGCCCCTTCGACGCGCAGTGCCGAGCTGCTGATGCTGGTCTGCCTCCACGCGGCGGACGTGGAGGCTGCGGAGTGGTTCCGGCGGTTCTTCAGCGGATTCGGCCTGTCTTTCGGAGAAGGCGCGCTGCGGTCGAAGATCCTTGAGGTTTACGCCGCAGCGTCTCGAAGGGAGGATGAGCCGGAGTTGGTTCCTCTCGTGCTGTACCAGGACAAGGATCTCGATGAGTTCCTGTCACACGTGAAAGTCTAGGGCTCCGACGGAGCCACTGCGACAAGTGCTGTGCACGACGACGTTACGCCCGTTGACCTCGTGAGTCACCTATCACGCAAAGAGCACGGATATCGTCGCCCCTTCGACGCGCAGTGCCGAGCTGCTGATGCTGATCTGCCTCCAGGCGGTGGACGTGGATGCCGCGGAGTGGTTCTTCAGCGGACTCGGCCTGTCTTTTGGGGGAGGCGCGCTGCGGTCGAAGATTCATGAAGTTTACGCCGCAGCGTCTCGAAGGGAGGATGAGCCGGAGTTGGTTCCTCTCGTGCTGTACCAGGACAAGGATCTCGATGAGTTCCTGTCACACGTGAAAATCTAGGGCTCCGACGGAGCCACTGCGACAAGTGCAAAGTGGCACGAGTTACGTCCCTTGACCTCGTGCATCACCTTTTCTCCGATCACGCAAAGTCTTCCAACTGCGCGCATCTCTTGCGTTAAATGGTTCCCACCGTGCAAGTTGAGCGTGCTCTGCTTCGTCTAGCTATTGTGTGTCGTAGTACTCACCCTCGTCGCGGGTAACGATGGTTTTTTGCCGCCCCTGTACCCAGCTCTGCCAATTTGCATGCCCAACACAACTGACCGCCACAAGCCGAAAAATCATGGGGAAGGTGTGACCGGCATTGTTTCGTCCAGTCGGTTCAGGCTGGTGCAGGAGTGCAACCTTTTTACCGGATTTTAACAGTCGGAGAAGCCAGCTGCACCCCGAATTCTCCTGGTGTCGGTTCGGGCTCATCCAGTCATGCGCCTTGCGCATATAAACGGGAGACGTGCGAGTCCTTGTGGACACAGCACAGCCTGATGAACCGGAAAAGAACTTGGTATGTTCTGCTGCCCCACAAGAGATGTGACACTCACTGCATACCCATTGCCTGTGATCCGCTTCGGCGACGACCGCTTTGGAAGAGAGGCACTGCTTGGCACTCTCTGAATACCCATTGGCTATGATCGGCTTCGGTGCAGACTGCTTTGGAAGAGGCACTCCTCGCTTCGTGCGGATCTGCCCTACACGAGAAACTGTTTGACACTCTCTGCATGCCCATTGCCTGTGATCTGCTTCGGCGACGACCGCTTTGGAAGAGCTTGGCACTCTCCGAATACCCATCGGCTATGATCTGCTTCAGTGCGGACTGCTTGAAGAGACACCGCTCGCTTCGTGCTGATCTGCTCTGCTGCTCTGTAACCTGGCGTGCTCCTGCGTCGCTGCGCCGGATATGTGAGGTCTGGGGGTGCCGGCTCGGCCTTCTTCTCTGCTGGCAAAGGACCATTCGGACGGAGCCATTGGGACAATCCCATGGTACCGCGTGAATGGCGCGATCGGGCCCACGGCAGTGCAAGCCCGTGCCCACACGCCGGTCGTAGCGAACGGTGGTCGCGCATGCAGCCTGTCTGCTCGCGGTCGCGCCGGCCCGGCCCGCAACCGCAGCCGCCATGGCGGTCACATTCGCCCGTGCCCACAAGCTGCGGCTGTGGGCAACGGAAGAGCTCCTCCTCCTACAGAGTTTCTGCTCTTCGTAGTGTCTGACGAGAAACGCCTTCTTTGAAGAAAGGGAGACGTAAGAACACGTCTTTGTAACTGATATCACTAGCGCACGGGAATGTGTTGAGTGACTTCCTTAACCCGGGGGAAACGAGCTTGGGCGCAGCGAGACGGGAGCTGGGCGCGCTTCCGAAGATCGTGCGGAGGAACCGTGGGTCGTTGGCGGCACTCCTGAGGATGGATGCTAGCTCGTGGGCGTGGGCAGCGCAGCTGGAGGCGAAGGCCGGTTCACGGCGCGTTTGCGGGACCGTCGTCACAAACGCAAGTGATGGAGCGTCCGACGAGCCCCCTCTTCTCTAGGTTTTACAGGTCGCACCAGAAAGATGCCATTCACCAGGGACTTTCTCTCTCTCTCTCTCTCTCTCTCTCTCTCTCTCTCTCTCTCTCTCTCTCTCTCTCTCTCTCTCTCTCTCTCTCTCTCTCTCTCTCTCTCTCTCTCTCTCTCTCTCTCTCTCTCTCTCTCTCTCTCTCTCTCTCTCTCTCTCTCTCTCTCTCTCTCTCTCTCTCTCTCTCTCTCTCTCTCCCTCTCTCGCACGCAAAGGATATGCATTTAATATGGAAAGGTTCGTTCTTTATTATCAGTTGCTGGCTGGCCCGAAGCACGCAAGCAGCGTTCGCTGCGGACGGATGCTGGCACGAAGGGGCGGTGTCGACAGCATCGTATGCAGCTGTGCGCTGCTGTCGGGATGGCGGCTGGTGCGACAGCGATATCGGCGGCACCTGCCATGGCAAGGGGAAGAACTTCAGTGAAGCGCAGAGCATTTGTGTTGCGAAGACAGCACGTCTGTGTACGTTCGGCGAGCTGGAATCGGGGTTGTGTTGTGGAACAGGTTGCAACTACGACCATGAATTGGTTTGGTTTGACAACTGCGTGACGAGTCCGTGCGCACACGGTAGTTGCACGTCGACTGCGACGCAGTACGAATGCACATGCGAAGAAGGATACCAGGGCAAGAACTGTGATGCAGCGATGCCGCCGAAGTTGACACGCGCCCCTACCGAGGAGCTCGAGTCGCTGCTCACACAGAACGCACAAAGCGGCAGCAGCAGCAGCAGTGAAATGTTCGGTGCGGAGAGCTTCGACGTGGTTACCGATGCCGCTGACAGGATGAAAGAGCGCATTCTGAACAGAACGGCCGAGCTGGCCACAGAGACGATGGAGGCATTGGGGATGAATGCGGCTGTGGAGCAAATGACTGGCGAAGGGGGGGGCATGCTGGAGGATCTTGAGGAAATGGCAAGGGACACGTTGATTGACGTCTTCGGACCAATGTTCGAAAGCAACGACACGTTGGAGGTCGATGTCGATGATGTCATGGGCGACACAATGGAGAAGCTTGCCAGCTTCCTCAAGACATGCTCCGAATCACAAGTGCCGCAACACCGGGGAGCAGTCGCGCAGGACGCGTTGGGAGATATCCTTCTGGAACTGCTGCGACGTATGGCCGTGTCCGCGGGAGAGTTCTTTGCAGAAAAATGGGAAGATTTGATGGTATGCCGTCCTTCCGAAACATACACTCAGCGGTTGAAGTGCGACGATAGGATGAGAAGGAGTGAAGTATTTTCGTCCGAAACGTTTTGACCAAGCGCCCGCGTGCAAGTATTTTCGAATGTCAGAGGGTATGGCCGGCACCGCCGGCGGTTGATGCGATACCCAGCGCGCAACAGACGCGTATCAGACAATTCACTATCTAGATCTGCTCACCATATTCACTCCACCTCTTTACAGGCAGCATCCACATACTCCGTCGGAGGCGGCTTGGCTCTACCGGCATTCTACAAGCAGTGGGGATTCACGAGGATCAACGGCGGCCTCGCAATGGACTTTGGCTACAAGTTTCCCGATGAGAAGGCGTACTTTGGCGTTGGTGGAAAGTTGGGATTCTACAAGTATGGGGAAGAAAAGGACACCCAGTACGCGTTTATTCCGAAAGTGTCTGCAGGGGCAAAGGTCAGTTTTGACTACGGGAGGGACATGGGACCTTGCAGCTTGAGCCTCGCTTTCCGGTATCATCCCAAGTTTTTGGAAAGCAAGCACGGAAAGGGGAACACGTGGAAGGCAAGCGTTATTTTTGAACCCAGCATCACGCTGAGCATGCCGTGCGTTTGGGATGTAGCACCTCCGGTACGCGGCGAAGATGCTTTGGAGAGGTTGTTCCGCCCTATTGGCTTGGGGCTGAATGTTGTCATGTCTGAGGCGGAAATACCTTTCTGGAAGAAGAAGAAGCAGCAAAGTACGACGCGGAACGGAAACACTCTCGACGACGAGGACGACGACGGGTACGATGCAGACGACGAGCGGGAAGATGAGGAAACACGAGGTGAGGACGACGACGACGGGTACGATGCAGACGACGAGCGGGAAGATGAGGAAACACAAGCACCTGCGCCAAAAGCTGCAACAGAGGCTGCGCCAGAAGCACCAGAAGCTGTACCGAAAGCTGCGCCAGAAATTACACCAGAAACAACACCAGAAGCATCGCCAGAAAGTGCACCAGGAACAACACCAGAAGCATCGCCGGAAACTGCACCAAAAACAACACCAGAAGCATCGCCAGAAACTGCACCAGAACAACACCAGAAGCATCTCCAGAAGCTGCACCAGAAACAACACCAGAAGCATCTCCAGAAGCTGCACCAAAAGCTGAACAAGACGCTGCTCCAGAAGCTGCGCCTACAAAGGCACCGAAAAAGAGGTTTTCAGAACACTTTCCGAGGCAGGCGCGAATGGAAGCTTCGTTGAAAATGAAGTTCTGGCCGCCGGCGTCGAATGAGAGCTCCGGCGAAAGGCGAGCGCTTGCAGCGCAAGGCTTGGATGACCAGCTGGAGCTGGTCCAAAACCTCGCCAAGGGTATAGCGACGGGTGAATACGTGACGCCGTTCTGTTTTGGGCTCTGCTCCTCCGACGACGAAGTGCCGCACGACGTACGCCGCAGCATCTCGGGACGGGCATTGGTATCGACACCTGAGTGCGGATTTGAGTTCCGCGCGAAGTCGGAGCTGATGACGTTGGGAGGGGTGGCGTACGTTCTTGCGGGTGAAGACCTGCGGTCAGTGCTCGACGAAGCAGGCATTGCCGGCCTCGGCTTCAGCGACGTCGACATCACGATGGGAGTATCGTTGAACGGCAACGTGTTGTTCGAGGCGGTCGGAGCCCCTTCGTACGACAACGGGAACACGCTGTCGTTCCTGGGTAGCGACCTCTTGCTTGGGGTGACAGTCGAGAAGCAGCCGTCCTACAAGCGGCTGCGGCTGACGGCCGGGATGAGCGCCGACAACTCGGGGAAGGCGTTCCGGTTGCGGGACATAGACGGGCAGTTCGGTCTGTCGGTGCACGTGCAGCTCGAAAAGTTCACAACGTCGACGTCTGCGGAGTTCAAGGTGACGCTGCCGATTGCGGTGTGCGTGGAGAACTGCGAGGATCCGGTGAAGCGGCGCGACATCTACTTTGTGGGCGAGCTGGGCATTGAGTTCAACCCGACGCCTCAAGCCAGCGGGGACATCATGGCTGCGGGGTTTTGGTACAACGCGTTCGGGATGCCGTTCTTGCACGTGGGCGACATGATCCTGGGCTTGTCGATCGACTTGATGACGATGCTGCCGTCGCGGCTGGTGGTCGGAGGAGCGGCGTGCCTGGGGACGGCTGGCAACTGCGAGCAGCGTCAGGAACCGTACATCGAAGCGCGAGCGTACGTGGGACTGAGCTGGAAGACGATGCAAGACAACTTTTTCATCGCGATGGTGTCCGAACTGACGATCGGCGGTCTGTTCGACGTGTTCAGTGACTTCGCACCCGGCCTGTCGCAGGTGAAGCCTCTGCTCGGCGGCAGCATCCTCGAGAGCGGGATTTACCCGTACGACGAGTCGAAGTGCGTGGCAGGCGCAGAACTGGACATGGACTGCTTCGCGGTGGTGTCGCTCGCGTTCATCGACAAGGAGCTGAACTTCGGGAACGGAAACGTGGTGACGATCCCGAGCGGCGTGCAGCTGCGCGGGAAGCTGAACCTGGCCGGGTGGGAGATCCAGGTGTACTTCAAGGTCGACGAGCGTTCGCTGGTTGCGGATGTCCGAATGGATCCTATCGCTCTCAGCATCGGCGGGTTCGAGCTGCTGAAGATTGGCGAGCGACTGGAGAACGGGCACGTTGTGGGCGGGGCGAGGTTCTACATGGCGTTTGTGGCGCTACCACCGCAGGCAGCGATCGACATCTCCGGTGCTTTGGAGATCCCCATCATCGGGGCGAGCGGCTCGGTGGCGATCTTGCTGAACGGCGACGAGTTCTCGTTCGACGCGTCAATCTCGCTGTTTTGGGGCATCCTGACGAGCCGCGCGTACGCTTCGTGGGACTGGGGTTTCAACAAGTTCGCGATGGGACTGGAGGGCATTTCGTTCGGCATTGTGAGACTGGACGAGCTGTCGTTCGCGTTCGACAAGGCGGACAGGCGCGGAGTGTTCAAAGGGGAGGTCAGCGTCCTTTGCATCGCCGGCGTGAGCATCGAGGTGGGCGTCGGACGCTCGGTGGATGATGCCTTCAAGCTGGACTTCAGCGTGTCGGCGACTCTCCTCGGCGTCACGGCGACTGTCAGTGGATACGGGGTGGTTCGGAATCCGCTTCGCAACAGCGAGTGGCATCTGTCTGTGAGCGCAAGCTTCGACCCGGCAGCGTTGCTGGAAGGTATCATGGATGCGGTGAAGGCCGTGGCCGACCTTGCGAAGAAGGCGTGGAACGCTGTGAAGGACTTCGGCGCAAAGGCTGTGGCATGGATCGGCGACACGTTGAAGGACTTCGGGAACGCCATCATGGCCGGCGTCCAAAAGGTCGCCGATTTCTTGAACAAGCTGTTCGGTCCTACCCTGAAGAAGCTTCGCGACGCCGGGAAGAAGTTGTTGAGCGGAGATATAGCAGGGTTCTTCAAGGATTTGGGGAGCGCCGTGGCCGGAGCTTTCACGTCCAAGAAGTACAGAAACCACAAGAAGACGGTTCTGCTTCCCAACGGATACGTGTGTGTCTTAGTCGGGGCCTATATACCAGCTTGCCGGCCGGACGAGTACAATTGTCCTCACATATTCGAACAGTGGGAAGAGAAGACGTGTGGACTAGGTGGGCTTATTTGCGGCGGCTGGAAGTCTAAGTCGCGGTTCATCCGAGATGTGAAGTGCCTGGAGCGAAGGGCACGGGATGTTGTGAAAGCGGAGGAGATTGCGGAAGACACAGCCGAATTGGAAGAGGACTTGGCGAAGTCGGAGGAGAACAACCCCGGGTACGCAGCGGTGCTCAACGGCGAAGAGATCCCGGCGCCGCGCATCAACGACGTCGGCGGGAACTTCGTGACTTCCGGCGGATCTTTGGCGACCACACGAGTCGAGACGACGTTCGCCGGCGGGGTGCGTGCACTGGCTGGGAAGGGAGGTTCGGGTGTGGAGGCGACAGAGACATCGTTCTCTGCCGATGCCGGGCTCGACTACGGCTCCCCCGAAGCGTTCGAAAGCTCGCTGCTCTCCGCCAAAGACTCGATCGCCAAGCAAGCAGGCGACAAGGCACTCAAGAACCAAGCTGGGGTGGACCCAGCACTCGAGCAAAAGTTGGGGCAACTGGATGCCCAGAGGAAGACTGCAGGAGGGCACTCGGGAGCTGCGTTGGACGTTTCAGAGTTCGCAGCTCCTGTTCTTGGTTCCGCTCGGCCATTGACGGAAGTGTGTGTTGACGACGGCGACACCTTCCTTTCGGGGTCTTTTGGCAACACGGCTCCTCCTTTGGAATACACGGATCCGCTTTGCAAACGGGCATCGGTGCAATTGATCGACGACGAAGAGATGGACGAGCCTCCTGCGGCAATGGGGGGAAGCTACGTGTGCGGCTCGACGTTCGTCATGATAGTCTGGCAGGCAAAGTACGGTGCTGACTGCGGTCGGATGACAGGCAACGTCGTGGAACAGATCGTGACGGTCCTCCCTCGCGAGATCGAACTTGTCTACGCGCCGGGAGCCGCTACAGTCACCGTCGACGAGTTCGAACAACCGTCGGAGAACAGCACGTGGATTCCGGAGTGGCACGCGGGATGCTCCATGCCAATCGCTTTTGACTGGGAAGATGTTGTCGTGTCGTCGAGTTGTGGAAGGCAGGAGGTCCAGAGGACGTGGACAGCGATGCTTGACTTCGACGAAACGAGCGTTGACACGCAGAAGTGCACACCACCGCCGACAAACTCTTACGTGCAGCAGCTTACGGTTGTGAACCCGTCTGCAGGTTGCTGACGCTGTGAGAGGATAATCCGAAGATTGTCAACAAACAATACAACAACAACGGCTACATAAAGTCCAACAATTCACAATTAAGGCGAACAACGCTCGCCAGCACCTTGGCGAAGGCGTTGTAGTGCGTGACGGCCGCCGCCTCGCCGAAGGACAACCTTTCCATGCGGAAGAAACGCATCCCCATTCGGATCCTCAGCCACCACGCACCTGCACACTTCATCATTCCTGGCCCGGAGCTGGCGAACTGGCCGCCAGCAGCCTCGCCACCTCCGCGAACATGTCCGCTGTATCGAGGCGCACCTTCGTGGTAGTGAAGACGGCTTTGTTCACAAGGGCCATGCGACCATCGTCGCACGGACGCAGTTTCACCGGACAACCCTCCTGGTCGGCTTTCACCTGGCGAATAACAAAACGCCGCAGAAACACAGCATTCGGGGGAGGCACCTGCACCTCTACAATGTAGCCCGCCTCCAGCTCCCTCTGGATGGAGTCCCAGACAGCACCCTTGTTCGCCGGGTTGTCTGACCGGATGGCCTTCGCCGAGCGCGCAAGGACATCGCTTTGGCGGCGCAGGAGCTGCTCGGTCGTGAGTTCGGGCACGCCTGGGCCAGCAGACGGATACAGAGACTCGTATCCTACACACCCGACCATCGGACACGCTGTCCTCAGGTTCTCCAACAGGTCGTCGGCACCGACCACGCCCAGGTCTGCGACTAGCTCGGCGAGCAGTTCGACATGGCACGAGTCCCCCTCTCTCTTCCCGAGCTCGAGGGACCTTCTTCGCCAACGCACAAGGAAGTCTGATCGCATCTGCTGGGCCTCCTTCACTGGGGTCCTTGCACAATAAAGGATCGCAGAATACAGCGCGTCATCCATCCGCTCCACTTCCTTCGCCGAAGGCATCGCTTCCGAAGCACACTCTTCAGCAAACTTGTACCTTTCCACCACGTCGTGAACCTCTGCGGGTTTGAGGGGGGGAAGACAAGATCCCGACACTGCAGAGCAGCGCCCTTCCTTCGCTTGTTGCTGACCTTGTCGACGATGATGATGATGATGTTGATGATGTTGATGATGTTGATGATATTCATGATGCTGATGATGTTGATGGTCTTGATGGGGAGGGGTGCGGGAGGGACCTAGCATGACCGGCTCGGGGTCCAGACTGCTTGGGGACGCCCTCGCCACGGCAGGGCGAGGCGATTCGGGCAGGGGACTGACTAGTCACCTCGTAGTGTTTTGCCTCTTCGCGGGAGGAGCGCCTTCAGCTCCCGCGCTCGGCCTGACAACACCTTTGCCCCTGTGCTGCTGTCTGTCCCTCCAAGCTGGCGGGTTGGACTCCTTCTTCGCTGCCGGCTGCCTGGCTTCGGGCTTCTTCGCGGACTGCGCCATCAGCTTCATCTGCAGATGCATGACTGTCTGGTCATCGAGGCGCAGGAGGCGGCCGCGGGCTTCCTCCAAGACCCTCGCGCCGGGTACCGCCTTCGTCACGCTGGCAAAAGCGCGACGGACAGCCTCGTCATACTGTCTCGCCAGGCTCGACCCGAACTGAGCCGCGATGTCCGCGACAAGCGCAGGGTAGCCGAAAATCACGGGCAACGGTTCCTCCCCAAACGCCCCCGCCATCCCCGCTATCACGAACAGCCGCTGAAGAGCACAAACAAGCTGGATCGATGTTAGGACCTTTCTTTCCGACGACACCCAACCGGGCTCAGCAGGGGTAAACGGCGGCTTCGCGACGTCGACAAACGGCAGGGCGACATCCTGCCTCTCGAGGCGATGCTGGAAGGCGTTGAGGTCCACGTGTGACGGCTTGAGGGCAGCCGGCAGGTCTTCCAGGCCATACCTTCTGAGTTGTTGTGCCACCTCAAGCACCCGGAGCGGCTGGTCCTTCGGCCTGGCTGCCCTCGCGTCCTCCCGCCTCACGGCCTCCTCCTTCTCCCTTTGCTCGTGGCACCTGTACCACTTCTTCGCGGCAGACCGAAAGATCGGCGGCAGCTTCGCGTCCACGTTGTGCACGCCGTCGTTGACGGCACACTCCAGGAGGGACCCGTAGGCCAAGCCACCCAGGTGGGACGTCACTTTCACGAAGGTCTCCGCTGCCTCCCCCCGCAGGCCGGCCGCCCACGCTTCAAACGTCACTACGCGGAGGATCTTGTACAAACGCAGCGCAGACGCCTCTTCCTTCCACTTCGCCGCTGCCACCTCCTTGATGTCCGCCCACACCTTGTCTGCCGACGCCTGGTCCCAGTCCTCAAGGAGGTCCAGCCTGGGGGTCTCTCCGCTGTCGGACAGCAACACCTCGGCTCTGCCCTCCCAAAACCGTGCGACTCCAGACATGCTTACCCTCTTTCTCACGATACCTGTGGAACAGTAGGGGCCCCTCCCTTGAGAGATCATGCAGGCAATACCTTGACTGAGAAGGGCGCACGGCCCTCTTCCGGAGAAGTCACAAGGACAGTCTCTGGGACAGGGCACACGGCCCTCTTCCGGAGGAGTCACGGAGACAGCCTCTGGGAAGGGCGCACGGCCCTCTTCCGGAGAAGCCACATGGGCCGTCTCTGGGAAGGGCGCACGGCCCTCTTCCGGAGGAGTCACGGAGACAGCCTCTCGGTCCTCTTCCGGAGAAGCCACATAGGCAGTCTCTGGGAAGGGCGCACGGCCCTCTTCCGGAGGAGTCACGGAGACAGCCTCTCGGTCCTCTTCCGGAGAAGCCACATAGGCAGTCTCTGGGAAGGGCGCACGGCCCTCTTCCGGAGAAGTCACAAGGACAGTCTCTGGGACAGGGCACATGGCCCTCTTCCGGAGGAGTCATGGAGACAGCCTCTGGGAAGGGCGCACGGCCCTCTTCCGGAGGAGTCACGGAGACAGCCTCTCGGTCCTCTTCCGGAGAAGCCACATAGGCAGTCTCTGGGAAGGGCGCACGGCCCTCTTCCGGAGAAGTCACAAGGACAGTCTCTGGGACAGGGCACACGGCCCTCTTCCGGAGGAGTCACGGAGACAGCCTCTGGGAAGGGCGCACGGCCCTCTTCCGGAGAAGGCACAACGACAGTCTCTGGGACAGGGCCCACGGCCCTCTTCCGGAGGAGTCACGGAGACAGCCTCTGGGAAGGGCGCACGGCCCTCTTCCGGAGAAGGCACAACGACAGTCTCTGGGACAGGGCACACGGCCCTCTTCCGGAGGAGTCACGGAGACAGCCTCTGGGAAGGGCGCACGGCCCTCTTCCGGAGGAGTCACGGAGACAGCCTCTCGGCCCTCTTCCGGAGAAGCCACATAGGCAGTCTCTGGGAAGGGCGCACGGCCCTCTTCCGGAGAAGTCACAAGGACAGTCTCTGGGACAGGGCACACGGCCCTCTTCCGGAGGAGTCACGGAGACAGCCTCTGGGAAGGGCGCACGGCCCTCTTCCGGAGAAGTCGCTGAGGACGCTCTCTGGGCCCGCATGCTCCGATGCAGAGCGGCATGGTCCCTAGGGACTTGCCGCACCCGTACTTGCTTTTCGGTTCAAGTCAGTTTCGGGAAGCGAAAGTCACGAGATACCAAACAAAATCGAAGGAAGCTGCTTGGTAGATCTCGCTCCTGCCGGCGCTTGCACGAAATTAGCTGAATTAAACGCTCATTAAGTCGTGTCCTTCACGCTGCATATCAAATTCAAACTACTGCCACTGCTTGTAGAGAGCAGGGGGTAATATTTTAGAGATTCCTGGGGGTTTGCAGATTTTGACCGGTTGTAGGGGGTGGTTTTGGGGGTGTGTTTGTTTCGTTTACGTGTCGATTCGTGCCGTTTTCGCCTGTTTTCGGGGACTCGGGGCGGAGCTGGCACACTTCCGCAACTTTCTCGAAAGAACCCGTGGCTGGTTCACACGGAGATGCGCTCCCAAAACACAGAAGCTTACAGACAGTCTCGCCAAGCAGTGGGCCACTCAACTGCCAACAACACCCATCAATCAGTCAGGACTTGGCCTGGGCCTGGAACTGCGGCAGTAGCTGAAACCTGCCGACCCGAAGTTGAGTCCAATTGAACTGCAGCAAAGCCAGTCTTCCGTTTTCAGACGCTTCTTCTGGCTTTCGGAGATAGAGCAGCAAGTGCACCGAACACAGGCTGCACCTCAGCAGCGGAGGTTCAGCAGCCTTCCAGCGCCTTCGGCGCACCGTTATAAACACCACCCCCCTACTTTTGCTATGTGGGTAGTAAGGCGCGAGAGATACGTTGGGTTTCTTCTTGAGCGTACCGGACACAGCGGGTTACGCAGTGCCGCGCAGTGTTGGGAACTCCTGCGCGATTTTCAAATTACGGTGTGGAGCGAGTGCTGTTCATTGTCCAGCCGCGAAATTTCACTGAACGACCCCCGAAAAAAGTTGGACCGGACAAAAGTTGGACCGCCAGAGCCCAAAATAGGTGAGTTGGACCATTGTGTCCGGTCCAACTTATTTCCGTTTACGGTATTTGCTTTTCAGAGTTGACCGCACTGTTGCCCGCGACTCAGTCCAAAAAATGGATGCCAAGGTTGTCCGGCATAAGACGCACGCAGGCAGATTATTCGTAACCTCCTTGGCCAAACGCAAGATACCAGAGCGTCTTTTGTCGTGCATTGGCACCCACCTATTTCTGGTACCAGGACGTACCTGTGTACGACTCTGCTCTGAGAGGACAAGAATTCTGACACAAGGACTTCTTGTGTGTTCCTTCCTTCCATGTTATTGTCCCGTGTTCCCACCGCATCGAGCCACAGGGGTGTTCACGTGTGCCTTGGAGAGGGGGAAACCTGGATAGACGCGGTCTGCCTACGCGCGGGGTCTCAAGCACTGGGTTGACACTTCGCTCTGCTCTCCCAGCCCTATTTTGACGAGTTAGGTGAAAAAGAAGCCGGCTGTTCTGAATGTGCGCTTCACTTGCCGCAATTTCTTGTTTCACCCCCAAACACCTGAATCACTTGTAAATCTTACTAGTGCACTAGTAAATTTTACAAGTGCACTCGTTAAGTTTACTAGTGACACTTGTAAACCATTTGCACTTGTAATGACCAGCACTTATCACTCTGACTAATACAGCTTATTACAAAACCTTAGCCGCTGGGTACATCTTTCCTGGTACGTCTTATTTCCGGTACCTACCCTGCTACTTTGTCGTTTTCCCAAAAAACTAAGACCAAGTTCGGTTTGCTCCGGGGACAGGTTTGATGTCATCTGGTGGTTTGTGTGAGGCCAGGTACCTCCGCATGAGTCGGCTGCATCAGCGTTGGCTTTCGACATACTTCTGTGTGGTATGCTCCTAAGAAGCAGATTGTTGCTGCATTTCAAGTTCAGACTACTACTTTGCTTGCAAGCAATTCTTGTCATTGACTGATATTGAGAAATTGCCTAAACTTTACCCCGAGGCGCTTCTTCTGCTATAAGCAGAATCAACCGCACGGATATTATCCACGCTACTCACATCCACCAAGCAGTGAAGTTCTTCACCAAGTATCGTCGACACAGCCCATGTATTCTACAGCGTTCGTCGAAAGGCATTTGCGCCTCTTTGTAGCATCTTCGGCCTTTGCAGACCTTGTATTTTTATTTTGTCTTTTTGAATGAGGTGTCATGGGGGGGCCTTCACGTGGCGACACTGTTGACCGCACCTTAATTGAGTCGCGGTCGCCGATCCCAACCGCCAGCACACGTACTTGATGCGACACTGACAGCCACTGTCCCCCGAGTATTCTTCTTCAAAATGCACCTGCTTTAGTTGTCGTTTCTTTTAAAGGCCAGCTAAAGCTTCGGGATACAAGGAGCGCTCGATTGCCAAACTGACGGAAAATGCTAAGAAGAAATGGACCAGGCCCTACTCTCTGAGAGCACAAAAGGAAAACCCCCCCGCCCCCCCCGTTTCACAAGTCAAACGGAGACTTCAAAAAACTGACCGCTTACCAGTGCCCCCACCAAGTTACCACAAGAAACAGTCAGGAAATTGACGAGTGTGAATCAAAACTGCCCACAACCGCTCGTCTGTTCTCCTGATATATTCTCTTTTTTTTTTTATCCGCTTCGAAAACCACGAAGAACCTCACCCACGTGAAAATCCTAGAGAATGACACAGGCAAAAAAGCGAACCAGCTCAGTGAACTAATGGAGAACAGAATAGAATGGGACAGATTGTAAGGGGCCTGATCTCAGAAAAGAAAGCGTACCGAGAACGCGTGTGGAGATAAAACCGCACAACTCGAGGAAGGCCGAGGCTCCCCGGCGAGGAGCTAAACACTGCCCGGAAGAAGTTGGACCAGCTGGTATGTAAGGCATATCACCACCGGGACTGTACCCAGCACTGCCAGGTCTGCAAGAGTGCGTTGTCAACGCATCGGGACCAGAGAAGCCAGCAATGCATCCTCTGTGGATGCATCTCCTTCCGGGAGTGCTTGGAAGTACCCATATCAAAGCGGACGGACCCGAACTTCACCCACCTCTGCGATGATTGCTACGTCCTTGCTGACGACATCCGTTCTCAGTAAGGGCGGCCTTTTTCTTTTTCTTTTTCTTCGGCCTTTTCCCGCTTCGAAAACCACGAAGCGTTTTCTCCAAACCAACTACATTCCTATTTAGACCGAAATGCCACTCTTCCGAAGCAAGGTCGCTCGCTCTACCTGAAAGACGCCATTTGTCCATCCTGTAGACCAGAGCGACGAAAGAGCGAACGTGTTTCCACTTGTCATCAAATTAAAAACCGCAGTCTCTGTACTTTGTTGATCCGAAGACCGTCCATTGCGTAGCACAATCTGAAGAATGCACTCGTTTCCTTCTCAAATCGCAATGAATTCTAGCTGTGACGACACTTTTGACTTCGTTCTTTCCCCTTGGCGGCAGGTGGCCTCTGCGACGTCCTTTCGATAGTGTTTTGGCGACTTTTGCAGGTCTTCCGATCTGGTAAAACGTTGCATCTTTCACACCAGAAGAAGGGCCCGTGCAGCGCTCCGTCACCTTGGTTCATGTAGTAGTGGATTCTCTGCACATTGCAGAGGACGAGAACAAGTCACTTCTGGAGAAGTTTGGAACGACTAGCAGAAAACTCGGGTCCGCAGACGACGCCAAGAAGTTCTGCGGTAAAATCCGCTGCTGATCATCGGGGCGCAGTTAGCAGTTCGGTGCCGGAATGTGGAATTGAACGTTTCTGCTGACAAAACCGCAGAATGGTTCGGTCAACGCGATTCTCAGCGTCGGGTCTCGCGAAAGCAGCCATTCATCTGCCGAACACGAACGAGGGGTTCCTACCGCAGAACCTCTCAAGCAACGACCGGGATTTCACTACCGCCGCCTTTGCGCAGTGGTGTAACTGCCCGACGCGGCAATGCACATGTTCCCACTTCCATTCCGTGACTCGTTCTTCTCCCTCACCGGTACTTCCCTATCATTGGGAGGCACCCATATCTTCCTCTCTGAGTTCCTTTCGGTTCCTTCTCTCGGCGGGGAGTTGCTGTGTGCTCCTGCGGTCTTTGTGTGTTTCGTACTTGACCAACAGTTCCACCCAAGTCCGCCCTTCGGCACAGGTTCGCCCAGAACTTCTCTCATCTCGTTCACTAAGTTCTTGACCCCTCTCTCGTAAAGTCAGCGCGGTAGCGATGGCAACGAGAACACGAATAGAATACAGGTGGCTGAGACTGCTAAGGAATGACTACCCCTGTCCCCCACCTTCTGACTTGTTTTACGTGCTCTCTCGCTTTCAGCTCTTCTTTCACCGCCGAACCAGGCTCGAACGACCTTTTGCACCTTTACCTTCACCGTACGTGCTTGTGCTTCCCGCGATTGGTATGCGCCAACCAGAGAAGCTGCGTCTAACAACAGCAGCCATAGAGTCAATTAGCGCTCTCGCCACGTGTGTCCATCAGAAGGGAAAGTTCTTCTACACCAAAGGCAATGCATCATCGCTAGCTTTTGCAGGGTCGGTGCATCTCAGAGGAAAACGACCGCTGTGGGTAGTTGTGCAATCAAGAGCGCAGGTCAATCGCAGGATGTCGTCCACACTTCGTTGGTCTCGCTGGCGCGCAGTTGCCTTCCACGACAAGCTCCGAAACCGAGTTGCAGTCATGACCTCCGATTTCGAGCCATCTTCCATCCTCAACAACGATACAGGTGAAACGGAGCGTGCTGTGTGCAGCACTGGCAGCTAATGCGCAGGGTGGTTTGGCGTGTAGTGTTTTGAGCGGTTGCAGCGGCTGGGACGAGGCTTAACCCAAAGAGTCCCTTTTACCCAAATTAACCCACTCCCTCCGTCCGTATGTGGTGAGATTCATTTCTTTTGCGTGCGACAGAGAGAGAGAGAGAGAGGGAGAGATAGAGAGAGAAAAGTACCTGGTGATAGACAATCTTTCTGGTGCGATCAGAGGAGAGGTGCGCCCAATCACTTCCGTACGTGATTGGCGGAGCTGAGGCCCGGTGATGCACTCCTCACAAGACGATGGAATGATGGCGGGGTGGCTTTGCATCCACGCCGTTCATCTGTGACCGTGTCTTGGGAGTTTCGTAGTTCGGTTTTAGGTCCGCAGCACGCTGAAGGCCCAACCGAAGAGGGATTCCGTGACTCGATTCACTGCAACAAGGCATGGCTTCCCCTCAGGGTTTGACGCTTGCCGAATGCAAACCCTGGGATACATTTTGCGGCTGAGAAGTAGGATCCTCCGGACGCGTCGCCCCCCAGTGTCGTCATCTTGTTGAAGGGGGAATCGCTCTGACACCGGCACTAGATGAGCATATGCAAGGGCACCCCCTAAAAAATATTTTTCGAGACTGGAGGTCCTATGAACATGCAATGTGAATAGCCTCTATTCGAGCCAACCCGGCTTTTGTCTATGAGAAGGTGTATTGTTTTTGGACTAGATAATAGTGCGGCGCAAGCTTTTTTTTCCCCTGCCAAAATGCAAACGGGTGGCAGAGTGAGCGGGCGTCGGCCTTCAGGCCGGTAGGCCCGGGTTCGAGTCCCGTCCTTGACATTTTCCCGGTCGAAAATTTGTTTTCGAGGTTTGTTGCGTTTCGGGGTGAAATGTGCCCGAAAATTGCGTTTGTGGCGGAGTTTCTCAGTATCTCGCGGTATTTGGGTCACCCCGGGAAACGGAGTCGGCTTGCCATCACGCCAAACTTGCTACGAGAACCGAACTTTGCTTCACCAGAACTCAGCTTCGCGCGATTTTTGCTTCGTCCGAACTCAGCACAACGGCGCCCGTACCAGAACTTAGCATCGCCCGAACTTTGCTTCGCCAGAACTTAGCTTCGCCCTGCGCCCGAACTTTGCTTCACCAGAACTTAGCTCCGCCCGAACTTAGCATCACTCGAACTTATTATCGCCCGAACTGAGCTTCACCAGAACTTAGCTGCGCCCGAACTTTTGCTTCGCCGGGGGGCGCCCACCCGGGTACCAGCGCCAAACTTTTCCCGCACTCGGTGGGTCGGGGGGGGTCCGGGGGGGGTTTCCCCCCCCGGGCACGAGCACCGATCTTGGCTTCACCCGGACTTTACCACCCTGGCCGAACTTCGCTTCGTGCCCGAACTGTTTTTTAGTACCAGCGCAGCCTGAGCGCTTAGCAACGCCCGAACTTAGCATCACTCGAACTTAGCTTCACCAGCATTGCCCGAACTGAGCTTCGCCCGAACTTTACTGTTCCCCGAACTTCAACTGCTGCCTCCAGTCTCGCCACGCGCCGGCCTTAGCCGAGCGCACGTACTTTGTATCACGAAAAAGTGTCATAAAAAACGACCTTTCTTTGGCTTTCTGCCGGTTTTTGCCATCTGCAGGTGCGAAAATGGTCGGTTTCAAGATTTTGAGGACACGACTGAATCCGCCAAGGACGCCAAGGAGGGGTTGTGTCACGTCGGCCTGCTGTATCCTCGGTCTGTGAGTGGTCGTTGCGTGCCCACTCCACCAGGGCAGACGTCAGCACATGCAGTGTGACAACCCGATGGATGTCGTGTTGGAGGCAGAAGGTGTGTACCTCTTGACAGTCCAATGCCCGTAGCGATTCAACACTTGCGGTCGCCCCAAAAGTCTCGCGGGCATAAGCCCGCATGGCGCTGTCCTGAGGCAGGTTCAGACAAGCTGTCGACCGGTAGCGCGTAGCCCGCCATGAGCAGATGTACCCGCACTCTACACCCTTCTGCTCATTTCGCATGACGTGCCAACCCTGGCAGTGGCACGAACTCTCTCGTACTGCGCCCGTTCTTCCACGCACATGCTGAGTCCACCACGGTTCGCCCGCTGAACTGCTGGGGTTTGAGTAAGCCCATCACGCCTCCCGCCTCCACATTCTCTGGCTCTTCCTCCTCGGACTCCTCATCCGACGAACTCTCCAGCGAGTCAAGGTTTCAGGCTGTGCAAATGATGCAGTCTTCTTTACCATTTTTCAGTTCTCTTTCTCAGGCACCTTGTGATTCAAGGTTGATAAGACCGAACCCCGGTTTCGCTGTGGTATCACTTCAGCTCTCGAGCGATATTTCTGCCCAACGAAGGACGCATCGGAGACATATCTTTCCAAAGAAGCAAACATTGAGCATCTTTGATGAACTCCCAGACACTTGGCGTGTCTGGGGAACTTGGCAAGTGCCCTAGCTTGTATTCTGAAATGACTACAGGCCAAAACCTTAAAACCCCCACTTTTTGACTGCGCCCCGGGTTACCGGGTTTGGAAAGACCTGTGTCATATGTTTCCAATAAAACAAACGACGACCACTTTCGATGAGTATTTGGCTTCGTACATGCTCACAGGAATAACCTTTTGTATTGAACGACGCATATATGCGTCGTTCGTCCGTATGTGGTTAATATGGAAAGGTTCGTTCTTTACTATCAGTTGCTGGCTGGCCCGAAGCACGCAGGCAGCGTTCGCCGCGGACGGATGCTGGCACGAAGGGGCAGTGTCGACGGCGTCGTATGCAGCAGTGTGCTGCTGCCGGGATGGCGGCTAGTGCGACAGCAGTATCGGCGGCAGTTGACGTTCCAAAAAGGACGGAAGACGAGAACCCCGTGTATGTAGTTGAGGCATTCAGGGCACGGTTGGCTTCCGACGTGCAAGATGGCACACCACGAGGAATGCGCTGCTTCCCCATCAACGCTCCGTACACATCTAGATGCGGGTAGCAGTGCTTCGCTGCGTCTTTTAGGAGAAGGCGCACCTTGTCAAAAATCAGGCGCGGAGCCGCGCGCCCGGGGTGGGAGCCCGAGAACTCCCACCCCCAGGCACCCCTTGCACACTTTCAATGTGTTGGACTTCTTGTTCGCCGAGAAGTATAGGTGGCGTCACGGAACCACGACCCTGATTGAAGCGTCCGGCTGCGCGATGATTTTACACCATTCGACGAAGGTCACCCGGTGACTCTAAACCCCCGGATTCTCAAGCGAGCTTCAACGCTAAAACTTATTATCCACCAGGTGAATCGCCCGAGAGAAATAAACAGGGGGAAACCAACAGAAAAATACTCGAGGGACTGCCTTGTGCTCATTTCGAAGGAGGCTAGAGGGGAAGAAAACAATACAACTACAAAGTGAGTCTTTTTTGTTGAACGCTTACGCCACTAAACCCAGATTTTCCTGTGTTGTTTCGCGTGGGCTACAGCACATTTACCTCCTTTGATGTATCGCAACTGACAGTCTCCTCAAGCATTTCCTACAAACCGAGAAAACCACCGCACGCACACTTTCCAGATAGCGGGCTTCCTGCGATCGGCTCATTCGACGAAGGTCACCCTCAGACTCTGAAATCCCGGTTTCTCAAGCGAGCGTCAACTCTAAGTTTTCGACTGAAACGTATTGTCCAACAGGTGAATCGCCCGAGAGAAAGAAACAGGGGGAAACCAACAGAAAAAAAAAGGGAAAAAAAGCCCGAGAAAACCACAGCACGCACACTTTTCAGATGTTGGACTTCCTGCGAGCGACGCTTGTGCCGTTCCTGTTCACCGAGAAGTATGGCTGGCACCACGGGACCACGACCCCGATCGTCGCGTTCGGAGCCCCCGCGATGATAGCCGCCGCTTTCTTCCTGGAGCGGGTGGCGTTCGCACATTGGAACCCGAAGCTGACGGCGTCCGCCCGCTTGGCCGGCGAGACGCCCGAGACGTTGAAGCGCTACGCGGCCATGATCGCGGTCGGCGGCGCGGTGACGGCCCTGCTCGGGTTCCCGTTCTTGTTCATCAGTTCGTACTTCAGCGCGCGGTTCGACGAGGCTTCGCCCATGAACTTTTTGTACGACGAGAGCTTCGAGGACGAGGAAGCGACGCGGGTGTTCCACACCGGCATGGGCTTGGCCGAGATGTTCCTCGCGTACGTCCTGTACACTATTTTCATGTGGTGCATCGGATGGGACAAAGGAATCGACACCATCTTGCACCACATCGCGTTCTTGATCATCAGCTGCAACGTGGTCACCACGGCTGCCTTCGTGAAGCTGGACTGCTACGCGATCGCCATGGAGGCGTCCACGCCGTTTTTGATGATGTACCGCCTGTCCCGACAACTCGAAGGAGACTCGTTCCGGAAAATCGAGACCTGGGCGGGGCTGGCGTTCTGCAGTTCGTTTTTGTTGCTCCGCCCGATCATCTTCTGCTACCAGTACGTGCGGACGGTGCTCACTTTCTACCTGCACCCGGAAGTTCTGCCCGACGACGTGTCGCGCGCAAGCGTATACACGATTCTCATCGGGTACGCCTTAGGGTGCGTCCTGCAGGGCATCTGGTCCCAGACCATCATCAAAAAGCTCGTGAAGACCGTCCGAACCATTCTCCGCAGCCCGGCCGCCGTCCACCGGGAGGCGAAGAAGCTGACTTGAGGGCGCGGGGGAGACGGTCAACTTAATTCACCTGCCCGGCACGAAAGCCTCATCGAACCACCGAACGCCGACTTGAGGGAGCGGGGGAGATGGTCAATGTAGTTCACCTGCCCGGCGCTGAAGCCTCGTCGAACCACCGAACACGTGGGCAAGTAAGTTTCGGCGTGGCTTCGCAGGTCACGCCGCAGCGTCTCGAAAGGAGGATGAGCCAGCGTTCGTCCCCTCTCGTGCTGCTGACCGGCCCGATCGGCTCTCGGTGGCGATCTTACTGAACCGCGGCGTGTTCTCGTTCGACGCGTCGATCTCTCGCTGCGTGCGCACGCCAGCAGGCTTCTGGGTTATACTCCGTCCGCTACCGTCCGCTAGCTCGGATACTCCGTCCGCTACCGTTCGCTAGCTTGGAACTTGCACCAAGATTCTCTTGGTGCAAGTTTCCCGAAAATCTCTGAGTCGGTTTCCCAGGGGATTTGCCTGGAAAACAGACCTACAGACAGAATTTTGGACTCAGGAATTCTTTGGAGGATGCCGAATCACATGGCTGCAAAGTGCCGGCGCTGCGGCTTTGGCTGCGGAGTTCTCAAAGAGTTCGATGCCATTTCTAGATGAACCTTTGGGTTTCTTGAACATCATTCATGGCACCTTCGACTGCCTCATGTCAGCGTATAGTCTTTGGCTGCGAGTTCTCAAACAGCTGAATGCCATTCTTTTGAAAACCTTGGGTTTGAGAATGACATCTCGCGGTAAGTAGCGCTAATGTGAGTCTTTTGGTGCTCAAAGCACGAGAGGTCCTATCTGCATCCGTCGAGGGTGAAACCAGCGATGTGAGGCAGGCGCACTTTCTGATGGGCCGGTCCCGTGTCGCATCCTTTTCGGCGCGTGCCGCTCGGGGATAGGCACTGTCTTTCCTTACCGCGAGCCACGCAGCCTTTTTTCCAATCAACACCCAGTGGTTTTCCGCTTAGCCAACAAAATGAAATTGGTTGGCTAAAAAATTTTCCGGTTCACAAAAAGAGGTCAAAAAACTTGAATAAATTCTCTCGACCGATCTTTTGCATGGTGTTAGGGTGTTAGGAGGGTCGGCAGGTTGTGGCTTCCGGCTTGGTGTAGAACTGGGTTGTGAGCTTGCTGGAGAACTGTGTGTAGATGGAATTCCTGTGGCGAAAAAAGGGTTTTTAGCCAACCCCATTTTCGTGGAAGAAGGGTTTTTAGGCGAAAAAATATTTACTGCCGGGCAATTTACTTTTCTGCATCACTGTGAGCTACTTTCTACACTCCAAGCTACTTCTCTTGCACTCCAAGCAAACCTGGTTTCCAGTGGTATTCAGCTTGTCATACTGCCATCTGAAGGGAAAAAGGGGGGACAATCCACAAGGATTTTACGTCAACGAGAGCATTTTTTTGCCGGACTATGTGAGCTGCGACGAGGGACCGAAACACAGCGCAGATGCGGTCACGACGCGGCGTTGAACACACAAATCACTCCAAGCTCGTTCTTGCAAACACCTCTCCCCCCCTACAGTGGCTCTGGTTCTTGATTAATGAAGACATTCTTGTCGAATGCTTTCGCAGAAGTTCGTCTTCCTACGATCTAAGAATTTCACCTCGGACGTAGGAGTACGTACAACCCCGGCAGTCCCTTTTGATCCCGCGCAACGAGGCCTTAGACGAAACTCAAAAGAGAACCGCTAAGAACTTCGTTTTGATTATTCCTTCTCGGGTTAAGAGACCAACAAAAGGGTCGAGAGAATCGATCCCTTGTTATTCCATGCTTTATCATTCACGGCGAACGCCTGCTTTGGGCACGCTGGTTTGTTCACAGTAACATGGCCACGCTACTAGCTACTAGGTAGGTACGGCCACACCGCAGTCTTTGGCAAGCCAAAGAGAGTAAAAGAGTGAAAGAGTACGCACAGTAGTGAGTAGAGAAGAGAACGAGTGTGAAAGATTGAAGGTAGCACGGACTACCAGACCAGCGGAGGCCACCGCAAAGAGATTTTTTTCCTTTTCCTTATCCCTCAAAACCTGCACCAATAACAACGTCCCCCCAACAGTGGCACAATGGCCACGCATTGCTCTTCCACGCATGATGTTGCCCCTCCTAACAAGGAGCTAGCCCTGCTGCGATAGATCGCATCGGCGCGTCTCGGAATATTGTCTGGCTCCCGAGACCGAAAGTGTGCACCACACGGGGGAAGTCCTGTCACAGAAGCTGGAGCTGAAACTGAAGTCAAAAAGCGGGTGGGACACACACGCTGTGGTTGCAGCACAGCCGCCTTTCGGGTGTACGTGAACACGCAGACTTTGGTTGTAGAACGGCCGTGTTTCGGGTGTCGGTCGTAAAGCTGCGTTTTGGTTGTGACTCGGGGCTCTCGCTCCTGCCCCTGCGGCAGGACTCCGCCGTGCATGTTTCCCTCCATTTTTTCTCCCGTCAGGCCTCCTGCGAAAGAAACGAACATCCCTTCATCGGGGGGGCTTTCTAGCGTGGGCCGGAGGAAAAGTCTTATCTCCCCCCACATTGATCTTTGTTGTTGTAGGGGCCTTCTCCCCGTGACGGGTTCGCCGGTGCTCTGGTAGCACGGGTGGTCCTGGCTGTGACGAGCTACGAGAAGCCGCCTGACAAACCAGACTCACACCGCTGTCCTGTCTGCAGACACTCAGGTTCCGCGCTGATGATGGTCCGCTTATGTGTCCGTGGCTTAAAGGACCGAAACACGGCGCAGACGGGACCAGTGCGATGTTGAGCACATACCCATTCCAAGCACGTTCTTGCAATCCCCCCATTGATCTTTGTACTTGCAATCTTGTACAATCTAGTGGTTGCCCAACAATGTGTGAGACTCAAACAGACATAGGCGGCGTGTTTTTTTTTTTTTTGGTGGTTGATCAGCATTACAAAACCCGAACATCAAAACAGGGGCAACAAAATAATATCAACCGGCACGCACGAAGCCGAAATGGGTGAAGCGCCTTCAAGAAAATAAGTACCCATATCAAGCTAGCTCTTTCAGAACCTCTCCCATGACCTGCAAATAAGCATACCCTGATTGTTTCGCATGAGACCCGCAAAACCACTCCCTGGGGCTCCCGAACCCGGCCAGTTTTCTGCACTTCACGGGGGCCATCTTGCTGAAGTAACGTCAAGAAAAGCAATACGCGACCTTCTCCTTGTCTTTTTAGTACTAACGTTCTTGCGGGTTGCCCTTCAATGTTGTGCAGGCTAAAAAGACGTAGGCAGCGTGTTTTGGTGGTTGATCAGAATTCCTCACGTGAATATACACAGGGTAAATACACGTGGGAAGAACGATCAACCGGCACGCACAAACAAAACGAAGCGCCTGTCTTTTTCGACGATGCGGCAGGCCAATACGCCGTCAAAAATACTGCCACTTTCTTCTTTTCGCAACGACAAAGCTACGCATTTCTTTTTCAAAAGGATTGAGAAAAGTCAATCCCTTGTTATTCCTTCTTGCTCTTCTCGACTCACAGGCGAACGCTGTTTTTGGGCGCGCGAGCTTTTCTGTATTTCGTTGATACGGAAAACGCATCAAACGGAACTCGAGTCGTAGCAATGAAAAATACGAGTCCGGTTTCGGATGAACACGCGATCTATCGTCAAATACAAGCAAAGACAAGCACCGCAGGTGTGTGCGTCGGCCAACGAGGTCAGAACGTGTTTGGCGTTACCATAGGCGAGCGTCTTTTTACGCCATGTCTCGTACAATTGCCCCACCCGTGGAGTCCTTCCACAGTTGTTTCGCTCGTTTTCTTTTGTTCGGGAACCTTGCCGGAACAACAGACGTACGACGAGAAGTTAAACCCAGCCAAAAAAAACAATTTGCCACCTGCAACCACGTCCATAATTTGGGCTCAGTGAGCCATTTCACCCCCTGCCTGATCGAAATTCGACGAGCGTCGTCGGACGTATTGTTCGGATTAGAACGCTGATCGTTCGAATGCAGATTATCGACACGATGCAGATCGATCGAACACAATCGCCGCGGCATCAAGCTCAGATTGCTTTCAGGGGGTAGGTGAATTGGCACAACTCAGGTTAGTGTTCAACGAAGATTCGTTGTCCAGTTATGTTGCGCATCGCCCGTTGGCTCCGGTCGGGTCATCGATGCCAGGCCCGCCTGTGCCGGTAGTGTTCAAGTCTTGTGAAGTATTGTCGGCTGGGTTCCCCCACCACACCCCCGCCCCCCCACCTTCTTTTGTCTCCCTTCCCTTTTTCAAGTTACTGAGTACCGGTGTCCTTGGACCGGGGGCCCTTGTCTTCCCCCCTCTCTCCCTAGATCTCGCCACCTCGAACAACAAAAAGTTACCCTCTTCCTCTCTCCGTTTTTCGCCTGCGGTGCCACGGTGTACTAGGCGCGCTTCCGGGCACTTCTGCACCCACTTTTTAGGCGGGTACTGAAACCCCAAGCCACTACTGGTGAGGATGGCCCCCGCTTCATCCGCTCTGACAATCCGTTAGGGACGTCTGGCTCCCCAGCTTTACCGGTTGTTTCACACTGACACACAACCGCATACGGCTGTGCAGCTTCCATCATCGACGGGTTGTCTGTCAGTTATGCTTGGACCCAGTGCCTGTCATCAGTCCGTGCGAGGAACTACGCCCGGAAGTGTACACTCCTCAGTTTTCCTTCCGTTTTCTTTTCTTAGCAGTACATTTGTACTGCTGGGGACATTTCCGGAACAACGGTTGCACATAAAAGAGAAATACGCAACACACAGCCGCCGAGCAACAGGAACCCACCCAGAAGAAAAGCCAGGCACCGGGATCTTCCTGACGAGCACGCAACCCGGTGAACATAATCAAGAGTCGAAATTTCCTGGCTTTTCACGCCGTAGCAGAACGACCACACCCTACCCAATCCGAAACACCCCCTAAACGCGTTAGGGGATTCCACAAGGTTTCACAACGGAACGACACATCACCCGAAACGAGCGGCACCCTCTCACTTTTCTCAACCCCCTCCATACTCAAGCCTCTACGGTCAACCGGAGACTTTAAAATACCGACCTTCTAATCCACAAATAACGCTAGAAATACGAGGCTATCGAAAAGTGCTATTGCAGGAAACTCCCCAAGAGAGGTTGCACACGCGACGACAAAACAAGAAACTTTGCGCCCTATCGTTTTCATCACCTTTGGGTAGTTGGTGCTGATCGCCCGTTACTTCGCTTAACAGTGCAAGCCCCAGCTCCGGAAATGTTCCCTCGTTGTCTGTCTTCTTTTTTTGGAAAGTAGGCGGACTTCTGCCACTGAATAGTTTCGACCAGACGTCTTCGAAAGAGTTTTGTGCCCCTGCTGCAACCACGACGACACGCACGGGCGGTGCCAATTCGTTCAATGTACCAGCCGCCGTGGGCACTAATCATGAGCGTGTTTGCTTAGTGCTATGAGCTAGAACTTTGTAGTCACTAATCGACACCACATGTATATGCACAAGCGGCACTGCGAAAATATGTTGGCATGATGGCCCTGGACTATCTTTTCCCTTGGAAGCGGCCTCGTTCTTGCGCTCGTGAAGGAGGGAGCCGTCGGCATCAAAATATCTGCGTCTCAACGATTCTTTTCTTCAGTCTTTTTCTTTCCTGTTTTCTCTTTCTACGAAAAGCGAAAGAATAAACCAAAACTACGCACTTCTTCTTTTGCTTTCTTTGTTTTCCTCCGCCGGTCCTCCGAACGTATTTTCACTGACTTCGTTCTGAGGGTTGCACAAAGCACTCATCGGTTTTGCCCTTCGTTTTTTTTGTATAAGCACCTGCTTTGTAGGAAATACTTGAGGAGGCTGCCAGCTGCAAAAGATCAAAGGAGGTAAATGTGCTGTAGCCCACACGAAAAACACACGGAAAAAAAGGTGACCCACTTTGTAGTTGTATCGTTTCTCCCCCTCTAGCCTCCTTCGAAGTAAGCACAAGGCAGCCCCTCGAGTATTTTTTGCGACAACCAGTTTCTGCTTCCCTGGAGACAGTATTTGTTACAGCTAAAAAAGAACGTTGGCAGCGGTTTAACCAGAACACATGTAGGTTAAATCGCAGAAACAAACAATATATCGCTCGTGCAGATGGTGATTGACCTGAAGGCTGTCGACTGGTCTCCCATCGAGGGCGTCCTCGCCCCCGACGGTTGGGGGGAGGCCGCCGACGAGGACGTGGACAGCCGCGTCGACTGTGGCAAGACCCACACCTCGGGTGCCTTCTGCGCCCGGTTGCGGCAAACGGGGCCATCGTCGCCAGATTTCCGAAGAAATCGCGTTGCATGGCGAAAACGCGGTTCTGGCGAGACATCAAGGTAAGCGTGCAGAAGAAGGGTGTTGGGACGCCGCTGCTTCAACTTCGTCTGGGGCATTGCGTTCTGATGCCTCTCCTGCTCCCCCATTTCTGACCCATGGAGGGGGGTCCCCGAGCGTGCGGCGAAATTGAAAACGAGGGGAAAAACCTTCGATTCGTACCCCGGTGTAACGAACAGGTTTCGGCCCAACCCCGGGCCCAATCCACCTTTCTTTTTGTACAAGCACCTGTTTTGTAGGAAATACTCGACAAGGCTGCCAGTCGCGAAACTCTCAAATCAGGTTTGGACTCTATTGCAGAGTCCAAAGAAAAAAGTCGGTCGCAACACTTACAAACTTGGCTAGCCGTAGTTAAAGTGTGTAATCAAACCTACATCCCTCACACTACCCGCCTCACAGCCTCAATGGTCAACCGGAGACCCTAAAACACCGAACCTCTAAACCACCAGAAAAAAGAGACATCAAGGTAAGCGTGCAGAAGAAGGGTGTTGGGACGCCGCTGCTTCAACTTCGTCTGGGGCATTGCGTTCTGATGCCTCTCCTGCTCCCCATTTCTGACCCATGGAGGGGGGTCCCCAAGCGTGCGGCGAAATTGAAAACGAGGGGAAAACCTTCGATTCGTACCCCGGTGTAACGAACAGGTTTTGGCCCAACCCCGGGCCCAATCCACCTTTCTTTTTGTACAAGCACCTGTTTTGTAGGAAATACTCAGTCGCGAAACTCTCAAATCAGATTCGGACTCTATCGCAGAGTCCAAAGAAAAAAGTCAGTCGCAACACTTACAAAACTTGGCTAGCCGTAGTTAAAGTGTGTAATCATACCTACATCTCTCACACTACCCGCCTCACAGCCTCAATGGTCAACCGGAGACCTTAAAAAACCGAACCTCTAAACCACCAGAAAAAAGAGACATCAAGGTAAGCGTGCAGAAGAAGGGTGTTGGGACGCCGCTGCTTCAACTTCGTCTGGGACATTGCGTTCTGATGCCTCTCCTGCTCCCCCATTTCTGACCCGTGGAGGGGGGACCCCGAGCGTGCGGCGAAATTGAAAACGAGGGGAAAAACCTTCGATTCTGGAGGCGGGTACCCCCGGTGTAACGAACAGGTTTCGGCCGAACCCCGGGCCCAATTCACCTTTCTTTTTGTACGAGCACCTGTTTTGTAGGAAATACTCGACAAGGCTGCCAGTCGCGAAACTCTCAAATCAGATTCGGACTCTATTGCAGAGTCCAAAGAAAAAAGTCAGTCGTAACACTTACAAAACTTGGCTAGCCGTAGTTAAAGTGTGTAATCATACCTACATCTCTCACACTACCCGCCTCACAGCCTCAATGGTCAACCGGAGACCCCAAAACACCGAACCTCTAAACCACTAGAAAAAGGAGGAATGTGCTGCAGCTCACACGAAACACAGGTTTAGTGGCCGGGCGTAAGCGTACACCACAATACCATCCCCTCCCCCCGCGTAGCGTGTTGCGCGAGGAAATCGCACAGAATGGGCGCGCAGCCCGTTCTGGAGCCGACGCGGGCTGCCATCGCCGCCATTGCGCAGAGCCGCAGCTCCGGGCGAGACGGGGTTGCTGCACGAAGCGGGGGCGGGCAGCGAACGGGCAGACGGCGGGCGTCGCGGTATCAGCGGAGGAGGGGGAGGTTCGTGCCCGGTTGCCCGCGCCCCTTGGCAGGGGGCGCTGGTGCGTGTTCTCGACGAGGAGGGTGAAGGCGTGCTCTCTCTCCTTCGCACGTGCGAGCGGTGGATCGCCACCCGTCTGTACGCCAGCTTCTCTGTGGCGTGGCGAGTCGCAAGAGGTGACCCTCGCACGCTCTGCGAAGCGCTCACGGCCCGCGACACGGACTTCGTCGAGACGCCGTGAACCACCACGCGAGCCTCCTCCTCCACCCTGGGCCCAATCCACTTTTCGTGTTTATATGCACCTGCTTTGTAACGTAGAAGTGTGTTGTAGCTCAAGTGTAATACAGGTAAATCCGGGTTTAGTGGCCGGGCGTAAGCGTACAACACAAACACCACCCCCTCCCTCCCGCGGCCGTGCTCTGCCTAAACATTAAACTAAGATTTTCCTCCCTCCCGCGTAGCGTGTTGCGCGAGGAAATCGCACAGAATGGGCGCGCAGCCCGTTCTGGAGCCGACGCGGGCTGCCATCGCCGCCATTGCGCAGAGCCTCAGCTCCGGGCGAGACGGGGGCTGCGGGGGGTTGCTGCACGAAGCGGGGGTGGGCAGCGAACGGGCAGACGGCGGGCGTCGCGGTATCAGCGGAGGAGGGGGAGACTCCTGCCCGGTTGCCCGCGCCCCTTGGCAGGAGGCGCTGGTGCGTGTTCTCGACGAGGAGGGTGAAGGCGTGCTCCTTCGCACGTGCGAGCGGTTGATCGCCACCCGTCTGTACGCCAGCTTCTCTGTGGCGTGGCGAGTCGCGAGAGGCGACCCTCGCACGTTCTGCGAAGCGCTCACGGCCCGCGACACGGACTTCATCGACGCCGTGAACCACCACGCGAGCCTCCTCCTCCACCCGGGCCCCCTCGCCCTATACGACTCGCCGTCCTGCGGGCACTGTGATGCCCCTGCCTCCTACCTCGAGTGCCCCGCGTGCTCGGCTTCCCGGAACGGGCCTCATTCGCTCTTCGTCTGCAGCCAGCCGTGCTTCGACGCTGTGTGGAAGGCGCACAAGGTTGGCCCCTTTTCTGTTTCGGCTTCGAATAAAAACAGTACTAGCGGCGCACTGCTTCTTTGCGATCCATCGCGGGAATTCCACAAATGCAAGCGAACGCTCTCCAGAAACACATCGGTGGGCGGGTAGGAATTTCTTTTTCATCCACGTGGAGATCCACGTCCTCGAGGAAACTGAACCGACCGAGTAGGACCCTCCGATCATGATCAATTGCCACCCGGAAACCATGTCCGGGATTTTGGCTTCATTTCCTGCGGGGCACTGTGCTGCCTGCTTCTCGTAAATTTGACGTCGGAGGGTTTGGTACATCTGAATGACACCTCAACACAAAACAAATTGTCAGCACCCAACACGTAAAAGAACCACGGGTGTTAGGACCACCCTTGACGAGTCTAGAGCATAGATGGCCGTTATATAACGTTATATAACGTTATTCCCGGAGTTATTTGTTACCCCCCCCTAAATCCAGAAAAACCGTTATTGACCGTTATAAAACCGTTATTTGCCATTTTTGGTCGAAAAATAACGTTATTTGACCGTTATAACGTTATATAACGTTATAATAACGTTATTAAGCATTTATTCGGCAAGATAATTTCCGTTTATTTTGCCGAGGTGTCGGTTTTAGTCCCGAAGGAGGTCCGAGGGGGGGTTTGCAACCCCGAGCCACGAGCGGAGCGAGTGGCGAGGGGTTGCAAACCCCCCCGAGGGCCTCCCGAGGGACTAAAACCGACACCGAGGCAAAATTGGCGGAAATTATTGCCGAATAAATGATTTTATTGGGAAAACTAAATTCCCGAGGATGGAAAGAAAACCACACTGCTTTGCAGTTATGCTGGTGTCTAGCAGAACGTTGCGTAGCAAATGTGCACGGCAGAACGTTGTGTAAGACGTTGAGCATATTGCTTTGCAGTTACGTTGGTGTTTAGCAGAACGTTGCGTAGCAGAACGTTGTGTGTCTGAGACATTGCGTAGCAGAACGTTGTGTAGGAGTGGAGTTGTTGTAAGTGACGGGTCACAGATCAATGTGCCTGGTTGTTCTGCTGCAACTGGGGGAGTCCCGGAAGGTTGACGTTGTAGTTCACAACATACGATGCTGCTTGCATGGGCGCTTGCATGAAGGACTGCACAGGTGCTGTCGTGCTGGGTAGGACTGTTGGATGAGCGCTGCGGACAAGTGCTGCGGTTTTCTTTCTGCGAGGTCTTGATATGGATCAGAAAGGATGAATTAGACTCAAAACGAGCTCAAAACACGCGATTTCACTCACCACAGGGAGAAAATAGCTATTTTTTACCGGTAAATAAGGGGCCTTTTTGTACCGAGGGCAAGTTTTTTTCACGAGACGAGCCCGAGGGCGAAGCCCGAGGGCGAGTCGAGTGAAAAAAACTTGCCCGAGGGACAAAAAGGCCCCTTGACCGGTACAACGTAATTTTTTTACCGGCTGGATTTTTTTTGCCTGCCGCTGAACAGCTGCAATGAGGCCCAGGAGCAAAAGGAAACGGAATGAGCATTCCTCACCACAAGACAACATGCTAAAAGGGTTGTGCTAAGAAAGGGCGGTGTTCATGAACACCTCGCTTCTCAGTCTCACTCTGAGAAGGTTGCGTACTGTGCCTCCGTCGGCTGCTTCTTGGATGGCTTTCCCGAGAGGGGCTTTGGGTACTTGCAGTGAACTTGAATGTAGTCTATGAAGTCCCTCCACACCAACGTGTAACGTTGCCTGGACTTCTCCGGCAGAGCGCTGTCGCTGCTTTCGCCTTCAGAGCTTTCGGGACTGGAGTCGCTGACTCCTTCTTTCTTCACCTTCGGCATTTTGTGGTCTTGTTTCCTTTAATCCTGTAGGTGTTGCTATGAAAATGTCTCCAGGGACAAAAAAAAAACTTTTTGTCCCTGGAGGGACAAAAAGCTCCCTTATTGTCCCTGGGCCTCATTGTAGCTGTTCAGCGGCAGGGACAAAAAAAATCCAGCCGGTAAAAAAAAATTTTGCGAGGGGTCTCCCCTACAGATTTCTGCCTACGACCTTATTCTGCGCCGCCAGCTATTTTCAGTCGGAAAAATAAACGAATTTATTTCCCTAGGGACAATAAATTTCATTTATTTGTTTCGACTGAAAATAGCTGGCGGCGCAAAATAAATTCCGAGATCGGAAAAAACAAATTCGTTTATTTGTCCGGCCTGTGTAAACACAACGGAATCCTGTCAAAAAATAAACGAAATTTATCGTCACGCTCCTCAAGCCATTTCCACCAGAGGGAATTTATTTTTCCCAATAAATAACGTTATATAACGTTATATAACGTTTATTATAACGTTATTTTCGTCGCATGATACCGTTGTAGGGAGAAATCTGTAGGGGACACCCCTCGCAAAAATTTTTTTTCTGCCTGTGGTGAGTGAAATCGCGCGTTTTCAGCTCGTTCTGAGCCAAATCCGGTAGTGTTTGGCCCTCAGTGCTCAAAGATCCGTGAAGAAAACCCCTCCCGTGAACGCTCCAGTCAAGCACCGTTTGCTAAAAAACGGAGGTCAAAGGTACTACCAAAATAGGCCAAAATCTGAGAAAATCGGCCAAGCTTGACCAAAAACCGGCCAGAAATCTGGACACAAGGGTAAAAATGGCCGAAATCTGGAAAAATCGGCAAAAAATGGCCAAAATCTGAGATAATCGGCAAAAATGGCCAAGCTTGACCAAAAACCGCCAAATATGACCAGAAATCTGGAATAAGGGTAAAAATGGCCGAAATCTGGAAAAATCGGCAAAAAATGGCCAAAATCTGAAAATTCCCAAAAACCGTTATTTGCGTTATTTTTTCCGTTATTTTGCGTTTTCGACCGTTATATAACATTATATAACGTTATCACCGTTATAACGTTATATAACGTTATATAACGTTATCAACCGGCCATCTATGCTAGAGGAAACCTATTGCCCAGTCCGGCGTTTGTGCAACCCGAACCTTTGCCCCGTTGAACCGCGTGTGATGGCAAGTTCGGGAACCTGGATCTTAGTTCTGCCTGTGATGGCAAGTTCGACGCTCACCCTCGGGACCTCCCCCGTCGAACCATAATGCTAAGTTCGGTGATGGCAAGTTCGTGGGTCGTGGAACCACGGCCGTGGAACCACGGTCGTGGTACCACCGTCTATCTGGTCCCCTATCCCCTGGAGTTGCGCGGAATTGCCTGGAGCTGTATCTGACGATATATCACGATTAGTGCAGGCCAGGCCATCGCTACAGATATTTCTGCATTCGAACCTAGAACCCTCACGTCATCCATCAGGAGGGGATGGACGGCTTAGTAACGAAGAAAGGGATCTCCAACCAATTCCAGCAACAACCCGACACCCACAGGAAGCTGCGCACGGTCCACCTTCCTTCCTCAAACGGCTCAGAAGGCGGCGAAAACAAGTCGGCTGGTCGGCATGCCACGCGTCTCGATACCTGAGCGACCACCTCTTTGCTTTCGTCTGCTTTCTCTTCCTAATGCCGGCGGTCGTCTATTTTTACACGTACTGGACGCGGAAGTACTTCGGCTGGGGCATCAACGTTTTCTTGGGGGCAGGGTAGCTTGGTTTTCCCACTCGCTCACAAAGCCCAATGCACAGTTCATTGCACGTGTGCCGCGCAAGGAATTTAGTCAGCATGCAATTTTGTCTATGCAACTGTGCTGTGCCTTTGATCAGGTGTTACAATCAATCAGCACCTATGCCTCTAAGCAACCTGGCGTCGCTGCAGGTGTGCCGCCTTTGGTCACGGCAAATAGTAGTCATAGCCAGCAGGATTGGCAAAGTGCCACCACTCCAGACTGCTGCAGGGTTGCGCCGTGTACGTCCAAGCAAGCTCGTCAGTAGCAGCTCTGGCGCGAGCAATTCATCCGTGGTACGAACGCTTTGCGTGCGTCGGCGACGAATCTAACTTGCCACCGTCCCGATTCGCACGCTAAACATTTACACGCCTCTCGCTTGCCACTCAGGACGAACAGGCATAGGAGCAGAGCTTGGCCTTCCCAGGCACAGCGCTTGTTCCTACGGCGCAGTAACCTCTTCAACCACTCGACGTTTGTGTACCGACGACTCGTGCGCTCTAGGGGCATACGAAACTCTTGCACGAGAGGGTTAGCATGCGAGTTAGAATAAAGAACACATAAAAACGCGGACAACAGACCGGTACTGGCTACAAGGCAACCCCTGCTCAACTTAGTGCTCGCCTGCCTTGATGGCACTTGCACCTTAAAGAACTCAATGCTCAACTTGTAGAACGTGGGGGGCCCAAGACTACACTCCACGAAGGAATGTACTTGGTGTACATGGCTAGCCATAGCCCAAAACGAAAGCGTGCACTAAACTTTTATACAACCCGTAACCATGTAGCCCTTTCTTGCTCTAAGAGAACCCATTCATGAACGGTCACACGCAGACCCTAAACCCCCGGAATTTCAAGCGAACTTTATCTAAAAAACAAGCCAAGGGTGTGTGGCCTCCGCATCAGGTAAATCCGGGGCGGCCCCCTGGGAGGGGTGGCTCGCGCCTTGGCAGTTTCAGCGCCTTCCCCACCACCTGTAGCCTGTTTTTGAACTTGAAAAAGGAGCTATACCTTCCTGATGTCCTCAGTTCCTCCTCGAGTACGGTACCTGGCACGTCTGTTGTTAAGCCCCACGGAGGGGGATCGCTAACGTTCCTCCTGAATGGCACCTGCCCTTCAAATAAGACCGAGACGCAAAAAAAGACCAAAAAAAGACAGGGCTCGGTGGTTGTGAAAAAGACGAAGGCCAGGTCCTCCTTGTGCCGAGATACTCCGACCTCGCATGTCAATCGGAGATGTAAAGTATGACCGAGAACTGTAAATCCCTTCATTTTTGCAGGTGGTTGATGAAGTAGGACCGGGAGTGCAAAATTAGCTATTTATTCGCCGAGAGAAAAAATAGCTATTTTCCTCCTGCCACGCGACTTTTCCGCACGCTCGTTGCGCTCTGGAGGGCTACTTTCCTCGCACAGTAGCTACTTTTCTCGCATAGTAGCCTACTTTTCTCGCACAGTAGCTACTTTTCTCGCACAGTAGCTACTTTTCTCGCACAGTAGCCATTTTGTGATTTCCATGCAAATGTGGATTTTGCGGCTATTTTGGGTCTTGGGTTTTTAAGAAGGGTCAACGACAAACCGGATTATAATCCACTTTGTCGCGACAAAGTGGATTATTAGTGGATTATATTCCAGTAAATCTTTTTTAAAAGACGGGGGGTACCTTAGGATCGCCCCTCCTTCTGAACTCTCAGAAGGAAAACGTACGCAAAGCAGGTTAAATCCTGCGAAGGCCTCCAGAGATACGAAAGTTCGCACTGCTGAAGTATGGCCCTACGGTCGTCCACAACCGCAGGCGTTCCGGACATCGCTACCGTGCTGATCTTTCCCGAGAACACGCCAAACCAAAGGTGTTGCACGCCGCGGAAGCTGCGCCCGGAACTGAGGGCAGCTGTCTGCAGATCGGTACCCACACCACAAAGCTACTTCCTCCGGCGTTCTGCCACACGATGTGTCCGGGACAAAACACGATTGCCACGTTAATAGGGAAGTGCACCCCTTAGCCACGGCGCGCACAACCGCCGCGCGTTGTCCACGCAGCACGCGCCGCCAGCGCCTAACTCACATCCATGAGCGCCAACAGCTTCTTCAAGCTCCAGGGAGTCCTACGCGACACCAGGGGATAGGGGTTGGACCTGATAGACCGCGGTGTACCGTGATAGACAGCTCCAGTCCTACGCAACTCCAGGGGATAGGGTTTGGACCTAATAGACCGTAGTAGTGTACCGTGATAGACAGCTCCAGGCAGTCCTACGCAACTTCAGGGGAGGTGAGGCCGCACAGAACGTCAGAACAGTGGATTCCAGGTCTCGGCAAGAGTCAGGTAAAACGAGAAAGTTCACCAGCCACGGCGCCCCACAACCGCCTCGCGTTGTTCAAGCAGCACGCGCCGCGCACCCAGCGCCTAACTCAGCCGGACCATGCCATCCATGAGCGCCAACCGCTTCTTCAAGGTGTGCGCGCCCGCGTCCGGTCCCATGCCGCCCGTCCTCGAACCGCCCCTCCGCCTCCAGCAGTGCGCTGCCCACGCCGCTCGCAACGAGCATTGAGTTCTTTAAAGTGCAAGTGCCATCAAGGCAGGCGAGCACTGTTCACGGGCTAGTGTTACTTTACGACGTCGTCCGTCGGGAGAGTCAACGATGATGAGGATGAGATCAAACTGGTCATTTCCGACGGAAAGTAAGTCACCTCCACCGTCAGGTGGGCCAGACTAGATCTGGAGGCGATTGTGTGGAGGGACAGGGCGACGGACGAGCCCCGCCTATTTGACAAGCGCAGCTAGGCGACGACAGAAGGTGTTGAAGACAAGGAGTGAAGCGGAATCGTAGCGGACTTTCTCCAGGTAGCGCGGGGGTTTTTGGAATCTTGTCTCGGAAACACTGGGTCAGTCGATGAATCCGTGCTGAATCACACAGCATCCCCATGTTGACTCTGGGTGCCGTGATTTAAAAAAAAAAAGCTGTCGCCTTCGCGTCTACGACGTCACCACCCGACGGTTTTCGCTTGCCCCATGGAAGGGCTGCTGCGCGTGCAGATTGTCGTCGGATTCCCGGTACAGGTCCTTCATGATGCGGCGCGTGTGCGCGCATTGTTGCGTGGAGTTCACCTCCCGGAATGCGCTGTTCACCCACTTGAGGGCGATAGGGTTGGTTGGCCAGGCTCATTCGAGAAGAACGGAGGCTGACCTGGCTGATCAGGTGCAACCGGGGGGAGTGCCGATCGCCTGCGCCCGCAGGCGGCGGTGGCTACTGGGGACGGACGTCCTCGTTTTGGTGCTGAGCTACGCCAGAGCCGTGCGTACGCCTGATTTTTCGAGACTGGAGGTCCTATGAACATGCAATGTGAATAGCCTCTATTCGAGCCAACCCCACTTTTCTCTACTGTATTGTTTTTGAACTAGAGAATAGCGCGGAGCTGGCTTTTTCTCCCCCTTGGAAAATGTATATGGGTGGCAGAGTGAGCGGGTGTCGGCCTTCAGGCCGGTGTGTCCGGGTTCAAACCCCGCCCATGACACTTTTCCGGTCGAAGATTATTTCGAGGTTTGCTGTCGTTTCGGGGCCTGATGTGCCCGAAATTTGCGTTTTTTGCGGAGTTTCTCAGCCCCCCGGAGAAATACCGGAGGGGGGGGCGGCGGGAAAAGGCTGCCCCAGGGCGGCCCCCCCCCGTGCTGGGCCCCGGGTACGAGGCCAAACTTTACACCCGAACTTAGCTTCGCCCGGACTTTGTTTCGCCCGGACTTTGTTTCGCCCGAACTTAGCTTCACCCGAGCTTTGCTTCGCCCGAACTTTGCTTCACCTAACTTTGCTCACCCGAACTTAGCTTCGCCCGAACTTTGTTTCGCCCGAACTTTGTTTTGCCCGAACTTTGGTTCGCCCGAACTTTGTTTCGCCCGAACTTAGGGACAGCGGATTATTACCCGGGCGGGCCAACTGCCCACTACTTTCGCCAAAATTTTGGTGGGTGGGTCCCCCCCCCCCCCCTCTGGTGGGAATATTTTTTCCCCAAAACTGCATGAAGATTTTCCGACGGAAACCCACTGTTGCATCAATGTAATGGCCCAAATCTGACCGAAAACCGCTGTTACATCAATGTAATGGGCCAAATCTGGCGAAAAACCACTGTTACATCACTTTAATGGGCCGGATTTCACAGAAAACCACTGTTACATCAATGTAATGGCCCAAATTTGGGGCCAAAACCCATTACAGTATGTTATCCAAACTTTGAACCCATTACGGTACATGATCCAAACTTTGAACCCATTACGGTATGGTCCCAAACTTTGAACCCATTACGGTATGGTTTTCCAAACTTTGAACGAATTACGGTAGGTTCCAAACTTTGAAACCCATTACGGTATGGTTTTCAAACTTTGAACCCATTACGGTATGGTTTTCAAACTTTGAACGAATTCCGGCAAGTGTAAAATTTGAGCCCAATTTAGGTACCATTGTCAGTCGAAGTCTGCAAGTTGTTAACAACGCATGTAATTGGGCGACAAATTCATCTTCTGTGGTGACTCTACAGTGCCACGTCAGTGGTCGATCAGTCAGACTCTAAGGCGGACGGGTGATGGTTGCAGCTACCATGTCTTCAGTTGGCCGATCCTAAGTCATCATCCTTCTGCACCGCAGTAGCAACAGATTCACTTTCATCTCCAATTCGGCGACCTCCGAAATCCACGTTCAACGCAAAGATGCGGCGTTAGTCTGTGACACGTGAACGGTTGGCTGTGTGCTGTTGCTACAGCTGTAGTAAACCTCGTGATCAGCAGGCAGTGAAACCAACGGCCACGTCCGGATTGTGATTGGACCGGAAGAAGCTGTTTTGGGAAGCTGTGGAACGTTCGCGCCATTCGCAGATGATTCTGTCCATCACTTGCGTCAACAGGAAGGCGAAAAGAGAGAGATGAGGAGGAGGAAGGGTAAAACTTCATGAGTAAACTTCATGATCAGCAGTGAAAGTTGGCTAATCAACCGTGGGTTTCCGTGCCCCCGTACAGAGGGAGCAGATTTCGAGCAGCATTACTTCGCAGTCGGTCTGACTCCGCGAGCGGCAGCCGTCTGGATCCGGAAGTAGCAGCGGCGTTTCAGCCACAGGGTCGACTCGAGCGTGAACCTCACCCTGGAACCCTTTCACAAAGTTTCAGGACTCCAAGTCCGACTCTAGTTCGCAATCGGACGAGCCCGAATCGGAAGTGGACTCGTCGGGACCTCCTCCCATGAAGTCTGTTGACGGAGGGCACCGACCGGCTGGACAGGGAAGGAAGGCATTGGACCGGACCCTGGGGTGGGCGGATCAGGGGCGAGTGCGCCGCCATGGTGGTTGCCCAACCATGCACCGACTCTTCTTCAAACCCGAGCACTTCCCCTGGGGATGCATCTGTGCGAGGTCCTTCAGCAATCGAGAGGTCCAAAGCAAGCAGCCAACCTCGAGCATGTGCCAAAAGACACAAACTGGATCCATCGACGCCAACTTCACATCTATGATCTCTCTCCACGTCCGCTTCTACGTATCTCGTTGGTGTTGGGCTTATAACCTGACAGTGACACCGAAATGGGCTCAAACTTTGAGAGTCAAAGTTTAGAAATCATGCCGGAATCGGTTCAAATTTGGAACCTCACCGTAATGGGTTAAAAGTTTGAAAACCATACCGTAATGGGTTCAAAGTTTGAAAACCATACCGTAATGGGTTCAAAGTTTGGGATCATACCGTAATGGGTTTCAAAGTTTGGAACCTACCGTAATTCGTTCAAAGTTTGAAAAACCATACCGTAATGGGTTCAAAGTTTGGATTGACATACCGTAATGGGTTCAAAGTTCGGATCATACTGTAATTCGTTCAAAGTTTGGATAACATACTGTAATGGGTTTTGGCCCCCAAATTTGACGGAAAACCACTGTTACATTGATGTGATGGGCAGAATCTGACGGAAAAGCACTGTTACATCATGTAATGGCCCAAATTTGACGGAAAACCACTGTTACATCAATGTAATGGCCCAAATTTGACGGAGAACCACTGTTACATTGATGTAATGGGCAGAATCTGACGGAAAACCACTGTTACATCAATGTAATGGCCCAAATCTGACCGAAAACCACTGTTACATCAATGTAATGGCCCAAATTTGACGGAAAACCACTGTTACATCAATGTAATGGCCCAAATTTGACGCAAAGCCACTGTTACATCAATGTAATGGGCAGAATTTGACGGAAAACCACTGTTACATCAATGTAATGACCCAAATTTGACCGAAAACCACTGTTACATCGATGTAATGGGCAGAATCTGACGAAAAACCACTGTTACATCAATGTAATGGCCCAAATCTGACCGAAAACCACTGTTACATCAATGTAATGGCCCAAATTTGACGGAAAACCACTGTTACATCAATGTAATGGCCCAAATTTGACGCAAAGCCACTGTTACATCAATGTAATGGGCAGAATTTGACGGAAAACCACTGTTACATCAATGTAATGGCCCAAATTTGACGGAAAACCACTGTTACATTGATGTGATGGGCAGAATCTGACGGAAAAGCACTGTTACATCATGTAATGGCCCAAATTTGACGGAAAACCACTGTTACATCAATGTAATGGCCCAAATTTGACGGAAAACCACTGTTACATTGATGTAATGGGCAGAATCTGACGGAAAAGCACTGTTACATCATGTAATGGCCCAAATTTGACGGAAAACCACTGTTACATCAATGTAATGGCCCAAATTTGACGGAGAACCACTGTTACATTGATGTAATGGGCAGAATCTGACGGAAAACCACTGTTACATCAATGTAATGGCCCAAATCTGACCGAAAACCACTGTTACATCAATGTAATGGCCCAAATTTGACGGAAAATCACTGTTACATCAATGTAATGGCCCAAATTTGACGCAAAGCCACTGTTACATCAATGTAATGGGCAGAATTTGACGGAAAACCACTGTTACATCAATGTAATGGCCCAAATTTGACCGAAAACCACTGTTACATCGATGTAATGGGCAGAATCTGACGAAAAACCACTGTTACATCAATGTAATGGCCCAAATCTGACCGAAAACCACTGTTACATCAATGTAATGGCCCAAATTTGACGGAAAACCACTGTTACATCAATGTAATGGCCCAAATTTGACGCAAAGCCACTGTTACATCAATGTAATGGGCAGAATTTGACGGAAAACCACTGTTACATCAATGTAATGGCCCAAATCTGACCGAAAACCACTGTTACATCAATGTAATGGCCCAAATTTGACGGAAAATCACTGTTACATCAATGTAATGGCCCAAATTTGACGCAAAGCCACTGTTACATCAATGTAATGGGCAGAATTTGACGGAAAACCACTGTTACATCAATGTAATGGCCCAAATTTGACGGAAAACCACTGTTACATCAATGTAATGGCCCAAATTTGACGGAGAACCACTGTTACATTGATGTAATGGGCAGAATCTGACGGAAAACCACTGTTACATCAATGTAATGACCCAAATTTGACCGAAAACCACTGTTACATCGATGTAATGGGCAGAATCTGACGAAAAACCACTGTTACATCAATGTAATGGCCCAAATCTGACCGAAAACCACTGTTACATCAATGTAATGGGCAGAATTTGACCGAAAACCACTGTTACATCAATGTAATGGCCCAAATTTGACGGAAACCCACTGTTACATCGATGTAATGGGCAGAATCTGACGGAAAACCACTGTTACATCAATGTAATGGCCCAAATTTGACCGAAAACCACTGTTACATCGATGTAATGGGCAGAATCTGACGGAAAACCACTGTTACATCAATGTAATGGCCCAAATTTGACCGAAAACCACTGTTACATCGATGTAATGGGCAGAATTTGACGGAAGACCACTGTTACATCGATGTAATGGGCAGAATCTGACGGAAAACCGCTGTTACATCGATGTAATGGGCAGAATCTGACGGAAAACCACTGTTACATCAATGTAATGGGCAGAATCTGACGGAAAACCACTGTTACATCAATGTAATGGGCAGAATCTGACGGAAAACCACTGTTACATCAATGTAATGGGCAGAATCTGACGGAAAACCACTGTTACATCAATGTAATGGGCCAAATTTGACCGAAAACCACTGTTACATGAATGTAATGGGCAGAATCTGACCGAAAACCACTGTTACATCAATGTAATGGCAGAATTTGACGGAAAACCACTATTACACCAATGTAACGGGCCGAATTTCACAGAAAACCACTGTTACATCAAAGGCGCAAAAACTGAAAAAGACAGTTTTTTGAACAGTCGGCCAAGAATGAAAGGTTTTTTTTTTTTTTGCCAGAGCTCCTGTGGTTGATGCAGTAGTACCTTGGGTACCAAGCTCTGACGACCCGGGTTCGAACCCCGCAAGTAGACTTTTTTCGGTTTTCGTGCCACTTTTCGAAAAATCCGGATTTTGGTCATTTTAGCCGATGTGGCCCACTACATTGATGCAAGTTGCAACTGTGGTTTTCGGTCAAATTTGGCCCATTACATTGATGTATCAGTGGGTTTCTGTCAAATTTGGGCCATTACATTGATGTAACAGCGGTTTTCCGTCAGATTCTGCCCATTACACTGATGTAACAGTGGTTTTCCGTCAAATTTGGGCCATTACATTGATGTAACAGTGGTTTTCCGTCAAATTCTGCCCATTACATTGATGTAACAGTGGCTTTGCGTCAAATTTGGGCCATTACATTGATGTAACAGTGGTTTTCCGTCAAATTTGGGCCATTACATTGATGTAACAGTGTTTTTCGGTCAAATTCGGCCCATTACATTGATGTAACAGTGGTTTTCCGTCAAATTCTGCCCATTACATCGATGTAACAGTGGTTTTCTGTCAAATTTGGGCCATTACATTGATGTAACAGTGGTTTTCGGTCAAATTTGGGCCATTACATTGATGTAACAGTGGTTTTCGGTCAAACTTGGGCCATTACATTGATGTAACCGTGGTTTTCCGTCAAATTTGGGCCATTACATTGATGTAACAGTGGTTTTCGGTCAAATTTGGGCCATTACATTGATGTAACAGTGGTTTTCGGTCAAACTTGGGCCATTACATTGATGTAACCGTGGTTTTCCGTCAAATTTGGGCCATTACATTGATGTAACAGTGGTTTTCCGTCAGATTCTGCCCATTACATCGATGTAACAGCGGTTTTCCGTCAGATTCTGGCCATTCCATCGATGTAACAGTGATTTTCGGTCAAATTTGGGCCATTACATTGATGTAACAGTGGTTTTCCGTCAAAGTCTGCCCATTACATCGATGTAACAGTGGTTTTCCGTCAGATTCTGCCCATTACATCGATGTAACAGTGGTTTTCCGTCAAATTTGGGCCATTACATTGATGTAACAGTGGTTTTCCGTCAAATTCTGGCCATTACATCGATGTAACAGTAGTTTTCCGTCAAATTTGGGCCATTACATCGATGTAACAGCGGTTTTCCGTCAGATTCTGGCCATTCCATCGATGTAACAGTGATTTTCGGTCAAATTTGGGCCATTACATTGATGTAACAGTGGTTTTCCGTCAAATTCTGCCCATTACATTGATGTAACAGTGGCTTTGCGTCAAATTTGGGCCATTACATTGATGTAACAGTGGTTTTCCGTCAAATTTGGGCCATTACATTGATGTAACAGTGGTTTTCGGTCAAATTCGGCCCATTACATTGATGTAACAGTGGTTTTCCGTCAAATTCTGCCCATTACATCGATGTAACAGTGGTTTTCTGTCAAATTTGGGCCATTACATTGATGTAACAGTGGTTTTCGGTCAAATTTGGGCCATTACATTGATGTAACAGTGGTTTTCGGTCAAACTTGGGCCATTACATTGATGTAACAGTGGTTTTCCGTCAGATTCTGCCCATTACATCGATGTAACAGCGGTTTTCCGTCAGATTCTGGCCATTACATTGATGTAACAGTGATTTTCGGTCAAATTTGGGCCATTACATTGATGTAACAGTGATTTTCGGTCAAATTTGGGCCATTACATTGATGTAACAGTGGTTTTCGGTCAAATTTGGCCCATTACATTGATGTAACAGTGGTTTTCCGTCAGATTCTGCCCATTACATCGATGTAACAGCGGTTTTCCGTCAGATTCTGGCCATTACATTGATGTAACAGTGATTTTCGGTCAAATTTGGGCCATTACATTGATGTAACAGTGGTTTTCCGTCAAAGTCTGCCCATTACATCGATGTAACAGTGGTTTTCCGTCAGATTCTGCCCATTACATCGATGTAACAGTGGATTTCGGTCAAATTTGGCCCATTACATTGATGTAACAGTGGTTTTCCGTCAAATTCTGCCCGTTACATTGATGTAATGGCCCAAGTTTGGGCCATTACGTTGATGTTTTTTGGGGAGGGGCAGTGCAACTTGGACCTGATAGAGCCGTACCGTTCGGCCGGGGGGCAAAGCCCCCCGAACCCCCCTTATTGCGACTTTCCAGAACAAACCAAACCCGTACATTTCAGCTGTGTATGGCGGTGTCGGAAGCCAAGAAGGCAGGTGGTGAAAATGGAAACTGAAAAAAAAAAAAAAAAAATCCCGCGGGCTCGGGAGATTTGGGGGTGGGTGGGTCCCCCCCCCCCCCCCCTTTGGGCGGGCAGTTGGCCCGCCCGGGTAATAATCCGGCGTCCCTTAGCTTCACCAGAACTTTGCTTCACCCGAACTTAGCTTCGCCCGGACTTTGTTTCGCCCGAACTTAGCTTCACCCGAGCTTTGCTTCGCCCGAACTTTGCTTCACCTAACTTTGCTCACCCGAACTTAGCTTCGCCCGAACTTTGTTTCGCCCGAACTTTGTTTCGCCCGAACTTTGTTTCGCCCGAACTTTGTTCGCCCGAACTTAGCTTCACCAGAACTTTGCTTCACCCGAACTTAGCTTCGCCCGAACTTTGCTTCACCAGAACTTAGCTTCGCCCGAACTTTGCTTCACCCGAACTTAGCTTCGCCGAACTTTGTTTCGCCCGATCTTAGCTTCACCAGAACGTCCGAACTTTGCTTCACCCGAACTTAGCTTCGCCGAACTTTGTTTCGCCCGATCTTAGCTTCACCAGAACGTCCGAACTTTGCTTCACCAGAACTTAGCTTCGCCCGGACTTTGTTTCGCCCGAACTTAGCTTCACCTTCGCCCGAACTTTGCTTCGCCCGAACTTTGTTTCGCCCGAACTTAGCTTCACCCGAACTTTGCTTCACCAGAACTTAGCATTGCCCGAACTTAGCTTCGCCCGAACTTTGCTGTTCCCCGAACTTTAACTGCTGCCTCCAGTCTCGCCACGCGCCGGCCTTAGCCGAGCGCACGTACTTAAAAAGCTGTCGCGTTCGCGTATGACGTCACCACAGCCCTGAGGGGACGGAGGTGGGGGCGGGCGGGGTACTCGTCTCCAATGTGAACAGCTTTCTTTCCGGCAATCTCCACCGTCCTTCTTGGCCCGAGGGTTTCGTTTGCCCCATGGAAGGGCTGCTGCGAGTGCAGATGTCGTCGGATTCCCGGTACAGGTCCTTCATGATGCGGCGCGTGTGCGCGCATTGTTGCGTGGAGTTCACCTCCCGGAATGCGCTGTTCACCCACTTGAGGGCGATAGGGTTGGTTGGCCAGACTCATTCGAGAAGAACGGAGGTTGACCTGGCTGATCAGGCGCAACCGGGGGGAGTGCCGACCGCCTGCGCCCGCAGGCAGCGGTGGCTACCGGGGACGGACGTCCTCGTTTTGGTGCTGAGCTACGCCAGCCGGGACGTCGCGTTTGCATCTCTGCATGTGAGCACGGTGTGGGCAATCGCAGCGGTGGAGCGCCTGTGTCCCGGCATCAGGCAACTTTCGGCCCGCGAAGCCGCTGCCGAAGTGCGGGGGACCTCCCACGGACGAAAGGAGGGAGCACTCCTCGAACCCGCCGCGCAAACGAATACCGGCAAGCGCTCCCGTTACCACCGGCCTGCCTCCGGAGGGTTCGCGGAAAGAGTTGGCAGAGAGGTCGCGACCGCGGAAAAAGCACTCCGCGCGCCCCGATCGAGATCGGTTCCGGACGGACCAGGAGTCGCTACTCCTCGCGTTGCGGAAGTGCGACGAGCTCCCGCCCGTGCGTGTAGCCGCCGGGCTCCCGTGCACGTAGCCGTCGGGGACGGGGAACCAGCAAAAAGCGGCGAAGACGCCTCCAGCGGCGACGAGGCGCGGCACGCACTAGACGTCGAGCTGGACGCGCGCCGGGACCGCATTCTGCTCTCGGCCGCCGTCCTGGTGAGGGAGCAGCAGTGCAGACCACCGTACCCCCGCTCCCCTGCCCTGCACGCGGAACTCGCCGGATCCGTTGGGTTCGTGCACTCGATCCACGGTGCGTCGCCACACGCCGGCCTCCGCCGCTCGCGCCCCATCCTTGGCTGCCGGCACCTGTTCTCTGCCAAGTACACCAAGCGAGGCTCCGTCCTCGTCTCCCTGAAGCGTCGCTGGGCCTCTGCTCTTCCTTCGCAGTCAATGGTCTGCTCGCTGCACGTGCTGCGCATGGGCGACGGCCACTTTACGACATTCTCCCGCAAAACTGTACCAAAGCCCGGTTTGCTGGCCGAAGTGCAGCTTTCTGCGTGTGAAGAAATGGGTGATATACTGCTTGTGTTCGTAATGGCGGCTGTGCCGTGATGGCGAGCTCACTGGACGTCCGAGGAGTGGAGTCCTGGCTGCCCGGTGCCTGCGTGCCGTGGCTAAAAGGACACGAGATAAAAGACATGAGATAGGAAGAATGCGGTGTGTTGAGTCCACAGCTATTCTAACACGTTTCTGCACCCCGCCTCTTGACCAGCGAGAGAAGAGTTGTTGTCCGCCACGCTGACTTACTTGCTTTCGTTTCTGAACAGAGCCAAGTTGTGTTGTCGCTTCATGTAACGACGACCCGTGCATGCACGAGCGTCATCGTTTAAGTGAACTCCGACGGATGCGTAATGATGGGCGATTGCGCTGCCCACGAGGTACAATCACCGCCGACGCCTCCCACAGCCAGATATCCGGCATCGACACCACGCTGCAGATCACAGCCAAAGGGTCGACGTGTCACACGGCATCGGCACGCCGCCCAAATCTATCTCGACAGGCACTCACTTGGCACGCTTGCAGTCGAGGGAGCTCAAGTGCCGGAACACATCACTGTCCCCGTCCACGAGGGCGTACCATATCCTGCTCAAGGCACCTAGGTACGTGGCTGGTGGTATATCGAACAGGCAAGAATGACGGTGCTCTGCCTTGTCCGAGGGCGAGGAATAAAACCCCTGCACGGATGTGTGTCGTTGGCTTCATGCGGTGTACCGCAGTGTAACCAGAAGCGGCCGAGCCACTGTGCACCACCCTGACGTGAACTCGCACTATATGAATGCTCCGACGAAGCGTCGGTTACAAAGCGATATGTTCTTTACTGGCTGCAGGAGCGCGCAGAAGCGAAACCCAAAGCGTTGTATCTGACCAGCCCCTCCCAGCTAAATCTTTGGCCGAGTGCAGTCGGTTTTCGCATTACCTTCACACTACCTACAAATATGTACAGGCTTGTCCGAGAGGAAGGAAGGAAGCCCCGGAAAAGATGCGCCTCGTTGGCTTCGTGCGGGGCATCCGGATGCTTTCAGAAGCGTCCGGTTCGCAGAGAAGGATGCGCTCCACGCCCAAGCCCATGCACCACCACAAGTACCCAAATATGCAGTACAAGGTGTATTCCTCAGCCTTGATGGCCAACGAAGTCAAAGGCCTCCGCCTTACCTACGGCTCCAAGGTCAACCCGGACCAAACTGCCGACGAGAGGTCTAAAGCCGCCCTGGCAACAACTACGGAGGACCGGTACGAGAAGTTTCCATGGGACCGGTACAGCCGCGCAATCGGCGTTTCCTTTGCGGCGAGTGCGATCGCCGTCGTGACGACGCTGGTTTCGGTGGCGCTGTGGGTTCAGCGCACTTCGCTGGAGCGGCAGATCGCGCTGCAAACGCACAGGGTCACGCAGCTCATGGCGCTTACCCAGCGCCTCGAAGACCAGGTTGCTGTGTACAAGAATATTGTCGCAGGGCCAGGCAAACAGCCTCCGCCAGAATCGCCGACAGTCGCTGACGGGAACGTGTAGCATGCCCCCCTGCTTCAAGCTGCGTGCAACTCAGTACAAGAGGTACCCGAGAGCGTCTGTACTGGCATGTTCGTTGGAAGCGGATTGTCGGTTGTCGCGACGCCGTTCGTGTCAGCTCAGCTTCGGCGCACTTCAATGGAGCGGCAGATTGCGCTGCAAAGATGCTCGAAGACCAGGTTGCTGTGTACAAGAATATTGTCGCAGGGTCAGGCCAACAGTCTCCGCCACAATCGCCGAGAGTCGCTGACGGGAACGTGTAGCATGCCCCCCTGCTTCAAGCTGCGTGCAACTCAGTACAAGAGGTACCCGAAAGAGTCCAACCGTGTAGTGACATCAAGCGGATTGTCAGTTGTCACGACGCCGTTCGTGCCAGCTCGGCTTCGGCGCACTTCAATGGTGCAGCAGATTGCAAAGACACTCATACCCATGCAAAGAATACTGTCGCAGAGACTGCAGCAATCGCCGACAATCACCGAAGGTGCCGTGTACCCGTTTCCCGTTTGAAGCTGCGTTTACGCAGTACCACGCAGGACGCCCGCCTAGACGCCATATAATAGTAGTTAGTTGCTGTGTGGATCCTCGCAGCACCATGCAACTTCTTCAAAGGCGCGGACCAGTATGGGAGTTACCCGTGACAAGGGCGCGGTTCTCTTTTTGCAAGTAGGTGAGACCTAAATGCACTCAACTTGAGCCGCAAATCGCGTTGCAAACGCACCGAGTCACGCAGCTTGATTTCTTGCTCACGCCTTGACGAGCCCTGCTGCCGTTTCGTGCCTACCTCGTGCACCTCAGCTTCTCGGCTCCGATCGAACCAACAAACTGCGGACGGGCACAATTTAGTCCTTGCAATCGCTTACCGCCTACTGTTACGGTCTTCTTGCTCGCTAGCGCAGGCAATATTCCCGCTCGGTAAAACAGCAGCATTTTCTTGCCAATGCCGGACACCTGGGACGCTGTTGAACACTCCTTCTGATCTCTCATGAGGGCTGCTCTCTCTCTATCTCTCGCTCTTTTCTTTGGTATGCGAAAAGCAGTTTTGCAGCGCATCCCGAAACTATATCTGCCTCCGAAGAATCAATCCACGGATTGCAGACTGGGAAACAGAAGTGAGCAGAGTGCTCCCGCGAGGATGCAGCCACTTTTGGCGGGCACCCACTTTTATCTCCAGCTTGACGCTGGACTCCACCGCGCAGCTTCGTGCATTCTGCGTCGAAAGCAGGAGCTCTTCGTTCGGTCACGCAGCATGTAGGGCTATCCGCATCCCGTTGGCGTCCACCTGCGGCCGAATCTTTCCGGTGACTGTGTCTTGCAGCCTCAGGCACTGAGCTGCTCCATGCGACACGGGGCCGTCGGGCGCCACTCTGCTCTAGCACCCGCGTTCGTGCCCATGAAGACAACGAGCAGGGAAGAGGGTGGAGGGGTGGGGGTTCTCCTGCTGGGGAGAGAATCTTGCCAAACGGCACCTCCTCGGCCACTCAGTGCTGGGGCTGGCTGCTGTTTCGAGGTCTCTTCGAGCGCCCTTTCCCCCACCCCCCGCTGCACGCTCTCGCGCACGTGTGGACGCAACGCGCCAGCGGAGAATCGTGTACGTCCCTCCTCCCTTCGAAGAAGCCAGCACTTTGCACCCTCAACGTCGTAGCGGCGCGTCGACTGAGGCCCCTCATCGCGCACGGTTCCACCGGTGTGTTCACCAGAGGGATCAAGCGCACGCTCCTCGTGTGCATTAAACGAGGCAAGGCGCGATGGGCGTGAGTGAAGTGGGGAGCTACCTGGAGGGCAGCAGCACAGCACAGTTCGAATCTCTAAACCACCTCAGCGTGTCACAGAGGCACCAGCAACCTAAGCAGGACGGTGAAGGAGCAGACCCGGCTGGGGGCGAGCAGCCGAAGGGACCCAGTAGAACAGGCAGTGCCTTGGGTGTCGATGACGCCCGATCGCCTCGCACGGCCGACATACGGCTACTGAGCGCCACGATCCCGGTGAGTCGGCGCTCTTCGGGTATCGCGCAGGAGATTGAAAAGTCGAACCCTCGCATCAATGCACCGGAGCAGACGCGAGACGGGAGCGCGTCAGCTGCGTCGTCGGGCCGATCCTCGTCTCACGCGCCGGCAACCCAAGCAGCGGGCTTGCGGGCAACGCATCCAAGCGCCGGTCCCGGTGCTCACCGCTTCGCTTCCCCTGCAGTCGAGGACCCGCAGCAGTCCGCGAACCAAAGCGCCGCCGTCCGCGCAAGCCGCGTCTCCTCGCCTCCGCCAGCCCAGGGCACCGAACCGACCCAAGCCCGATCCTTGCAGTCTACGCCGGCAAGCCGCTACTCCTCGCCGGCAGTCCACGACACCGAATCGACCCAAGCCCGGTCCTTGCAGTCTGCGCTCGCGAGCCGCCACGCACCAGTCCAAGACATTGAAGCGACCCAAGCCCGATCCTTGCAGTCTACGCCCGCAAGCCGCTTCTCCTCACCACCGGCAGTCCAGGACACCGAGGCGACCCAAGCCCGGTCCTTGCAGTCTACGCCCGCAAACCGCTTCTCACCAGTCGTCCAAGACATCGACGCGACCCAAGCCCGGTCCTTGCAGTCTACGCCCGCAAGCCGCTTCTCCTCACCACCGGCAGTCCAGGACACCGAGGCGACCCAAGCCCGGTCCTTGCAGTCTACGCCCGCAAACCGCTTCTCACCAGTCGTCCAAGACATCGACGCGACCCAAGCCCGGTCCTTGCAGTCTACGCCCGCAAACCGCTTCTCACCAGTCGTCCAAGACATCGACGCGACCCAAGCCCGGTCCTTGCAGTCCACGCCCGCAAGCCGCTTCTCCTCACCACCGGCAGCCCACGGCACCGAGGCGACCCAACCCCGTTCCGCGCACCGAAGCGCGACCGTTGGCAACGGCCGATCCGTGGCACCGGCGGCCTCAGGCGCCGACAAACCCCCCTCGCAGCCGCCCCCCGCAGCAGCCGCGCGCCCGAAGCCGGGAGGGCACCCCCCGCGGCGGCTACCGAAGGCGGGAAGCACCCGATACATCAGCCCGGTGCCTTTAGCCGACGCTGCTCCGCAGGTCGGAGGCTCCGGCGGGGCGGGTGGCGTGGCGCGCGCGTCGAAGGCCGGCCAAGGCGGCTTCCGCTTCCCGGGGGGCGCGGCAGGCCGCGAAGGAAGCACGCCCACCACCAGCGGCAGTCCGCGAGCTAAAGGGATTCGGCGCGGGTCTGCGGCCAAGCACCACAGCCCGGCGCCTTTTCCGGCCGTCCGCCAGCCGCCGGACGGGGGCCGACGCCTTGTAGACGGGTCTGCGGGGGGTGACGCCTGGTTGCATGCTCGGGGCGGCCAGTCGGCTGTGCGCAGGGCCGCTCCTTTTCCGCCGTGCTACCAGCCGCCTTCTCCGGCGCGAGACGCTGACGGATCTGCGGGGGGTGACGCCTGGTCGCACGCTCGGGGCAGCCAGTCGGCGGCGCGCAGGGCAGCTCCTTTTTCGCCCACCCACCAGCCGCCTTCTCCGTCGCGAGACGTTGACGGGTCTGCGGGGGGTGACGCCTGGTCGCACGCTCGGGGCGGCCAGTCGGCGGCGCGCAGCGCCACTGCCGACGGGGGGCCACCGCGAGGGAACGGTGCGCAGCCTGGTGCCTCCGGGGATCGTCCGCCCGGCACGTGGCTGGGCGTCCTGGGGGCTTGGGCAGGTGGGGGCGCGGGAGTGGACGGCAGGCGGGGCGGCGGGGGCGGGTCTGCGGCCGGGAAGGCGGCGGCGCAGGGCGATGCGCTCGCTCGGCTAGTGCGGCAGCACGCGTCGAACGCGCGGCTGGTCTCGTTCAGCCGCCGGGTCGCCGAGGCCGATGCGGCGTGCGCCGCGTTCCGGGCGGCGCACCCCCACGGCACGACGTCGCTGCTGTTCTCCCCCGCCTGCCCCCCGCAACAGCAGCAGTGCACTGTGCACTCTCGTGCCTGCGGTGGCCTTCGCGGTTGCCCGTCCCAGGTGCCGCCGTCCCACCCCCAGCGCGTCTCTCTATCCGCGACCCCCCAGTGCACTGTGCACTCTCGACCCCAAGCTTGTGCGTCGGGGTTGGGGTCTGGTCTTCGCGGTAGCCCCCCCCAGGTGTCGCCCTCACGCGTCCCTCTGTCTGCGACCCCCCACTGCACTGTGCACTCTCGACCCCAGGCTTCTCCTGCCTGCGGTGCGTTGGGATCCGGTCTTCGCGGTAGCTCCCCCCAGGTGTCGCCTTCCCGCTCGCCGTCCGACCCCCAGCGCTGCGCCCAGCAGCTGGCGTCGCGTGTCTCTCTGTCAGCGACACCCCAGCTCCTCGTGCACTCGAGGCCGCTGGACTTGTCTGCCGCCTGCGGCGGGTCTCGGGCGGACTCCCGCTCGCAGACCGCGTCACCGGCCCCGCCCCGCGGGCTTGCCCTGCGCGACGTCGCGTCACGCAGCCGCCCCGTAGCCGGCGAGCCGGCCCCCCGGGAGCTCTCCCCCGGCCAGCTGCACCCGCTCAACCTGCTGCAGCCGCTCCGCCGCCCACCCGCGGCGCTGCTGCTGCTGGTGGGCGGCGCGCAGCCGCCGGCGCACGCCTCGCCCGCCGCCGCCGCCGGCCGCCGCGCGCCCGGGAAACCCCGCGATTTGTCGGTCGTTCCCGAAGCGCTCCGCGACTCCCTCGTCCGCGGCCTGCACAAGCTGACCCTGTACGAGGTCGCATTGGGCCTGGTAGTCCCGGTGGAGTACGAGCGGGAGCTGCCGCACGATGCGGTGTTCGACTCGGCGGCTGACGTGTTCCACGTTGACAGCGATAGACTGCTTCCGAGGTACGACTGCTACGTCGAAGCGGTGTGTCCAGACGAGAAGAATGAAGCGAATGCAGGGGGTCCAACGGGCGACTATGAGGTGGAAGAGCTTCGGGAGCTGTGCATGCGGGCGGGCGGAGTGTTGGAAGAGCTGGATGCGATGCAGCGAGCAGTCGAGGCTCGAGTGGATGACGTGTGCGAGGGGCTGTTGGCGACTCGCGCGATGTTCAACGACCAAGCCTTCGGGATCGAACGCCGCGAGCAAGCGGTGGCCGACGAGCTGGACGCCGCCACGGCGGCGACCAGGACCGGGCTGCTGGACCGATCCGTCCTTACAGCCTCGGTGCAGATGCCTCAGGTGCACATGCGGCCCGCTCTCCCGGCCTCGCACCCGACAGCTGTGGCGGTGGCCGAGATTCGGCGTGCCCAGCTGGGCTCTATCACGTCGCTGTCATAAAGTATGCAGGGATGTTCTGCACCAAGAAATACCCCTACCCCGTACCCGGTGGCTAGCTGGAGAAGCGGCCAGCCGGCGTGCTGTGGCCGTGTTGAGCAATTCGCGCAACGGATCGGACGGTCAAGGCGACGGTCCCGCCGACCTCAAATTTGCGCAGCCAGCCGCCACTTAACCTGGCACCGCCGCCACCCACCCAAGGCCAGCAGCAACTTTCGTACGTATGGCGTACCATGGGTGGTACATAGGCGCTTCCACAAGACTTGCTCGAGAACCCCTCTTGAGTCAAGCAGCTGCGTGGTCGTTCTTTTTGTGTTTGGAAACCCGGGCAGAATTCGTATCCGGGGATGCACCGTGGCGCGCGGAGTCGTCGTCCGGGCAGCGGTGGCCCAGCCCCAGCTCCTTCGACCGACCCGGTGCCTTCAACATCTTCGACAGCGTTCAGCCCTCATGCTATCACGGAGAGCTCGCAGCTGCTTGCGTCCGGCCCCCTGGTACCTGTCCAGGCGGTAGCGTGTGCTTGCCTAGCCCAAGCTGTCGCCGCGTGGACACCACGGTAGGCACAGTGCTGAAGCGTTTCGGCTGAAAAACGCGAGTGCCACCTTCCCTCGCGAGGTTCGGAGCTCGCTTTAGCAGAGGCTTTGGTCCCGCCGTTGGCTACAACACCGAACACCACGAACGTTCATGGCACGCTGATTTGCACCGACTCATCTCAGCAGCACTCGTTTCGCCGTCGCGTGCCGGGTCTCTCTTGCCGCGTTGCGGTACAATCTTCGCTTGTTACGGAACGTCGTCTGCGCGTAAAAAAATGATAAAAATCGACTGCTCCGTCGACTCTAGCTTTGCTGTCTCTCGGACACACGGACAACTTTCGGGTTCGTTCAGATCGTGTACATTAAGTGCGCGAGCATCCATCGCGCGGTGGTTCCGGCTTCTGAGGCTGCCTGCCGGTCGTTTCCTCGACGATCCGAACGGGATCGTCGGAAGCACGAACAGCTTGTGACACGATCAGAAGCTTCTTTGCGGCAACATCTTGGTTCACATCTTGCCCGGGTTGTGCATCCAAGCTGAATGCGTACTCCAGCTACGCAAGAAACCTCGCTGCTGCTGTCATCTGATGCCTCATGAGCATGGAGCGAGGAAACCCAGGGATTCCCACTGACATGCAAGTGCAAGAGCGGCCGAAAGGGCACCTTGCAGATACCCGCTAATTGCGCAAAAAATACTCGAGGGGCTGCCTTGTGCTTACTTCGAAAGAGGCTAGAGGGGAGAAACAATACAACTGCAAAGTGGGTCTTTTTTGTTGAACGCTTACGCCCGCCACTAAACCCAGATTTACCTGTGTTTCGTGTGGGCTACAGCACATTTACCTCCTTTGATCGCAGTCTCCTCAAGCATTTCCTACAAAGCAGGTGCTTGTAGAAAAGAAAAAAACACACATTTAGATGCTCACAAGTCGCACGAAAGAAAAAGGCGCCCGATCGTCGCGATGAGTAGAAGAAAGTAACGGAAAACAAGACTTTTTTGCGTCGACCGCAGTACCCTCGTCCAATGATTGGGCACTCCAAGCATAAGCCCAAAGCCCAATCGATGTGGCAACTGACGGGAATTGTCAGGAGTTGTCGCAAAGCTCGAAACGGGAAAGCCGCACGGCGCCTGCAGGCGACCAAGCGAAGGAAGGGGACGCGACCCAGAGACCCGGGCTAAGTAGCCTGTAACTAGTGTGATGGACCAAGTTCGACTTATACGCACGGCGCCCGCATTAGTGGTGGTGACTTCTAGTATGCCAGAGATGCGCGCGATTCTTGCAGCAGAGGCCGGCCGCGGTTTAGGCAACACGCACCCAACTGAACCACCGCGACAGTCGGAGTGCCATTCCCTACCGTTGTGTCCAACAACGAGTAACAACAACAACCACGAAAAATGCCCTTGGTGTCGGTCATAAATTGTTACGAACCTGGCTTCAAAGCAAGCAAGTAAAGTGCACACGAAAGAAGCCATGCGTACCCCTCCCCACACTCCCGGTACACAACAGCTTCAAAAGAGCCCATTCGACGAAAGTCATCCAGAGACTCTAAAAACCCGGATTCTCGAACTTTTAGCTCTAACAACAAAAAAAAGCACAACCCGGACATGCTAGCCATAACCCGTTACGGAAGCGTGCACCAAATGCACAACCCATAACCCTTTCTTGCTCTAGGAGAACCCATTGAACAACGGTCACACGGAGACCCTAAACCCCCGGAATTTCAAGCGAACTTTAACTCTAACAAACTCGCGCAAAGTTTGCCCTCCCACCGCAACAGGACTGGGTACGGGCGCGTCCCCACCCCAACCCCCCTCCCCATTGGCACTGAAAGGGGTTTCTCCCCCCTCTTCCTCCGGGCTGCCCCTGCTATTCTGTGCGAAGGAAGCATGGCGTCCCAGGTCAGCGGCGCGCTCGACGGGATGGACCTGGCGCAGACGCAAGAGTTGCTGTTCGAGTTGCAGGACGAGCTGAGGGTGATGGAGGACAAGGTAGGGGAGCGCGAGGCGCAGCTGGAGCAGATCATCGACAAGAACAAGAAGCGGGAGAAGGCGCTTCTGGACGGGCTCGAAGCTGTTGTAGGGTATACCACCATCCTCGAGCAGAGCGTCGTCCAACCGGCCATCGGCGACTTGTTGTTGGAGCTCCGCAAGCACTATTCGACAGCGGCGGCCGCCCGAGGGGAAGCGACCGGGAAGATTGGTAAGATTCTGTCGTCGGGCTCGTCGAGGCTGGCGAAGTTGCTGTCGATGCTGCACAACCCGTCGAACAACGCGATGGCCGTCGAAGAAAAGCGGAGGCAGGCGCTGGACTACGGCACGTTCGGCGTCCATCAGCCGGAGGACGCGTACGTCCTGGTTTCAACGCTGCTCCAAGACAAGCAGCAGCTCAAGCAGGTGCTCCGGTACTGCACGCAGAGCCTCTCCCAACTCAACCCGGGGGACCCGCCCGGCGCCTCCTCTCACGACGGAACGCTACCCGGTATGTTGCCACCGGCTCTCTCCCCCATGGTGCACCTCACATGGCTCGTGTTGCTGAGCGCACCATGACAGATACAAGGTGGTGCAGTTTCCATCCTTTTCTGTATCTACCAAATCACGGAAGCGGTTGATTACAAGTACAGCGAAGTGGGACACAGCTCTCACCGCCACATTGCCCAATGGCACTTCATACCAGTCCAGGGCAACATGAACGATGATACAAAAACCCGGTCGTCGAACATGGGTCCCGTTCCCATCCTACTGGGAACGGATCAAGCTTCTTCAACGAAGTACTCGAAGGCCTATCGCAGTCGCAACCCCGCGCAGAAAACGCCACGCATGCCGACAGCCAGTCCAACAGCCAGTCCAACAGCCAGTCCAACAGCCAGTCCAACAGCCAGTCCAACAGCCAGTCCAACAGCCAGTCCAACAGCCAGTCCAACAGCCAGCCATTCACCAAGCGGGTAACCGGACACGAAGAAGACACGGTCCGACCAGGATGTTGATACGACACCTCAAGGTAACGCTGAGCCACTGGAATGTTCCCACCGTGGGGCAACCAAAAAACTGAGCGGCGGATCTTTTGCCAACGCACGGGGTGTCGAAATCCACGAGCGCACCTGTGCAAAAAGCCCCGCATGCCGCCAAATTACCCAGCCCAGTCCTATCTGGAGCGCTGGCCCGGCGAGCTACGAGGGCACAAACCTTTTCCTTTCCCTCCCCCCGTCTCTCTTTTCCATTCTTGCACATCAGGCCTGCATGGCCCATCTAAATCAATCGAAAAGAAAACTTATAAACGCGGACAACAGACCGGTACGGGCTACAAGGCAACCCCTGCTCAACTGCCTTGATGGCACTTGCACCTTAAAGAACTCAATGCTCAACTTGTAGAACGTGGGGGGGCCCAAGACTACACTCCACGAAGGAATGTACTTGGTGTCGGTCACAAACAGTCCCGGGCATGGCTAGCCATAATCCATAACGAAAGCGTGCACTAAATATACAACCCGTAACCACATAGCCCTTTCTTGCTCTAAGAGAACCCATTCATGAACGGTCACACGCAGACCCTAAAACCCCGGAATTTCAAGCGAACTTTAACTCTAGAAAACAAAAGAGCGTTTTACCACCTTGCGCGGTGTCACGGGATGTTTTGGCAGCCGCTGCTAAACATCGTAGTGCATGCTAATCCATGTGGTTCATGTACTTAAAAGAACTCAATGCTAAACAAACAGAACGTGAAGCTTTACCAGCTTCGGCTGACACCTTTTGCGCACTTAACCATGGTTAAGAAGACGACTGAAAGCATAGACGCAACGATAGCTCAAAGAATCTGCAGAATAACACGAAAACCCTCGAGGCAAAAACCCGTTTTCACACTTCTTCTGTGCCCCTACGATTGTGTAGTTTCTGTTTGTATCGGGCCGAACTGAAGGCCGAAGGGGGAGGTTTCCCATGTCGGTACACGTACACGCGTCCCGCGTACAGGTGAGCGATCGACGAAGGCAGTCGAAAGGTTGACCCGGGAGATCGGAATGCTGCAGCAGCAGAACGACTCTTTGAAAGCGGAGGTGCAGCGGTTGCACGTGCTGTGCCAGCAGACGAGTGCGCAGGTCCACGACGGGGAGAGCGGCAGGGTACATGCGGAGCTGAGCCTGCTGAAGCAGGAGAAGAGCATCCTCGGCCAGCAGCTCGAGTCGCTGGCGAGCACATCGAGGCAGGAGCGATTAGTGGTCGACTCGAAGGTCGACTCCCTGCAGAGCTCGCTGAACCAAATGATGGCGGAGAGGGACGTGCTGCGGTCGCGCGCGGACGTCGCCGAAAAAGACGCCGCGCACGCGACCCGCGAGCGGCACCAGCTGCAGCAAAAAAACCTCGCCCTCGACGGCGCGCTGCAGCAGCTGCACCAGGACCGGTCGCTTGTCATGCGGAAGCTGGAGCAGGTCTGGGGTTTTGCCCCCACTTTACACTCCCTTTTTTTCCCTTTCTCCCTTTTCTAGACGACATCTTCTTCGATTTGATGCTAGCATCAACCATGCATGAGAGGCAGTGCTCTGTCTAAATATGAAGCTGGAGTTAAATTGTCGACGAGCCTCACCGTGTGATGAGAACTTAACTATGATTTTCCCTCCGGGTAAACGGCGGGAGTAACTATGACTCTCTTAAGGTAGCCAAATGCCTCGTCTTCTAATTAAAGACGCGCATGAATGGACCAATGAGATTCCTTCTGTCCCTACCTACTATCTGGCGAAACAGCAGTCAAGGGAACGGACTTGAAACTGTCAGCGGGGGAAAGAAGACCCTGTTGAGTTTGACTCTAGTCTGACTTTGTGCAGTGACACGAGAGGTGTAGAATAGGTGGGAGGCCACCCTAGTGATTGCTCAGACACGGTTTGTGGACTCTGTTCTGGTCAGTGAGACACGGGTGTTACAGGCGGCCTGCCCGTGGAACAACGGCGAACCTAGCAATTCCGGTGGTCAGGAGCACCACGTCGAGTTGAGGAATTTGTGGAACGACATCGGGCCATCGGCGGCAAGGCCTTTCATCTGCGAGTTCCCTTGCATTGAAGACACGGAGTGCAAGAGTGAGTTTGTGTGCAAAGAAGGGCGGTGCACGTACTTGTGACGGACCTTCCTGTGCTCTAGTAGCACGGGTGGTGGACAAGCTAGACTCACACCGCTTTCCTGTCTGCAGACACTCAGGTTCCGCGCTGATGATGGTCCGCCTTACGTGTCCGTGCGTATTATTATTTGGCATCTCCTTCTTCGAAGAGTACTTGATGCCAGCATCAAACACGCGATGAGAGGCAGTGTTCCGACTATTAAGTTACGAATTCCCCCGCAACACACGCCCACAGGCCGAGACAAAGAACCTGCTTCTCGAACAAGAACGGGCCATCGTGAAGCAAAAATTCGAAACCGTCGAACTCGCGCTGAGTCAAGGAGAAAACGAAAAACGCGTATGCGCAAAAAAAAGAATTCGAACTACGTTCTTGCCCCTTTGAACCAGCCCTTCTGCCCAGTTCCCTGTACCCGGGGGTGGGGTGTAGACTGTCGGTGGCATCCGGAAGATTGAGTACGATGCGCAGGCCTACCATAAGCACCGAGAGTCCTTCTGGGGAATTGTTGCTGGCTTCTTCTGGCATCATCGCACTCGCTCTGAGGCGGGGTCTGCAGCCGTTGTTCGGCTGGCGTTCCTCTGGCAAAAAGAAAGAGGAAGGTGAGACTGACATTCTTCGTTTTGTTGCTGCCAGAGTGACTAGTAGTAGCCCCCGCCTCCTCCCAAACTCTTCTGGTGTTGGTTTGGGTAGGTGCTCTCCTGCCATGCGCTTTGCTCCAATTCCCACGGTAAACCATAGTAGGGGGTCATATTGGAGTCCATAGGGGGTCATATTGGAGTCCATAGGGGGTCTTATTGGAGTCCATAGGGGTCATATTGGAGTCCATAGGGGGTCTTATTGGAGTCCATAGGGGTCATATTGGAGTCCATAGGGGGTCATATTGGAGTCCATAGGGGGTCATATTGGAGTCCATAGGAGGTCATATTGGAGTCCATAGGGGGTCATATTGGAGTCCATAGGAGGTCATATTGGAGTCCATAGGCGGTCTTATTGGAGTCCATAGGAGGTCATATTGGAGTCCATAGGGGGTCATATTGGAGTCCATAGGGTCATATTGGACTCCATAGGGGGTCATATTGGAGTCCATAGGAGGTCATATTGGAGTCCATAGGAGGTCGTATTGGATTCCATAGGCGGTCTTATTGGAGTCCATAGGAGGTCATATTGGAGTCCATAGGGGGTCATATTGCGACGAAGTAGATTAGTGACAAGATGACATCGGCAACGGGACTCAAAGGAAATTGTTGCTGGCTTCTGGCATCTTCGCACCCGTCCTGAGCTGGGGTCTACAGCAGAGGCAGGCGCTACTCTCTCCACTCTTTCTCGGCCGGACCCTTGCTCGGGTCTTTCACCATCGTCAAGTGGGTCTCTCCCACTTGACGATGGTTGTACCGTTCCGCCCGGGAAGAACACAGACCATGAGGCAAGTGGGAAAAATCATGAGGAAGGTGAGACTGACAATCTTTGATCCTGCTGGGTTTGGTCTGTTAGGAACGCCAGGGTGTCTGTCTACTTGCAAGCCCGCCTCATCCCAAACTCTTCTGGTGTTGGTTCGGGTGGGTAGCTCATCCTGCCGTGTGCTTTTGCTCCAATTCCCACAGTAAACCATAGCAAATCCACGTTTTCCCTACTGCTCATCATCAGGATGGGACGGACTGGCAAAGCATTAGCAGAAGTGGGGGGGAATCGACAGTATCCATCTAACTCTATCCAACGACACACGGACACAGACGCTGCGGGATGAAGTTGCGTTGATGCGCGGCGCGCTGTCGGGTCGAGTCGACCTCAGCGACTACGAGCTGCTGCGACGGGTGTGCGTTTTTTGTATAAGCACCTGCTTTATAGGAAATGCTTGAGGAGACTGCCAGTTGTGGTAGATCAAAGGAGGTAAATGTGCTGTAGTCCACACGAAACACAGGTAAATCTGGGTATAGTGGCGGGCGTAAGCGTTCGACAAAAAAGACCCACTTTGCAGTTGTATTGTTTTCTCCCCCTCTAGCCTCCTTCGAAATGAGCACAAGGCAGTCCCTCGAGTATTTCCGATTGATCTCAAGCGGCTAATCGTCTCGCAGGATACCTGCGCCGGTCCTCTGAAACTGCATACAATTCTCAAGCAGTACAAGGTGAACCTCCGGCTCACAAGTCAAACGGAGACTACCACTACGTAGTACCACCACCTAGTACCACAGGTACTACAGGGTACTCTGTAGGTAGTATGTATACCACCATAATGGTCCATAATAGTAATGTGGTGGTAGTATACACACATACTACGTATGTGTGTATACTACCACCACATCCTGCTGCTGAGGACCTCGGGATGAGTACTCATCCACTCCGAGGTCGGGTATCTACCCATCCTGAGGAGTAGGTTCAACGGACCGGCCGCGCAATACAAGAAACAGTCTGGAAGTAGCCTCCAATTCTAGATATCTCGCGCTGCACGTTCGCCGGTATCAGCATTCCCTCTGGTGATGTCAGTTACAAAGACGACGTCTTCTTACTTCTCCGAATCCAACCCCCACCCACCGAACAGTCTAAAACATGTATGCGCGTGGGGGGCCAAAGACTAACTTGGCGAATTTGTTTCACCCAGGTTCACTGGAGTGCCCGGCGAGCTACGAGGGAACGAACCTGCAAGAGTGCCAACGCTACTCTTTCTACATATAAAAGGTGTCACGGGAAAAGCCAGCAGCCGCTGCTTAACGGCTTTATCACGTGACACCACTTTATCTTTAGCCATACTTCAACTCCCTTTCTTATTCGCACTTCTCGTCAAACAATACGTGCAGAAACTCCTGCGACCAGAAGTATGACCGGCAAAATAAACAGGAACGCGAAGAAGCAAACCGCCTTCGACACGAGCTCGACACGGCACACCGCGACCGAAACACCAACAGAGACGCTGACGACGACGTATGTAGTTATCTTTTGCACAAGCTCCTGCTTTCGTAGAAGACACTCGAGAAGAGAGAACGAAGAGGGAACGTGCTGGGCAGCAGACTGCGGAATGATTTGCGGAAGTAGGTTTACCGCACCAGAAAGATGCCATTCACCAGGGGCTTTCTCTTTCTTTCTCTCTCTCACGTAAAGGACATGCATTTGATAATGGGCAAAATTCGCTTATATCCAAAAAAATTCGTTTCGCTTATTTCCAAGTTTGGATATAAGCGAAACAAAATTTGGCTCATTGGATATGAGCGAAACGAAAATTTGACTTTTGGATGTAAGCGAATTTTTCCCTTTGATACTATTAGTCGTATAAGACGCTCGTCTTAGAAGATTAATATTAACCGACTAATGATATACTGTGAAACAGGGCCTCTCGCTCCTCACACAACCGCTCACGCTCTTGCTTACCCACCATCCCGCCCCCTAGCTTTCCGTGTTCTGAGGCGCCACGATGGAAATGTGGCAAACACACGAAGATCATTAACAGTTGGTTCGTTTTCTACTTACCCTTTTACGCAGCGGCACTGAGACTGGAGCTGATTGCAGCACGAGACGCACACCAAGGAGGAGAATATTATGGAAAGGTTCGTTCTTTATTATCAATTGCTGACTGGCCCGAAGCACGCAGGCAGCGTTCGCTGCGGACAGATGCTCGCACGAAGGGGCGGTGTCGACAGCATCGTATGCAGCTGTACGTGCTGTCGGGATGGCGGCTAGTAAACCCACCTCGCAGCTCGTCCAGATCTGGACGGAGAACGTTCGCCTCCGGAACGACATCGAGCGAGAGAGCCGGCAGATAGCCGCCGGCAACACAGAGAGCCAACCACCCCTGGTGGGCCTTTCTAGCACTTGTCGTCCGGGAGGAAGGGAAACAACCTCCGAGCTAGCGGGCACGATACTCTAAACTAAGACTTTCTCATACATACCGAACGCTAAGAACTACGTTTCCCCCACCCCGCAGCTCGTCCAGATCCGGACGGAGAACGTTCGGCTCCGGAACAACATCGAGCGAGAGAAGGAGGGCAGCCGGCAGATCATCGACAACTACAAGCGGAGGGAAGAAGAGCTGGTCGGCAGGTACGACACGCTGCGCGACGTGGGGGACCGCCTCCGGATGGAGCTCGAGCAGGCGCTGCTGTCGCAGCGGGAGTCCGCCGCTACGCCCCGCTGATCAGCTGGCATCGGTAGCCACTTGACCAACGGCCCGTGACTCTGGCAGGGTTGCCGAACATGTAGTTATCCCATGAACTACTGCAAAGGTTTACCGCCCGCAACACAGAGAGCCAACCACCCCTGGTTGGCCTTTCTAGCACTTGTCGTCGGGGAGGAAGGGAAACACCCCCCGAGCTAGCGGGCACGATACTCTAAACTAAGACTTTCACATACATACCGAACTAAGAACTAAGTTTCCCCCACCCCGCAGCTCGTCCAGATCCGGACGGAGAACGTTCGCCTCCGGAACGACATCGAGCGAGAGAAGGAGGGCAGCCGGCAGATCATCGACAACTACAAGCGGAGGGAAGAAGAGCTGGTCGGCAGGTGCGACACGCTGCGCGACGTGGGGGACCGCCTCCGGATGGAGCTCGAGCAGGCGCTGCTGTCGCAGCGGGAGTCCGCCGCGATGCCCCACGGCTCCGGCTTGCTCGGAGGAGACGGGATGCAGAACCGCATCACGGCCTTCGAAATGAGCATGAACAAGCTCACCAACGAAATAGGCGGGCTCGAGTCGCACATCAACGACCTCGACTCTGTCCCGCACAAGTCCTTCGCCGGCTCGCCGAACGTGAATCAGCAGCTGCAGGAAAAGCTGGACTTCGAGCGTCGGAAGTTCGAGGCGGAACGCAACGAGTGCGACCAGATCGTGCACCAAATGACACAGGAGCTTGAGCTGCTCGTGCAGGAGAACCAGCGGCTCAAGCAGCAGCAGTACCAGCAGCAGCAGCAGCAGCAGCATAGCAAAGCATACTGACCCGTGACGCTTTGAGATCCCACTCTTCGTTTGGTCTTGTATCGAGTGTCGCCGTGCTCCTAGCCTAGCATGGCTTCGGCACCGGCTTTTTCTCCTCCCGTGGTCTGGGATGCAGAACAAGCTACCAACAACGAAATAGGCGGGCTCAGACGTCAACGACCTTTTGACTCTGTCCCGCGCAAGTCCTTCGGCGGTTCGCCGAACGTGAACCAGCTGCAGGAAGAGCTGGGCTTCGGCGCCGGGAGTTTGAGGCGGAGCGCAACGAGTGACCAAATCCTCGGCGCAGGAGAACCAGCAGCAGCAGCAGCAGCAAGCGAGTGTCGACGTGCTCCGGTCCCTGCTTTGCAGACCTCGATCACGGCCTTCGAAATGCGCGACAACCTGACGAGTCTTGCGCTTCTGCAATTCCCCGGTGGCCATGGAAGTCGGCATCCGATAATGATGCGTGTAACAACCCACCTGCTGAATGCACCAGTCCCAAAAATGGATGATGCTCAAGCGGTCCACCCATAGTTGACCGCGTACTGATATCACAAAGCCAGGCGGGCGTATGTGTGCGTGTCAACGCCGCGAAGTCGTTGGCGTGAGCCTTGATGGAGCGTGGCTGAGTGCAGATCTTCGTCCGGAAAGTCCGCACTGCCAAAATCGAGCGGGTACAAAACTTGACCTGGAAACGACCTCATCCTCATCCTCATCGTTTGACTCTCCCAACGGACGACGTCATAAGACATATGACACTAGCTGCGCGCCTGCCTTCATGACACCCACGTAGCGTGTACCATGGGTATCCACAGTACGTATGCATCGTAGGAGTACAACGTACGTACCTACATGCAGTGGTACTGCTGTGTAGAGCACTAGCAGGTGGTGAGTACTCACGCACCGCTCTGCAGAGCATCAGCAGCATGTCCATCCCTGCTGTGTAGTGCTACCGCGTGGTGTGGTATACCACTACGCAGGTGTATACTGAGCCGGTCCATCCCCTCTTGATAGACCGTGTTAGACCGAAGAATACAGCACCGGGCAATTCGATGCGACTAGGGATGGACCTGATAGACCGTGGTGGGCCATGATTCACTGTGATAAACAGCGGCAGGCACTTCGATGCAGTTTCAAGAGATAGGGACCGACCGGCTCAGTCGTGTTTGCCTCCACGGCCTGAGGCGGCAGCAGCTCCCCATTTTTTCTTTTTGTAAAATCCGCGTCGCTTTCTGCCCATTGATCCCCCCAGTTAGGGCTCATGCGGTGGGCACGATATGCGTCTTCACCTCATTCGCCGGGCTGCGCAATTGAAGCATCCTGTGGCCGTGGATTAGAGATACTTATGTGTACATCCGGCGGTTTGTGACCTTTTTTCCTTCTCCCGCCCTCCCCGTCAAAAAAGTTGTGAACAAGTTGTATGCCTCCTGCCCATTCTCCGACACAAACCTGCGGCTTCGAATGCTGTTCTTCCGTAGAAATTAGATCACCCCTTCTTCGTGTTAAAGCACTTCGGGTGTGCATTTCGTGTTTTCAGATTTAGTTCCGTTTTCCGCTGTTTTCGTGCTCGCATCCTAAGCCTCCGCCACGTGTCAGACGCCTTGGTCCGTGTTTCACGACGGGTAATAGAAGACCGCTGTGTCTGACACGAGCCTGCGAGCGTTTAACCACGTGAGGCCAGCGGGAGCAAGGACGTTGTCCTTCGCTGACGATGTCCATCTCCCTTTCAGTGCGGCTTGTGGGTTTGACACCCTAAGCAACCCTCCTGTCCTTTTTTTGTGTTCTCGTTGTCATCGCTATCGCGCTGACCTTCCGAGAGAGAAGGAATCAAAAATACTCGAGGGCATTTCGACGGAGGCTAGAGGGGAGTTAAGAGTGAATTTTTTTGTTGAATGCTTACGCCCGCCACTGAACCCAGACTACCTTTGTTTCGTCCCAAAAGGTGTCATGGGGGGGCCTTCACGTGGCGACACTGTTGACCGCACCTTCATTGAGTCGCGGTCGCCGTTCCCCCACCTGCCAGCATCATGTACGCAGAACAAGTGCTGACAGCACCGCCCGGCGAATAGAGGGCCACCAAAGTGGCAAATCGACCGGTCGGGTGCTTAGCAGCCAATGGCCTGATGGCTGAGTGCACACCTAAGCAGGGCTGCATCCTCGTGTTGTAGCCGTGTTGTGTATAAGGCTTCGTGGGCGCCTGGTCAACCACCTCATCACAATAGGCGCAAACCTTTCTCGGCAGTGATTGGACAGTCGGGATTGCCGGGGGCGGGTCTCCATGAAGAAGAGAAAAGTAAAGCAAGACCTGCCCCTGCGCTTGCTGTCTCCGGCTGCTTCGGCAGACGACACATACTACTACTACTACGTCCCAAGCGCGAGTGGTACACACGAACAGCGCAAGTCCGGGTTATCGGGGGTACCAAGGGGGATTCCAAATCCGAAGATGATGCGCGCCGCGAGCCAAGCCGGCCTGCTGGTGCTGTCGGTCGCCGTCGCGTGGCTGGTATCGGACCCGCACCTGGCGATGGAAACGGTCGTCGGCTGCTTCAACGACGATGCAGACGGCGAGTGCGCCTTCTCCGACGACTACAAGACGGCCCGGCACAAGTTCCGACAGGCGGTGTCTCAGATACCGGGAATGGTCCACGAAAGCCACGCAGTCATCGAGGGGAGCGACTACACAGTATGCGTTTTCTTTGTTGCAGGCTGGCTCGCCACTTTCAACCCGGGAAGATCCCGTTGGACCTCTTCAAGGAGCGGGGGCTGGCTGGCCGCTGTCGCCTGGTGGGTTTGGCGGCGGGCGTAAGCGTTTCAACAAAAAAGACCCACTTTGTAGTTGTATTGTTTTCTCCCCCTCTAGCCTCCTTCGAAATGAGCACAAAGCAGTCCCTCGAGTATTTCCGATTTATCTCAAGCGGCTAATCGTCTCGCAGGATACCTGCGCCGGTGCGTACAATTCTTAAGCAGTAAACAAGGTGAACCTCCGGCTCACAAGTCAAACGGAGACTATGGTGATACCCGCCCATCAAGAGAACACATTTTTGCAGATTGACTTACCGAAAACGCTCCTCCGCCGCGCCCGAAGACGGCGGGGACTTGGTATCCACTTCAGCGGCACGCAAAGGCGTGGAAGGAAGTTCGCGGGCAGCGCCGTGCAGACCGCGACGCTGCCGGAGTCCCGAGACCCGGCGAAGCTGCCGCGAGGAAGGGCACCTCGGTTCAATTCGTGCACGCGCTGAACCCGTTCGGGATGGCGCACATCCGCAGGTTCAACGAGCACAACATCGACTTGAACCGCAACGCAATGTAAAAAACCCCAGCCTGCAAACGATCAAAGGAGGTAAATGTGCTGTAGCCCACACGAAACACAGGTAAATCTGGGTTCAGTGGCGGGCGTAAGCGTTCAATAAAACAGGGGTGCTTATACAAAACAAAAGAGGTTGACCCACCAAGCTGAACCTTCCAACCAAAATCGTGGAGAGCCTTTAAATCCCGGAATCTCAGGGCCACATTCACTGTTAATGTGACCATTGTGTTGGTCAAGCGCGAAAATGTACGTAACTGCAAAGACCACCGAACTGCACTGGCACCAGTCATACCCACCATCCTTTTTGCAGATTGACTTCGCTTACCTGAAAAGCTCCTCCGCCGCGCCCGAAGACGGCGGGGACTTGGTATCCACTTCAGCGGCACGCAAGGCGTGGAAGGAAGTTCGCTGGGGCGTAGGAGTGAACCCGTGTGGGTGTAGCTCGCGACTAGTCGCAAACCCGAATTTCGGAGGTAAGCGGGAGCACTGGCTTATACAAAACAAAAAGGTTGGCCCACCAAGCTGAACCTTCCGAACCAAAATCGTGGAGAGCTTTTAAATCCCGGAATCTCAGGGCCACATTCACTGTGAATGTGACCATTGTGTCGGTCAAGCGCGAAAATGTACGTACCGAAATGCACTGGCACCAGCCACTCCCACCATCCTTTTTGCAGATCGACTTCGCTTACCTGAAAAGCGCCTCCGCCGCGCCCGAAGACGGCGGGGACTTGGTCGTCCACTTCAGCGGCACGCACGGCGTGGAAGGGTTCGCGGGCAGCGCCGTGCAGACCGCGACGCTGCGGGAGTGGCCGGCCAAGCTGCCGAGGAAGGGCACCTCGGTCCTCTTCGTGCACGCGCTGAACCCGTTCGGGATGGCGCACAACCGCAGGTTCAACGAGCACAACGTCGACTTGAACCGCAACGCAATGTAAAAAAAAAGTCGCGTACCCAAGGCGGGCGTTTAGCGTTCAACAAAGCAGGGGTGCTTATCCAAAACAAAAAGGTTGACCCACCAAGCTGAACCTTACGAACCAAAATCGTGGAGAGCTTTTAAATCCCGGAATCTCAGGGCCACATTCACTGTGAATGTGACCATCGTGTCGGTCAAGCGCGAAAATGTACGTACCGAAATGCACTGGCACCAGTCACACCCACCATCCTTTTTGCAGATCGACTTCGCTTACCTGAAAAGCGCCTCCGCCGCGCCCGAAGACGGCGGGGACTTGGTCGTCCACTTCAGCGGCACGCACGGCGTGGAAGGGTTCGCGGGCAGCGCCGTGCAGACCGCGACGCTGCGGGAGTGGGCCCGAGACCCGGCGAAGCTGCCGAGGAAGGGCACCTCGGTCCTCTTCGTGCACGCGCTGAACCCGTTCGGGATGGCGCACAACCGCAGGTTCAACGAGCACAACGTCGACTTGAACCGCAACGCGGTCTACGACCCTGAGGCGCGGAAGGCGCTTGTCGAACGTGAGGACGTCGCTGGGTACTTTCAGTTCGACCAGCTGCTTAACCCTTCCCGGCCGCCGACTGTCATCGACTCCGCGCTCTTCTTCTACAAAATCGTGAAGAACATCCTCGCCCACGGCCTTCCCGCCTTGAAGCGGGCCCTGGTCACCGGGCAGTACACGAAGCCGTCGAGCATTTTTTACGGCGGAGCCACGCTCCAGCCTTCGTACGTGATCCTCCAGCAGTTCTTCGAAGCGCACCGCCTCACGAAGGCGACGGGGAAGGCCGTGCACATCGACGTCCACACGGGTCTCGGCCCGTCTGGTGTGGACACCATGTTGGTGGCGTCCGACCGGGAGCTGCGGTACGTGGAGAGAGTGTTCCCGTGGGACGCGGCAGAGTACCCGCAGACGAAGGTGGAGTCGACCGACGGCGGCGTGAAGAGCCAGCAGGCAGGCATCGGGTACGACTTAGCGAAAGGCATGTCCGGGGAGGCCATCGAATACCTGCTGCCGGAGGCGCAGGTCGCGGCGACGATCTGCCAGGAATTCGGCACCCTGCACATGGTCCTCGTCGGCCGCGCGCTGATGCTCGAAAACATGGCCTTCCAGCACGACAAAAGGCACCAGCCGTACTGGGCGACGTACACCCGCGACGCCTTCTACGTCCGCACGTCCCACTGGAGAAACAGCGTCCTCGAGCGAGGCATTGAACTTCTCAGCCAAGCCGTCTCAGCGGAGCTGTGAAGACCCCCACTACGACGCAGTACTACGTACACCCACATCGATCCCACAACGTTGGTCAGAATAGCCACAACACAATCTTTCCACAACGTATCCCGGCTATTCTGGCTAGACTCTTTTTCGCGGTAACGATGCATTGTAAACACGAAAGAGAACGCTGGCAGCGCGTTCGGAAGAATTAGCCTACGGATCATCAACAATCGCTAACAGGCTAATCCTCCCCCGGCACGTACAAACAAACACACGCCTGTTCTTTTTCCTCCGCGACCCAGAGAAAACCTGGGGTCCGATGTGACGGAATTGCTGTCAACCAGGGGCATCGAGTGTTGCCCATTTTTTTCTAGGCCACAAAGGAAAACGATTAACAAATTCTGGCCGCAACAGCCACAATTACATTGTGGGTAAATGTTGTGTCTATTCTGACCGCGTTGTGGAAAAGTTGTGGGCGCACCGTAGGCGTCTTGGACTGGTAACGCGTGAGCGGATCACCTTGATCCTATATTGTTTCCGAGAGCGCGATGGCGTGTTACATCTTTTCTCGCTGTTGCGTCCTCTTTACAATAATAAACACGTAGATCCCAAAAACAAGTGACACGCGTGTATACTGGGACACCCCCCGTACCCCGTCTTACCACCTCCCGGCGGTGCATTGCCTGTGCTTTGCAGCATTGGAAGCCCGCGCCGTGGCAACCGAGTCCGTGACTACAGGTGTGCCGCTGACGATATAGCATGGAGTTGCAAGGCGTCGATTCCCTTGGTTCGAATCGACGCCCCTTGCAACTCCATGCTTGTAGGTATCTTGAGGACCCGAGGAGGTGTAATCGAAACGAAGTTCCTGGTGGTTCTCTTTCGAGTTTCGTCGTCTCATTACGCGGGATCAATAGGGACTGCCGGGGCCGTACGTACTCCCATCAAACGTGAAGTCCAGATCGCAGGAAAACGAAATTCACTAGGCAGAGCCTCGCTCCCGTTGATCCCTGGAACTATCTGGAAACGTTCCTTTTCGGAATGAATCCGATATCTAGTCAAAAGAAGAGTTCGTCGCTTGCTCAACCGCGACTGATACAAAACGTTGTCCGACGGGCTCGCATTTCGGCCCTGGTAGCAAGTTTAGCCTGTGATGGCAAGTTCGGCGCCAGGGGACTTTCCCACCGTAGGGCAATTAATGCTGTCAGCGTACGGCCGTACGTACGCGTACGCGTACGTCGACTTTTTTTTTGTATAAGCACCTGCTTTGTAGGAAATACTTGAGGAGGCTGCCAGTTGCAAAAGATCAAAGGAGGTAAATGTGCTGTAGCCCACACGAAACACAGGTGAATCTGGGTTCAGTGGCGGGCGTAAGCGTTCAACAAACGCGTACGCGTACGCACGTATACGTAGTCACCGGCAGTACTCAACCAAGTGGGTACGGGAGTAAACGTATACCCAACAGGAAGAAACATGCTCGCAAAGCCAGCTCCAAAGCCGGCCGCAAAGCTAGCTCCAAAAACAGCAAAGAGGCCCAAGAACGAGCGGGGTCACTCGTGGAAGACCTGGGGAAGGGTATGAAGGAAGTCAGGTGCAAGTTCTGCAGTGTGGTGGTAACATTTAGGGAGCGAGAAGTCAGTACTTCAGAAGCTGGCTGGCAACCGCCTTGTCGGGCTAGTCTCATTGATGACGAGGAGTGAACTTCCTCGTGGGGGGTTTCTTGGTTCTTGCTCGGGAAACACAGGGTAGCAACGTCAGCAGGTACGTACGTACGCGTACGCGTACGCGTACGCGTACGCCGATTTTCGAGAAACTGGTGCGTACGCGTACGCAGCCACCTCAGTCCGTTTCCCGTGGTTACCCACATGCGGCGAGATACTGAGAAACTCCGCAAAAAACGCAAATTTCGGGCACATTGGACCCAGAAACGCAACAATCCTCGAAAACGATCATCGACCGGAAAAGGCGGACTGTTCAGCTTTCACAGCGGCTTGCGAAGGCGGCTCGAATTCGCGGCGGGCATTCCGGAGCCCAGCGAAGCCCGAAGGCACGCCGCGCCTGGTGAGCCTGCAGCAGGATCATACCCAAACATTTTGAGGTGATCATTGAGAAGGTGTTTCCACCGCATTTTGAGGTGTCCCCATCTGTTTCCACCTCATTTTGAGGTGTCCCCATCAATGAGAAGGTTCTCCCACCGCGAGAGGACATGAGGGGAACTTTGATGAAACTCTGACAGTTGAAAACTCTCCAGACCGGACTTCAGGTAGCCTGAAGCACCAGCTCGCTCTATCATCTTCTTTCCCCAACAATCACACGCCGCTCTCGTCGAGGGTAGACGGCGTCTGACGGCAGCTGTACTGTCTCATAAACAAAAAGGTTCCGGAAAACTTTAACGAAAGCGGAAGATCAGCAAGCACACGAGAGGTGAGTCCGATTCCCGGCTGCCACTACCCTCAAGCACATCAACATCATCAAGAAAAAAAAGAGTATGGCGTCTGTCGCTTTTCTTCTGGAAGATGTACGGAAGGCAGAACTAGTAGCCAGACCGAAGTTATTTCCAGGCCCTCTGACTCGATCTCAGACGACAGGCAGCAGACTGCGACTGGCTTGACTTTGGTCTGGCTTCTGTTAGACTCCGTCTGACGTGTGTATGACGTCTGTCTGATTTTAGTCTGGCTGAGACGGCAGTCATGCTGCTGGCGAAAGGTGAGGCCGGACCGTGGTCTGACTTTTGTTTGACCTTTTTTTATTGGCCTTTCGTTCGAATTGCTTTCGGACCCCAATTCAAGCCTGGCTTTTAGCCCGCTTTTCGTCTGCGGTCTTTCTGACTTTCGTCTCGCTGAGATGGCACTCCTGGCGACGAGCGAGGCCTGCCTTTGGTCCGATTTTGGCCCGACTCTTCTTCGGCTTCCGTTCGACTCACGTTCCGCAGATAGGGGACGACCTCGCCTGGTTCGCACTAAACCCCAAGTACTTCACACAGTAAAAGCGGCATTTGTACCAAAAAGTGATTTCTTTTTCTTGATACTCTTCGCCGGCAGTCCTCGATAGTCTCCTTACTAACTTAACCGATGAAAGGCGGGGAGGATAGGTGGAAGGAGGAAATTATGCGCCGAGAAAGCATGCTACCCTCAAGCGCACAGACTGACAACTAGCATGAGGTCTAACACCCGGCCCATCCACAGTACGGACTAGGTGGATAGGTACTACTGCTCGGGGCCTCTGGCTACCAGTAAGATATCTTATTCTAATTATCGTTTCTTGCCAAACATGCAATGTAGCAGGAAACGAGAACGCAGCCATCACGGCGGTCCCTTTGGCCCTGTACCATGAAACAAACATGCAAAAACGTTCAACAAAATCCCTCATCATTTTCCGGTCTCAACCGTGGTTTGGCCAGTGATGCGTCTTATTTCTAATTCTACGAGCATCAGGACAGCAGCACAGTACGTAGAGCTAAACTCGAGCATGTTCTTTCCTCACACACACTACACACCTGTGGATGACGACGAGCGACATTGAACGCTGGGCCTCGCGAGTTTCTTATCTTTGTGGTGGCAGCGTCATTATAAGTGACTTGACACCGATACCCCCCCCGATGTGGCTTGGCATTTGCTGTCCGCCCAATCCCCGGAGGTTTCTCATTTTTGTATTGTATAAGCACCTGCTTTTGAAGGAAATACTTGAGGAGGCTGCCAGCTGCAAAATCTCGAAGAGAGGTAAATGCGCAGTAGCCCACATGAAACACAGGTAAATCTGGATGGGTCAGTGGCGGGCTCAAGCGTCCAACAAAAAAGTTGTTGTGTGTTGTTTCTCCCCCATCCAGCCCCCGTCGAAAGAAGCACAAGGCAGCCCCCCTCAAGTATTCTTGTCGTATATGATCGAAGATCTTGGAAAGTTAATAATTCCGAGACTGGCAAATGAAAGAGGCTGGTTTTCATAAGGCAAGAACGCTAATCACTAGAGTGAGTCAATCACATTCTGAATCGGAGCAGCACTCCGCTCAAGTGCCGTCGCTAACTAAGCTGGCATGACCTCGCCTCGAATCTCCCGAGTTCGTGGCGTGCACACATGGCCTTTCTACGTTTTTTTTTTTGTATAAGCACCTGCTTTGTAGGAAATGCTTGAGGAGACTGCCAGTTGCGATAGACCAAAGGAGGTAAATGTGCTGTAGCCCACACGAACCACAGGTAAATTTGGGTTTAGTGGCGGGCGTAAGCGTTCGAAAAAAAAGACCTACTTTGTAGTTGTATTGTCTTTTACCAAACGTGCAATGTTAGAGGAAATAAGAACGCGTCTCAGGCCTTCCACGGCGTTTCCTTGCGCCCTGTACCAAGAAACAAACGTGCAGGGCAAAGCGTTCAACGAAAAACAATTCCCTCCCCTCATCATTTTCCGGTTTCAACCGTGGTTAGCCAGTGACGCGTCTTATTTCTCCCCCTCTAGCCTCCTTCGAAATGGGCACAAGGCAGTCCCTAGAGTATTTTCGGGGTATTGACAAGGAGCTTCACCAGGCAATGGGCATGCCGACGAGTGCCGCACCTTGCAATTTGGGCTCTTGCTGGCCCCTGTGACCGAGTGAACGGATGCCTTTCTCACCGTTCGGATACGGGATGTGCCACGCTCGCTTGCGCCAGGCGCGTGCAATGGGTTTGTGTCACAGCCGTTGGGTGGTATTGACAAGGAGCTTCACCGGGAAATCGGCATGCCGACGAGTACCGCACTTTGTAATTCGGGCTCTTGCTGGCCCCTGTGACCGAGTGAACGGATGCCTTTCTCACGGTTCAGATACGGGATGTGCCACGGCTTGCGAATTTGCGTACTTTGCAGAACATCGCGACCTTTTCAGGGTCTAGTTGTCTAAAAACACTACCCCTATTTGATCCTGCTACTGTTCAGCTCCCCGGAACTTCTTTTGCCGCCAGGTGTTACTATTCGACCCTGCCCCCCCCCTTTACCACGGAGAAAGCCTCAGGAGAAGGAAAACCACGGTGCACACAACGAGGAGAAAAGGGAAGTTTCCTCTCCCCCTCGAGCCTCCTTCGAAGTAAGCACAAGGCATCCCCCTGGCCTCAGTGGTGCAAAGACCACGCGCTCTTCAAACCCAAGAAACATTTTTCCCCCCCGAGTTTTTCTTTAGTCGTATAAGACCGCAGATCTTAGAAGATTAATCCATCCGACGAATACCTTACACTTGCACAAGGTTAATAACCCCGTCGCTATCCCGAAACCATCATAACTACGCGCCTCGCTTGCAGCCAAGACCGCAAACGCACATCCTGTGAACACTCAAAAGAAACGTTGGCGGCGCTTTTTCGTTCTTTCTTAGTACATCTGTACTGACGGGTACATTTCTTGTCGGTACTAAAGACTTGTAGTTGGCAGCGAGCTGCATGAAACAAACTAACGCAAGTGGCCGTGACTTCGGAGAATACAGTCTGCCTGCCCAACACGCAGTCATGTCACCAAGAAGTATCCCGCACACTTTACGTCAGCGAACACAAAAGGCGCAGACAGACCAGTAAGCAGAATTCTGGAAGGATGCAGCTTTTCCAGTTCGGGTTGGCTTTCACAGTAATATGGAGGTAGGAGGGTCGGGGAGCGAAGGATGGCGGCCGTGTCTTCCAAGCGTTGTAGAACGCGTAATATATTCGGAATGACCCCTTGCTTGACCAAGTCCCGTGCCAGCACGATGCAGTCAGGCTCCTCTTCAACAAGTGCAGGGTCAGCTAACTCTTGGACGCTGTGCGACCTGACACAAAGATAGGCTGGCGACCTTTGGTACTTTAGGATCCGATTTCACCGACCAGAGGCAGCTCTGGTGCTGCGATGGGCACCGGTCACAATAGTTTGTTTGCGTTTATTCTTCGTTTTTTCTCACGAACGGGGGGCGTCGGTCCGGCTTTAGGCTACCCACATCGTGGTTAGCGCAAACTTATGAGGTTATATACGATTCTCTGCAGCATAGCATACGTTCAGAACATTTCCGGAGTTGGGGCTTGCATACACAATAACGAACGATCAGCATCAACTGACCAAACGGTGGTGAAGATGATAGGCAAATGTTTCAAAAAAGAGCGTTTTACCACCTTGCGCGGTGTCACGGGATGCTTGGCAGCAGCTGCTAAACATCCCGTGACCAAAAACCCGTTTTCACATTTCTTATTCTTTGCGTGTACAGGGTATCCACCTCTCGCCTAAGCCGGGTTGTACCCACCGCCCACGCTTTGCGGCTGGACGGAAGACCGAGTGGAGCTGGAAACAATTTGCGCCCGTAACAGCTGGAACGATGCCGTGCCTGAATATCCGCACGACGTATCCTTGTTCAGTGGGAGTTGAGATTCTCCGTCAAGGTGCTAGCCGCCGCCATAGAGCGGGCTATTGCCAAAAGGAGGAGAGCCCGCGAAACAACGTGTCAACACACGGCCAGTCAGAACGCCCCCGGCTGCGCCACCATCGGTGCAACAATCATCTTTGGCTGGGCCGCGGCTCGCTCCGCGCCCACGGCGCAACGACTTACGCCCGACGTAGTAGTACGGGATAGTCGACCGGATACTCCTCGGAGAGATGGTCCCTGCACTCTAACTCGTCTCTCACTAACTAAAAATAACGCTAAAAATGGGGAACCTGGAGCTCCTTGTAAAAGGCTCCTGCGGGATCTAGCGACTGCGCTGAAACGCATGCCACACTATTGTTGACGTCGCAACTGATGGCAAGCGTGGCGAAAAAAGAAAAAGAACTGGCCTTTTCGGGCACGAGCGGACATCCCCGCATGCGCTGCGGGGCTTTCAACAAAAACAACGCCAAAAAGAAAAGAAAAAAATGGAAACAAGATAAAAACGTAAAGACGCTTCCGGGTTTGCGGCTTTTGTTGCGTTTGTATCCTTTTTTTCTGAGCTGTGTGTCTTCTCCCTGCGCGTTGCAAGGCGAAGGTTTCTCCCTCGGGAACGGTCAGCGCCGTAGCAATGACCACGAGAACACATACAGGTGGGTAGGGAGAGGACCTGGGACTGCTAAGGCGTGACTACCATACCCTTTGACTTGTTTTATGTACGCTCGCTCTCTCTCTCGGGAAAGGTCAGCGCCGTAGCAATGACCACGAACACATGCAGGTGGGTAGGGAGAGGACCTGGGACTGCTAAGGCGAGACTGCCGCCTTACTGCTCTCGGACTACCATACCCTTTGACTTGTTTTGATGTGTTCTCTCCCTCTCTCTCTCTCTCTCTCTCTCTCTCTCTTTCTCTCTATACACCGCAAAGCACCCGCAACGCAGGAAGGTCACAAGACACCAATCGCACCCCTTCGGGGTCATTCGGGCATACACTCAAAAAAGAAAACGACACGCCGAACCATCCAAGGCGAGGCGTGCCCACGATGCCGCTGCAGAAGGCCATCGAGATGGACGAAGAGAACGAAGGCGTGGAGATGACGGAGGCATACCTGGGGTTTCCAGGGGACGACGGCGACGACGACGACCCCTCCCCTACAGACGGGGGCGGGCCGCAGCCGGAGGGGAAGGACCGGAAGGATAGGCAGAAGCCGCAGTTCCGGGAAAACGAGGACGACGAAGAAGTGTCGCCGTCGAAGGTGCGGGGGTCGATGACCGCGCCGACGCCTCGAGCCAAGTCGGCCGCCGTCGACGCCGAGACCGTAGGGGTCCCGCTGAACGACGTTCTGAGGCACCTGCGGTACCGGACGCACTCCAGCCAGCTCCTCTTCGACTTCATCCTGTACGTGCCGTTCCTCGTCCTCTTCATCTTCTTCTTCTGGAACGGCCGCGACGTCACCGCCAACTACTACGTCGTCCGCGCTTTAAAAGACCAGCTCCTGGCCAACGAGCTGCCGACGGAAGAGGTCGAAAAACACTTCGTCGACATCGCGAACCCGTACGACTGGGGCCGGTGGGTGTCGTACGTCCTCGTGCCGAACCTGTGGACGTGCAAGTACGAGCGGGAGGCGCACGCGCAGCTGACGGCACAGGGGCAGAACTACCTGCTCGGCGCGCTGCGCGTGCGGACGCTGCGGGTGCGCGCCGAGGAGTGCACAGCGAACCCGCACATATACGGCGGCGCGGACTGCCGCGGGACGTGGGCGGGCGGCGACGAGGAAAAATTCGGTGTGTGGCGCTTTCCCTTTTTGTTTTTGAAAGTGTACACCAATACTGCAGGGAAAATAGTTGAATAAACCTCTTGAGTTTGTGCTAACCACGACTTGAAGAGTCGGGAGAAGTGGTGAGGAAAAAGCACCTGCTTTGTAGGGAATACTTGAGGAGACTGCCGGTTGCGAAATCTCAAAGGCATAGTGTGGTTCTCATCGGCATGCCGATGGCTCTCCACTATCGCAACAATATTCCAATCCCATAGGAGGTAAATGTGCCGTAGCCCACACGAAACAGGTAAACCTGGGTAAGTGCTGGGCGTAAGCGTTCAAAAAAGACCACACTTTGATAGTGTGATCAGTGGGCCAGTTCCCGGCTGCATACGTATGCACGTTTGCAGCCCACCACCAATCCACCCAAAATAGCCCTTCCTTGCTCGAAGAGCCCATTCAGCAAGGTCGCCCGGCGACCCTGGCATCCCGGAATCTCAGGCGAAGTTTACCTCGCTAAAATAACTAGGCCACACCGATCTTAGCCAGGCGAGTTGCACTCCGCGCACGCGGTACGGCGGACCTCAGCCAAAGCGAGCTGCACTACAGTGATCAGGCCGGACGCATCTCCACCAAGCGCTGCACGCCGTGCACGTGGCACGGCGGATCTCAGCCAAAGCGAGCTGCACGTCATCGAGGCCAGACGGATGCGAGCTGCACGCCGTGCACATGGCACGGCGGATCTCAGCCAAAGCGAGCGGCACGTCATCGAGGCCGGACGGATCTCAATCAGGCGAGCTGCACGCCGTGCACATGGCACGGCGGATCTCAGCCTAAGCGAGCTGCACGTCATACGGGTCTCAATCAGGCGAGCTGCACGCCGTGCACGTGGCACAGCGGATCTCAGCCAAAGCGAGCTGCACGTCATCGAGGCCAGACGGATGCGAGCTGCACGCCGTGCGCATGGCACGGCGGATCTCAGCCAAAGCGAGCTGCACGTCATCGAGGCCAGACGGATGCGAGCTGCACGCCGTGCACATGGCACGGCGGATCTCAGCCAAAGCGAGCGGCACGTCATCGAGGCCGGACGGATCTCAATCAGGCGAGCTGCACGCCGTGCACATGGCACGGCGGATCTCAGCCTAAGCGAGCTGCACGTCATACGGGTCTCAATCAGGCGAGCTGCACGCCGTGCACGTGGCACAGCGGATCTCAGCCAAAGCGAGCTGCACGTCATCGGCCACTCGTGGCCCACCGGAAAACCACTCGTGCCAGCAAACCACTTTTCTCTCGAGAATAAATAGCTATTTCTCCCTGTTTTCAACTCTTCAACCCTCCTCTCCTCCCTACTCAAGCCTCTACGGCCAACCGGAGACTTTAAAAACACCGACCTTCTCATCCACAAATAATGCTAGAAAAATGTACACGAAAGAAAGAACCCACACTCCCACAATAGCCCTTGCTTGCTCGAAGAGAGCTCATTTAACAAGAGACCCTAAAATACCCGAATCTCAAGCGAAGTTTACCTCTAAAAAAAAAGCAGACCGTTTCTCGTACCCGAACCCGGTCGATTACCCGGAGCACACGCTGGTGCACTCGAACGCCGACTGAAGCTACGTGGTCGACTGTCCACGGGGTCAACTTCACGACGAACGCCGGCACCGATCTCGCGGACCACGACGCCGTGTACCTTGTGAATCGGGCCGGCAGGGACGGCTCGTACGTCGAGTATCCGGCGGCTTCGGGGGCGGATGGAGGAGGAGGAGTTCCAAAGAGTGGAGTTCGACGTGCTGTTCGCGGTGTTCCCCGCGGAGCAAACGACGGGTACACCTTCGTGGCCAACGCGTCGTCGAACGTCCGCGACCCGGCGCGGTGGACGGTCGCCTGCACGAACGACAACGTCACGCGCGCGACCACACCCCACAAATAATACTACTCACAATGAAAATGCACCTTTTTTTCATTGTTTTCAACTCTTTTTTCAACCCTCCTCCCTCACTCAAGCCTCTACGGTCAACCGGGGACTTTAAAAAACTCCGACCTTCTAATCCACGAATAACGCTAGAAAAATGTACACGAAAGAAACAACCCACAATCGCCCTTACTTGCTCGAAGAGAGCTCATTTAGCTCATTTAACAAGAGACCCTAAAATACCCGAATCTCAAGCGAAAGCTTACCTCTCTAAAATATAAAAAAAAAACAGACCGTTTTTCGTACCCGAACCCGGTCGATTACCCGGAGCACACGCTGGTGCACTCGAACGCCGACTTGAGCTACGTGGTCGACTGGCCGGCCCACGGGGCCCGCGTCGGGCTGATCAACTTCACGACGAACGCCGGTGCTGATTTTGCGGACCATGACGGGGTGTACCTCGTGAAGCGGGCCGGCAGGGACGGCTCGCACGTCGAGTATCCGACGGCTTCGGGGGCGGGGATGGAGGAGGAGGAGTTCCAAAGAGTGGAGTTCGACGCGCTTTACGCGGTATTCCCCGCGGAGCAAACGGCGGTCGACGGGTACACCTTCGTGACCAACGCGTCGTCGAACGTCCGCGACCCGGCGCGGTGGACGGTCGCCTACACGAACGACAACGTCACGCGCGCCACGAACCTTTCCGACCCTTCCTCCGTCGCTTGGACGGTCTTCGCGACGCACGAGCACGCGGCGGCAGACCTCGATACCGTCGGCTATGCCGTCGCACAGTCCCTGCCTTCCCCGACGGCGTTCCGCGCGTTGCGGTTCGCCGTGCAGCTCACGCAGGCGTCGGCCATGCGCGACGAGCCGGAAACGCCGTTTTTGTACAAGCACCGCGCCTGCTCCGGGTCCTCAGGGTACATTATAGGTGACATTTCCGTGTACCACTGCGGGGGCTATACGGTGGACCTGCCGTTTAATTCGAGCTGCCGGGCGGTGACCGACGCGACGAAGGCGCTCCAGGCGGACAACGCGCCGTTCATCGACACGCTCGCAACGCGGTTTGCCGTCGCCGAGTTCTTCGTGTATTCCGTGCAGACCGACACATACACCTCGGTCAAGCTCTTCACCGAGTTCGCCCCCGGCGGCGCGCTGGTCAACAAGTGGCAGCTCCGCACCTTCGCGGTCTACACCGGCGAGCCGCCGATCCTCGACTGCTTCTTCCTGGCCTTCGTCCTTTACTTCTGCTGGAGCTTCGTCAACGACTGGCGCGCGTTCAACAAAGGATACCCGCCGGGGTCCCGCGCTTCGAGGGGCCAGTGGTGGCTGTACCTGTATGCGAAACCTTTGCCACTTTTTACGCGTTTGGTGAAGCCCAGCGCCCTCAGAAGCTGGAGTTCAAAGAGCACAAACAAAACGAAGCGCCTGTCTTTTTTGTAGTAGCAATGCATTGTAAGTTGGCGAAGCCCAGCGCCCTCAGAAGCTGGAGTTCAAAGAGCACAAACAAAACGAAGCGCCTGTCTTTTTTGTAGTAGCAACGCATTGTAAGTTGGCGAAGCCCAGCGCCCTCAGAAGCTGGAGTTCAAAGAGCACAAACAAAACGAAGCGCCTGTCTTTTTTGTAGTAGCAATGCATTGTAAGCACGAAAGAGAACTGGCAGCGTGTTCGGGAGGTCTTGTTGTCGTAAACGAATCTCAGTGCCCACGGCACACGGCACCAAGCATCCACGCAGAGCATCAAGCTCGTGTAACAGCCATCGCACACGTATCAGGCTGCCACGCAACGCAAACCCTCATCATCGCACACACACGCTATCAGGTTACCAAACAACGCACAGTCCATCAAACTGCAAGCGTGACGTATCCCACACATAAACACATAAAATCAGGTTCGAGTTTTGGAACGTGCTGGAACTGACCAACCTGGTCACGTTCCTCGTGGTATTCGCCCTCCAGTTTGCGTGGATGGCGGCGTGCAGCCAGGAAAGCTTCCTGTTTCCGTTCCAGCCCCGGTACCCTGAAGAGTTCGACCATCTGCTGAATCTGTACATGATGAAGGTGTGTTCCTTTCGTCATTCCGAGGACCCCACAACCCCGTCCGCTCTGCCCTGCAACACATGCACACACTCACACTCAGCTGTTGCCCGGGGTCGAAACCCCGTGCAGCTAACACCGCAAGATGAAAACAGAAGTCTTGAGCCGAGTGCCGGATGGAGAAGCTGACAGCCTCCCACGCTCTATCCGTCCCCCCGAAGGATCCCGCCCCATCCTTCGGAGAGGAGTTACAGGACCCAAAAGCAGCGTGTCGGAAACTGGTCTATCCTGTGTTTCTGCGAAGGACCTGTTTTGTTTCTCTATGGCACCATAATAATAAAGTCCAGAAACCCACGGTAGAGAAAGAAAACCCAAAATACCGTCACTAAAAGGCATGAAAAGACGCTGAAAGTAAATAATGCTGTCGACAACGAAAAGCAAAAGAATACACCAAAACCACGCCTTTCTTTCCGTGGCAGGTTCCAACGCCGCCGACTTTGTTTCTTAGCCTGCAAATGTGTGAGGAAACTGAACCCCCCAAGTTGGACCTTCTGATCATGATTTTTACCAATTTGCCACCTGAAACCACGTCCAGGATTTGGGCCCAGGGTAGTGCGGTCAACGAAAGCTCTACTTTCCCTTTCTTCTACTTTCCTACTCTCGCGGTGTACGTGGTATATCGTCCAACCATACATTATATTAAGATGCGAATAGCGTCAACACCGTGAGCTGTTGGCAACGAACATGAAGCACAAGAAGAGCACAAAACGATGCACTCCCTCGAAAGAGTCTGATTGCCATGAGGCGGGTTTCTGCCCATAACACCATACTAAGATCCCTCCGGTTTCTGCCCAGAACACCATACTAAGATCCCTCCGGTTTCTGCCCATAGCACCATACTAAGATCCCTCCGGTTTCTGCCCACAGCACCATACTAAGATCCCTCCGGTTTCTGCCCATAACACCATACTAAGATCCCTCCGGTTTCTGCCCATAACACCATACTAAGATCCCTCCGGTTTCTGCCCATAGCACCATACTAAGATCCCTCCGGTTTCTGCCCATAACACCATACTAAGATCCCTCCGGTTTCTGCCCATAACACCATACTAAGATCCCTCCGGTTTCTGCCCATAACACCATACTAAGATCCCTCCGGTTTCTGCCCATAACACCATACTAAGATCCCTCCGGTTTCTGCCCATAACACCATACTAAGATCCCTCCGGTTTCTGCCCATAACACCATACTAAGATCCCTCCGGTTTCTGCCCATAACACCATACTAAGATCCCTCCGGTTTCTGCCCATAACACCATACTAAGATCCCTCCGGTTTCTGCCCATAACACCATACTAAGATCCCTCCGGTTTCTGCCCATAACACCATACTAAGATCCCTCCGGTTTCTGCCCATAACACCATACTAAGATCCCTCCGGTTTCTGCCCATAACACCATACTAAGATCCCTCCGGTTTCTGCCCATAGCACCATACTAAGATCCCTCCGGTTTCTGCCCATAACACCATACTAAGATCCCTCCGGTCTCTGCCCATAACACCATACTAAGATCCCTCCGGTTTCTGCCCATAACACCATACTAAGATCCCTCCGGTTTCTGCCCACAGCACCATACTAAGATCCCTCCCCCCGCCGATGCTGGCTTAAAACTCGCATGAAAGGCAGATACTGTCTAACATAATTCGAAGATCTGTAAAACTAAGTTTTCCTTCCTCCCCCGGCAGGTCTATGCGAATAGCGTCAACACCGTGATTACGTTCCTGAAGTTTTTGAAGTACGTCCGGCTGAACAGCAGGCTGAACGTCCTGTCCGCCACTGTCTCGTTAAAAGCTCCGGACATGTTCGCGTGCCTGATAATATTTGTGTTCGTCGTCTTCGCCTACGCGCTGGCTGCGACGGCGCTGTTTGGCAGCTCGATCTCCGACTACCGCAACCTGTTCACTGCGTACAGCACGCTCAACCGCATGCTCCTCGGCGACTTCGACTACGCCGCGCTGCGGCTCGAAAACCGGTTCCTGGCCGGCTTGTACTTCTGGTCGTTCGTCGTCATCGGCCTGTTCCTGCTGCTGAACTTCTTGGTCGCGATCATGTCGGAAGGGTTCGCAGAAGTGTCGGGCCAGAACGCCGACGTCCCCTTGGACGAGCAGCTAACGAAGGCGTACACGGACCTGAAGCGGGCGCTGCGGCCGACCCGGCTGCTGCAGGGGGTCAAGATGTGGCTGCGGGGCAACTCGCGCCACTCGCTGCTGCTGCGGGCGACGATCAAGATGGAGGACTACCGCTCGATCCTCGAAGAGGCCGGCGACGCCGCTGACGACCAGCAGGCGCTGATCTACAAAAGCGAGCTGCCCGTCTTCATCGGGCGCGAGGAGTACGCCCTCCTCGGGGGGGACTTCATGGACGACGTGTGGGAAGACGTCGTGTACGACTTCCGCCAGGCGGAGAAAAACAACGCGTCCGCGCTCCGGATGGAGAACCAGTTGGTCGTGCAGCTCGCCGTGCGGACGGCCACGGAAGGGAAGCTGCACGACATCGACAGCATGTGGCACAAGATGCAGCGGCTGCAGGAAGAGTTGAACAACCTTTTGTCCGTCATCCAGAGCACCCCGCCCGTGTCTTAAAGTGTCCCCCTCAGCGGCCACGTAAGGATCTTACTTCTTGCGAGTTGAGTGTCGCATCGCCATCACAGTGTGACAGACAGGGATAGGCAGAATATCATGGCACCCGGCTAATGACCCTGATAAGCCCAAGGGGGAAAAGGGCTCGGTGGCAGCTGCGGGAAGGAGCAGCTCAAGTTTGCAAGGCGTTGACTTGCCCACCCGGCTGCTGCAGGGGGGGTCAAGATGTTGCTGCGGGGGCGGCTCCCGCCACTAGCTGCTGCTATGCTGCTGCTGCTGCGGGCGAAGATCAAGATGGAGGACTACCGCTCGATCCTCGAAGAGGCCGGCGACGCCGCTGACGACCAGCAGGCGCTGATCTACAAAAGGGAGCTGCCCGTCTTCATCGGGCGCGAGGAGTACGCCCTCCTCGGGGGGGACTTCATGGACGACGTGTGGGAAGACGTCGTGTACGACTTCCGCCAGGCCGAGAAAACCAACGCGTCCGTGCTCCGGATGGAGAACCAGCTGGTCGTGCAGCTCGCCGTGCGGACGGCCACGGAAAGGGAAGCTGCACGACATCGACAGCGTGTGGCACAAGATGCAGCAGCTGCAGGAGGAGCTGAACAACCTTTTGTCCGCCGTCCAGAATACCCCGCCCGTGTTGTAAATGGTCCCACTTGGCGGTGACGAAAGGATCTTACTTGCGAGTGTCGCATCCACACGCGTGTTCATCTGCTGATAGACCGTGAATAGGCAGAATAGCGTGGCACCCCGGCTAATGCCCCTGATGAAACCAAGGAGAAAAGGGCAGGTGACTCCGTGGCAGCTGCAGAAGTTTGCAAGACGTTGGCTGCGGCTGCTGCAGAGGGTCAAGATGTGGCTGCGGGGCGGCTCCCGCCACTCATTGCTTAAGAACCGCGTGTTGTAAAATCGTCCCTCTCGGCACGTAAGGATCTTACTTGCACGTGGAGTACCCGTGTGCGCGCAAGGAAATACTCGAGGGGCTGCCTTGTGCTTACTTAGAGGGAGTCGAGTTGCTTCGGCATTTTTTGTTGAACGCTTACGCCCGCCACTAAACCCAGATTCACCTGTGTTTCGTGTGGGCTACAGCACATTTACCTCCTTCGATCTTTTGCAGCTGACAGCCTCCTCAAGTATTTCCTACAAAGCAGGTGCTTATACAAAAAATGACTGGGCCCGGCCATATCGCATCCGCACGGCTAGTCCACCCAGCCTTGTAGACCGAGCTACACATGACTCCAACAGCACCCCCCGAACCCCCTGGTTCTTGGGTGGCTTGGCAACTCTGCTGGAGGATTCCCGCAGTAAAAAAACTGTAAGTTGTAATCTATAGACGCGAATACCGGGCGGAGACACGTCTTCCGGCCTGTTACACGAATGCAGCACAGCCGTGTCTTCGTCGCCTTCTGCACGTCTTCTTTCAGCTTGCGTCGCACCACGCACGGCGCAGCCTGCGCACACTGTTTTAAGTTCCAACTCGGGAAAGAGGCAACTTCCGTTGTCATCTTCCAAACGGTAAAGCTTCTCCCCTCCCTGATGCTAGCGTCAAACTTACATGAAAAAAGGCAGGATTCTGCCCAAAACACGAAACTAAGATTTTCTCCCCTTTTCTTTTGTTTTCTTCGCAGAATGGCCACTGGAAAAGAAGACGAGTCTGTGCGTTTCAGCGAAACGCAGTTACAAGCAGAGCGGGCGTCCTGAGTTTGGAGCTAATTGCTTAGACACAGTGCTGTCTGCAGTTCTCACATCTCGGCATGACGTCGTCAGGCACCCTCCGCAGCACTCTGCGACCGTCACGCACGTCGCGCGCGCCGATCGTCGTCCGGTGCTTAGCCCGTCTCCCCTTTGTCGTGGGCTTTGGTCCAGTGTTCATCCCGACTGCCTCTCTTGTCCCCTTTCCCCAAGCCTCCTTGCAGTCTGTGTCGCACTCTCACCTCCTTCGGTGGGTTAGTGGCTTCTGTACCGGACTCCGTCAGCGTCAATTCTCCATTCGACGAGCGAAGTCCTCCGGTCACACTCGTCCATCCCGTTGGTGGTAGCCCGAGCTGTGTGTGCAGTTCCACCGGCTATCGTGTCGTTCGCCGGCAACTCAGTGCATCATCCGCCCTCATGGTGAATTGGGGAGGCTTGGTTGCGGTCTTCGAAGACTTTCTTACGGATGCAGATTGCTTTGGTGTTCCCTCAGAGGAGTTGTCAGCAGAAATGTGATGTGTACGCAAATTGCCCAATAGCAACACTGCTGAGGCAGCGAAGAGAAATAGCCTCGACACGTACTTAGTACGTTAGAAGCAATGGATGATATCTAAACCTGTCAATGGACACAATTGGCGGACTGACAATAGGCCCCAACATGAGCCAGAAGAGGCGTCTGCATACTTGGGAGACCGGCTGTAGAAATGTCCGAATTGGGGCAAAGCTTCTTAACAAAACTACTTTAGAACTTCTAAATTAGAAGTGTTGTGATCGGACCTTCGGCTGCAGCACGTGTTGCATTTTGGACTCCCTAACGGCGCGGGGAAGGGAACATGTTTTCCCAACTACATTGAAGCCCCTTCCCGACCGTAGCATCCGAGGAAGGTGCAAACATGGAGGGTGCTACGGTAGCCGTGCACGGGTCTTGGGCGCGTGCCTCGTGCAGGGCGGGTGCTTTGTGATCCGCCGCGAAGTTGTCTCCTGGTGCAGTCCGGAGAGACCGGCGTCGAGTTTCGGCTCACAGCCGGTCCCTCGGGCGGCAACCTTTAGGGAGAGAGAGCGCAGACACAATCCATCTTAAATAGGACCACACACTGGACTCTCTAACGGAAAGGAATTGACGGAATTACACACCAGACATGTACTGCGCGACTCAATCTGACTTAACACGGAGAATTTGTCAAGGATTGACAAAGTCAGCTGTGGATCTACCTAAACCTGAAGCACATCTACCGACGAAAAAATTCGTCGGTCGCTTTTCAACAGCCATCAAGAACAACCAGGCTCCATCACTCCATTCCCCCTTCCGATAGAGAAACAAACTCTACTACTCTCAAAACAAAGATATAACGATATAAGAACACGAATAGAGTGAGAAAAACAAGAAGAGAGTGAGAGAGAGAGAGAGAGAGAGAGAGAGAGAGAGAGAGAGAGAGAGAGAGAGAGAGAGAGAGAGAGAGAGAGACAGAGGGAAGAAAAAAACATCAGTACACACACCGCCCCCCGGGGGATTCCGGCCGCGTCTGGTTCTTCGCGATGTTCGCCTCGGCGATTTGCTCGTTCGAAAACCCCTTTCCAGGGTTCAACGTCAGCGACGTCGACACGGACGTGATAGCCGCCGACGACGAGCTGTGGATCGACCCGTCCACGTACCCGGCTGTCGGGAAGTACGTCCCGGTGCCTGAGGCTGCGCAGGTGCCTCGGGCCGGCGCGCCTGTGGGCAGCGGCGCCGCCGTCGCGAAGAAGGTCTCCGCCGGCGCGCTGCCGGGCGCGCGCAAGGCACCGGCCGCGCCGGTGAGGGCCGGGTCCGTGGTGCTGAAGCCGAAGTCGGATGGCAACCAGCGGAAGGACAGCTTGTCGGCGGCTCCGAAGCCCGCGAAACGGGCGTGCTCACTCGCGGTCAACCTGCCGGGCGAAGCCGCTGCGGCGGACGAGGAACTCGACGAAGACTACGGCATGTTCCCGACGGAGGACGACCTCCTGCGCGAAATCCACCGCGAGCGAGAGGACCAGCCCATCCGCAACGACGGCCTCGCGAAGACCCGGATCATCACCGGTCCCTACCACCGCGAAACCGGATACGGCACCGTGTACTTCGACATCTTCTACCAGCCGCCGCGGCCGAAAGAAACCGGAGAAACCGCCGTCGCGATAAACGCGCGCATCCACCCGTTCACGGCGCCGCCGACGAAGGAGATCGCCGTGCAGCGGAAGAACGCCCGGAAAAGTCTCCTCTACAAGATCGGCCCCGCCGCCGTCGCGTTTAAAGTCGTGCTGAACACCTTCAACAACGCCGGAATGCGGCACACCGAGAAGAACGACTGGAACATCCTGTGGGCGAAGCGTGTCGACCCCTCGGAGTGGGCGGCTATGTCGTACTACCAGAAGGTGAACCACTTCCCGGGGACGTGGGGCGTCGGGAGGAAAGACCAGCTGCACAAGAACACGCTCCGCTTCCGGAAGAAGTTCGGCGACGCGTTCGACTTCACGCCGATGTCGTGGGTGATCCCGCAGGACGCCCGCCTGCTGGCGGCGGACATGCAGGCCAACCCTAGCACGACGTACATCCTCAAGCCGTGCGCGTCCTCCTGCGGCAAGGGCATCCGCCTGATCACCCGCATGCCCCAGAACCGCATCAAGAGCTCCGTCGTGCAACGGTACATCCCGAACCCGTTCCTCGTCAACAACCGGAAATTCGACCTCCGTCTGTACGTCGCGGTCACCGGGTTCGACCCCCTCAAGATCTACATCTTCGACGAGGGGCTCTGCCGGTTCGCAGCGGAGCAGTACCCCGGAGCTGGGGAAATGCTCGAGAACTCGTACGCCCACCTGACGAACTACTCGATTAGCAAGACGAAAACCCTCAAGACCGAAGAAACGCTCGCGGAGCAGGAGCACGGCGACTCGCACGCCGGCCCGCGGGACATCAAGTGGATGCTGAGCGAGCTCAAAGCGTGGTTCTACGACTTGCCCCACGGGAAGGGCCCGGAGATGTGGAAGACGGTTGCGAAGCAGGTACAAGACGCCGTCGTCAAGACGTTCATCACCATCGAAACCGACGTCTGCAACGCGGCGGCGCGGGTCTGCAAGTACCCGAACGCGCACGGCTGCTTCGAGCTCTTCGGGTTCGACATGATGATCGACTCGGACCTTCGGGTGTACGTCCTCGAAGCGAACATCATGCCGTCCCTCGCTACCGGGAATCCTATGGACAAAGCTGTGAAAAACCGCCTCCTGGCCCACCTGCTGACCCTCGTTGGTGTCCAGCCGTACGATCGGGAAGTCGTCGCCCAGGCCGAGGCCAAGCAAGCGTTCCACCAGTCGCAGAAGGAGGCCACCCGCACGTGCAGCTTCGGCAAGTCGAAGGCGTTCTTCGAGTCGCTGACCGACGGTGACCGGCGGCTGATCATCGAGACCGAGGCGGAGCTCTTCCGCGCCGGCGGCTTCGTGCGCGTGTTCCCGACGCCGAAGAGCCAGGAGCGGTACGCCGAGTTCTTCGACGTCACCCGCTACCGCAACGCGCTGCTCTCGCGCTGGGAGGCGGAGAAGGAGGCGAAGCGGGCCCGCATGAAGAACGACACCTCGGTGCCCATCCCGCCCGCCACGCAGTACCGCTGGGACGTGCCTCTGCCCAGCGCACCTTCGCCGGACTGGTGAAAAAGGTGGAACCCCCATCTTCCTCCTCCCCCAATCTTCCGTAAGGACCCATGGTGTTGAGCACATATCCATTCCAAGCACGTTCTTGCAATCCCTCCCCAATCTTCTCCAAAGAAGACTTGGTGCTAGCATCCATCATGCGTGAGAGGCAGTGTCCCTTCTAAACATTAAACCACGATTTCCCCCACCCATCTTCTTTGAAGATGACTGTTGGTGCTGGCATCAAACATGCACGAAGAGGCAGTGTGTTCTCTCTGTCTCAGCATTGCACAAAGATCTTCCCCCGGATAAGGCAAGTGTAGGAATGCCACCAACACCAGTGGCAAAGAGCCCGAGGCGAAATTGGAGTTGGAATATAGAAACGGAGGCGGAGCTTTTCCGCGCGGGCGGCTTCGTACGTGCCTCTGCCCAGCGAACCTTCGCCGGACTGGTGAGAAAACGGGCCCGGATGTCTGATTATTAAAACGGTGAGATAGCCGTCTCCCCATCATCTTCTTCAAAGAGTTGATGCTAGCATCAAGCATGCGTGAAGTGGCAGTGTTCTGTCTAAACATTGAGGCAGGTAGGGGTGTGACCAACACTCCACACGAGCCTCTTGTTAGAAATGTTGTACCGTAATTGGAATAATGTTGACTTGGACTGAAGCTTGACGAGTTAATGACAGACCGGGTAAAACCTGGGACATCTCGGTATGAGGGACCAGCTAGCACATCCTACAGCCCGTGCCGCTGTGATAGGAAGCAGGACCACCACTCGTAGATGACGATGTGAGCCGGTCCGTCCCTATCTTTTGAAACTGCATCGAAGTGCCTGCCGCTGTTTATCACAGTGAATCCCGGTCCACCACGGTCTATCGGGTCCATCCCTAGTCCCTAAAGCTGCATCGAATTGGTGCTGTATTCTTTGGTCTATCACGGTGGGATGGACCGGCTCACGATGGCACACTTTGCCTTGGGGCGCCTTCGTATCGGTCATCACGTCTCCCAGGCCGATATCCTGCAAAGTACGCAAACCCCGAAAAAAGCCGAACCGGGTAAAACCCGGGACACCCAGGCCCATTTTTGGGGGTGTCCCAGGTTTCACCCGGTTCACCATTTTTCTGGATACCGCCAAAACCCGAATTATTCATCCATCTTATGCACGGGGGGGTAGGTACGGTAGAAAACACGTGACTTCACATGTTGATAAGGGACAGGGACACATTCATGTGCTCACGTGCATTTTATCTGAGTTAACATGTGGACACATGTCCTTTCCCATGGTCACATGTTCTACAACATAAGTGAACATAAAGGCAGGTGGTGCTTGTGCCCAAGCACAAAACTAAACTTTCCCCCTCCGTCTTCCTTATATGGTTTCGCTCCTGTCCGACCGTTTCCCGAACAACCTTCCGCAAAACCCGCGGGATTAAAAGAAAAACTTTCCCCTGAACTCTAGTGGGTGCAAAAAAACCGCGCGTTGCTTATCAAACCGGTCCACCCCTATCTCTTGGAGCTGCATCGAATTGCCGGGAGCTGTGCGCTAACCTAAGCGGTGTAACCACAGTGCAGCACGGTCTGCCAGGTCCATCCCTATCCCCTAGAGCTGCATCGAATCGCCTGGTGCTGTCTATCACTTGTACCACAGTACACCGCGGTCTATCAGGATGGAATGGACGGTCTGCCAGGTCCATTCCTATCCCCTAGAGCTGCATCGAATCGCCTGGTGCTGTCTATCACTTGTACCACAGTACACCGCGGTCTATCAGGATGGAATGGACGGTCTGCCAGGTGGTCTGCCAAGTCCATCCCTATCCCCTAGAGCTGCATCGAATCGCCTGGTGCTGTCTATCACCTGTACCACAGTACACCACGGTCTACCAGGGTGGGATCCGGCTCACGCTCAACGCGCAGCAAGCCTTCCCGCCTGGGTAGTTCTCCAGGGCGGTAAATCCCTAAATTCCGCGTGGTCGGTCCTCGTCAGTTAATCACTGCGGCTCAGCGTGCCAATGGAGTATTCAAAGGAAGGTTCCGCACGCAAGGAGAAGACAAGCAAAAAGAAACAAAAAAAGAAGCAAAACAAAAAGGGAAAACAGTGAACGAAACGACTCAAACATCCAGAGCTTGAAGCAGTCACACGAGGAATTCGTGCCGATACAATACTACTGATGGATAGAGAGTTGTTTTCATTGAATAAGCGCCTGCTTCGTAGGAAATACCCGAAGGTCTGTTGCTTATCCCCAGGAGGTAATGTGCTGCAAGGCCCAACCGAAACACAGGTAAATCGGACGAAAGCGGTCAACAACAACGAAAAGACCCGCGTTGTAGTTGTATCGTTTCAACCCCTCTATCCTCCGTCAAAATAAGCGCCCCCTCGGGTGTTTTCTGTTGACCGGAGCACCCGCGGATGGTTTATCTGTGTTGTCAGCTAGTGAATCCGGGACGCAAGTGGAAGCGCCAACGGTTTGCGTGTCACTCTCCTGATGGTACTCCCCGGATCAACGTCCCCGGATCACCCTTCTTCTTAAGGCAGAGGAAAGGGGCATTCAGACCCCGCGGGGCTTGATCCCCCCGTCCTACCCACCCAGCAGCTGCCTTGTCCCCTCCCATCCCCCTCAGGGATTGTCCTGCGCCCTGACTGGGTGGAGAGCTGGCGGACCCCTACACGCGGGGGACCTCGTTGCCTCGGTTCCCGGCTCAACTTCCGCTCCCGCGGTCACGTGCCACCCTTTGACCTGTTTTGATGTGTTCTCGGGAAAGGTCAGCGCGGGAGCGGCGACCACGAGAACACATACAGGTGGGTGGGGAGAGGCCCTGGGACTGCTAAGGTTGTTGTGTGGTGTTTCTCCCCCATCCAGCCTCCGTCGAAAGAAGCACAAGGCAGCCCCCCCTCAAGTATTCTTGTCGTATAAGATCGAAGATCTTAGAAAGTTAATAATTCCAAGACTGGCAAATGAAAGAGGCTGGTTTTCAGAAGGCAAGAACGCTAATCACTAGAGTGAGTCAATCACATTCTGAATCGGAGCAGCACTCCGCTCTAGTGCCGTAGCCAACCGTGACTACCGCCTTTACTGCTCTCGGGACTACCATACCCTTTGGCTTGTTTTGAGATGTTCTTTCCCCCCTCCCCGCGACGGATTCGCCTGTGCTCTAGTAGCGTGGGTGGTCCTGGCTGTGACGAGCTGCGAACAGCCGCCTGACAAACCAGACACGCCGTCCTGTCTGTAGAAACTCAGGTTCCACGCTGATGATGGTCTGCTTTATGTGTCTGTGGCTTAAAGGCCGAAAAACCGAAAAACACGGCGCAGACGGGACCAGTGCCGTGTTGAGCACATTTCTATTCCAAGCACGTTCTTGCAATCCCCCCATCCCCCTCCTCGTGCAGTCAAGGTAGTTGCTCCGTCGCTCTCCTTTCTGGATCGGATTTCAGGCGGACCTACTCACGATGTTGTGCTCCTCTCTCCCTCTCACTATTCAAAGAGAATCACAACAACTTCGCCCCGTCCAGTCCGCCGTAGTTCTCAAGCAGCGCCAATTCGTTCACTGGTCCCTGCAGCATTTGCATACTTCCAATGACTTTTCAAAAACAAGACACAGTCTACGCAGCGGTATTTTTTGTTTTGTGGCCACATGCTCTGTGTGAGGAATTTGAACAGTCCATTTAGGACCTTCTGATCATGATCAGTTGCCAATTTTCTACCCTGAAACCACGTCCAGGATTTAGGTTCAAGGTAGCGCGCTAGATGGGACTTTACCTACATGTGTTCTGGTTAAACCGCTGCCACCGTTCTCTTTAGCTGTAGCAAATACTGTCTCCAGGGAGGCAGCAATTGGTTGTCACACGGAGATGAATAAATCCGAAGCTGGGCCGGAGTTCTACGAATAACCAGAATGCAGCGCAAGCTGCTTAAGGGCCAGCTGCATCCAGAATGCAGCGCAAGCTGCTTAAGGACCAGCTGCATCCAGAGTGCAGCACGGCACAAGCTACAAATGCAAACTGGCCGGAACCGAGGCTGGACCAGCTCTGCAGCAGCACTGCATGTAGGTACGTACGTAGTACTACTATGCATACGTACTGTACCAGACGGTACCACAGATATCTATTGTGCGAGGCCACTCAGGTTCCACGCTGATGATTCTCTGCCTTATGTGTCCGTGTCTTCAAGGACCGAAGCACGGTGTCCAGAAAGAACCGGTGCGATGCTGCGCACAGAACCAGTCCAAGCCCCCGCCCCCGGAGCACCTTTTTATTTTGTATAAGCACCTGCTTTGGAAATGCTTGAGGAAACTGCCAGTTGCGATAGATCAAAGGAGGTAAATGTGCTGTAGCCCACACGAAACACAGGTAAATCTGGGTTTAGTGGCGGGCGTAGGCGTTCAGCAAAAAGACTTCTCCCCCTCTAGCATCCTTCGAAATGAGCACAAGGCAGTCCCTCGAGTATTTCCACCTTGACATCGATGTCCGTGTTGCCTATCCATCTTTCTTCTCTGTCTTCTACTTCGTGTTCGTATCTCCGAAAAAAAAAGGGCAAAAAAAAAAGAAGAAAAAAAAAGAAAAAAAGGGAAAGAAAAAACCTTGCAACAAGAGGGGGGGAAAAAAAGAGTGATTTGACTTTTAAATAAACCGAAATTTCAGGGGATTCGTTTGCGTCGCAGATTTAGACCGACGGTTTAAATCTGCAAACCGGGGGTCGGCCGGGGGGGAACAAATAAGAACTCGCTTCTAGGAAGGCGCGTGGGGGGCTCAAGACTAAATACAAAGCGAATTTCTTGTCTACATGTTCAACGAGGGAACGAACCTGTAAGAGTGCCAACGCTACTCTTTCTAAAATGCAGTCTCTTCAGTCTCTTCATGACAGCCAACTACATATAAAAGGTGTCACGGGATAAGCCGACAGCCGCTGCTTAACGGTGCGTGCAGATCCGTGTGGTCCGTGTACTTAAAAGTTCCCAATGCTTAACGGCTTTATCACGTGGGCGGCCCTGAGATTACCCCCTCAGGTGACACCACTTTATCCATATATATATATATCTTTAGCCATACTTCAACCTTCTTGGTGTCGGTCGTTACAGTTACAAACTTGGTTACCCGTAGTTACAGTGTGCAATTGTCCCACCCGCATTCCCGCAAACTCCCAGCCTCAATGGTCAGCCGGAGCCACCGAACCGACAGCAAAGGCCCAAAGCGCCCCCAAACACCCCCCCATAAACGGCCAAGATCTGCAAACCCCAGGAACCTCTGAACGAATGCCCTCAACGGAAAGAAAAGAGAAGAAGAAGAAGAAGAAAAAAAAAAAAAAGAGGAATCAATGATGAAAATCAGAGACGTAGATGTGCCCACCGTCCACTTCACTCGTCAGATGACGAAGGGGCTTGAATTCCGACGCGGCCGAGAAATGAGGCTGTAGCGGGCAAGAGACCGGGCGCGGGAGGGCGGGGGGGCGAAGGACGGGAGGGTGACCAAATCAGTTGCTAGAAGACGGATTATTTTCGCGCTTTGCCCCCCCTTCTTTAGTTTTTGAGAGTCTCTGAGAGGCGGCTTCTGTTGCACTGTGACGTGTCACAGCGAGCAATGGAGTGGACTCGGGCGGGTGAGGCCCAGGCCTCACGTTCAGCATGCTGAACGTACTGATTTCAGCACGTTATTCTTGTGTTAACAATGCATTGTTCGTACTAAAAATTAGTAGTTGGCAGCATACTACATGAAACTTACCAAAGCAGGTGAGTTCCGCTAGTGCGCACAACAAACAAAAGAAAGCGCCATGCTAATTTCTTCTTAGTTTCTGCACACATGCTGAATCAGTACGTGTACACGTGCTGAAATCAGTATGCCTCTGTGTGCGGGGTACCTGCAATTCAAGTTCACACTGCTTCACCAGCAGGAAGAGGGGGGGGGGGTCTGTCGTTGGGTGAAGGGAAGGAAGGGGTGCGTAAGAGAAAACACGAACACCACTGGTATACCTGTATCGAGATCGGTCTCGAACGAGAGATAAGAGGCAGCAGGAGGAACATCCGCGGGCGTCAGCCCGTTGCATGGCGGGCTTGGTCCCGCGGCTGCGCTTGCATGAGAAGGAGAAGGCGGCGCTGAGCCCGAGGGAGGGTCTAGGCGGCAGGAAGTCGACCGCGCAGAAGATCATCGAAGACATCGAAGGCCTCGAAGAGGCGCGGACCCTCACCCCGTTCGCCAGCACCGTCGAGACCCTGCGGGGCACCCGGAAAAACAGCGCCCGCGACGCCGCCGCCCACACGCCTGACCGACCGGCCAGCCCAGACTTGGACGCCGAGATGCAAACGGGCGGCTCATTTCTGCTCTCCCCAGACCAGAAGCCGGCGAAGGCGGATCCCCGGCGGAACCCAGCCTCCGAGCCCGAGCGAACCGACGCGGAACACCGCCCCAACGGCAGCTCGAGTTCGCCGGCGGCGCGTGGCCACAGCAGGCCGCTGGAGGAAGGCGACGAGGAGGAGGGGCGGCGGCAGAGGCAGGGGCACTCGCGGTTTTCGCTGTCGGGCGGGCGGGAGGACGCGGAGCGGACGCTGGACCCGCGGGTTTCCGGCGGCGGCGGCTGCTGGCCGGCGGCAGAGGAGCAGCCGCGCGGCGTGCGGCTGCCGGCGGCCTACCGGAACCCCGGCGCGGAGTCGGACGAGTCGTGCGCGACGCTCGCCGGGGTGGCCGCGGCGCTCAGCGAGCTGTCCCCTCGGGAAGAGCGGCTGCTGCAGCAGCAGGGCATCACCGACGCCAGCCAAATCGTGCACTTGTCAGAGGCGCAGCTGGCGCGCATGGGTATTTCATATTCTTTTTTCGAGACTGGAGGTCCTATGAACATGCAATGTGAATAGCCTCTATTCGAGCCAACCCCACTTTTCTCTACTGTATTGTTTTTGAACTAGATAATAGCGCGGAGCTGGCTTTTTCTCCCCCTGGGAAAATGTATATGGGTGGCAGAGTGAGCGGGTGTCGGCCTTCAGGCCGGTGTGTCCGGGTTCAAACCCCGCCCATGACACTTTTCCGGTCGAAGATTATTTCGAGGTTTGCTGTCGTTTCGGGGCCTGATGTGCCCGAAATTTGCGTTTTTTGCGGAGTTTCTCAGCCCCCCGGAGAAATACCGGAGGGGGGGGCGGCGGGAAAAGGCTGCCCCAGGGCGGCCCCCCCCCGTGCTGGGCCCCGGGTACGAGGCCAAACTTTACACCCGAACTTAGCTTCACCCGGACTTTGTTTCGCCCGAACTTAGCTTCACCCGAGCTTTGCTTCGCCCGAACTTTGCTTCACCTAACTTTGCTCACCCGAACTTAGCTTCGCCCGAACTTTGTTTCGCCCGAACTTAGCTTCACCAGAACTTTGCTTCACCCGAACTTAGCTTCGCCCGAACTTTGCTTCACCAGAACTTAGCTTCGCCCGAACTTTGCTTCACCCGAACTTAGCTTCGCCGAACTTTGTTTCGCCCGATCTTAGCTTCACCAGAACGTCCGAACTTTGCTTCACCCAGAACTTAGCTTCGCCCGGACTTTGTTTCGCCCGAACTTAGCTTCACCTTCGCCTGAACTTTGCTCACCCGAACTTAGCTTCGCCCGAACTTTGCTTCGCCCGAACTTTGTTTCGCCCGAACTTAGCTTCACCCGAACTTTGCTTCACCAGAACTTAGCATTGCCCGAACTTAGCTTCGCCCGAACTTTGCTGTTCCCCGAACTTTAACTGCTGCCTCCAGTCTCGCCACGCGCCGGCCTTAGCCGAGCGCACGTACTTTGTTTTTTGACTGTGTACACTCAGTCAAGAGACAGTCTTCTGCTATACTGCTATACTGCTATACTGTGTGTCTACACGGTGACGTGTGTGATTATCACCGGTGACAAGCACACGTCACCAGTGATGCCAGGCGACTTAAAACATACTGTGGTACAGGACTCCTCTCTCCCTTATACAACTGCTCACGCTCTTGTCTTTATAAGATATCGCAGATCTTAGAAGGTTATTACACCCGACGAGTATCTAACAGGTTAATACCCCCTAACCCACGGTTTCCCGCCGGCGAAGGCGGAGCCCCGGCGGAACCCAGCCGAGCGAACCGACGCGGAACACCGCCCCAACGGCAGCTCGAGTTCGCCGGCGGCGCGTGGCCACAGCAGGCTGCTGGAGGAAGGCGACGAGGAGGAGGGGCGGCGGCAGAGGCAGGGGCACTCGCGTTTTTCGAGGACGCGGAGCGGACGCTGGACCCGCGGGTTTCCGGCGGCGGCGGCTGCTGGCCGGCGGCGGAGGAGCAGCCGCGTGGCGTGCGGCTGCCGGCGGCCTGCCGGAACCCCGGCGCGGATTCGGACGAGTCGTGCGCGACGCTCGCCGGGCTGGCCGCGGCGCTCAGCGAGCTGTCCCCTCGGGAAGAGCGGCTGCTGCAGCAGCAGGGCATCACCGACGCCAGCCAAATCGTGCACTTGTCAGAGGCGCAGCTGGCGCGCATGGGTATTTCATATTCTTTTTTTGTTTTTTGACTGTGTACACTCAGTCAAGAGACAGTCTTCTGCTATACTGCTATACTGCTATACTGCTATACTGCTATACTGTGTGTCTACACGGTGACGTGTGTGATTATCACCGGTGACAAGCACACGTCACCAGTGATGCCAGGCGACTTAAAACATACTGTGGTACAGGACTCCTCTCTCCCTTATACAACTGCCCACGCTCTTGTCTTTATAAGATATCGCAGATCTTAGAAGGTTATTACATCCGACGAGTATCTAACACTTGTACAAGGGTTAGTACCCCCTAACCCACGGTTTCCCGCCGGCGAAGGCGGAGCCCCGGCGGAACCCAGCCTCCGAGCCCGAGCGAACCGACGCGGAACAGCGCCCCAACAGCAGCTCGAGTTCGCCGGCGGCGCGTGGCCACAGCAGGCCGCTGGAGGAAGGCGACGAGGAGGAGGGGCGGCGGCAGAGGCAGGGGCACTCGCGGTTTTCGCTGTCGGGGCGGGCGGGGGGACGCGGAGCGGACGCTGGACCCGCGGGTTTCCGGCGGCGGCGGCTGCTGGCCGGCGGCGGAGGAGCAGCCGCGCGGCGTGCGGCTGCCGGCGGCCTACCGGAACCCCGGCGCGGAGTCGGACGAGTCGTGCGCGACGCTCGCCGGGGTGGCCGCGGCGCTCAGCGAGCTGTCCCCTCGGGAAGAGCGGCTGCTGCAGCAGCAGGGCATCACCGACGCCAGCCAAATCGTGCACCGAGAAATCGTTGTCCGAGGCGCAGCTGGCGCGCATGGGTATCATATTCTTTTGTTTTCACTTTGTGTACACTCAGTCAAGAGACAGTCTTCTGCTATACTGCTATACTGCTATACTGCTATACTGCTATACTGTGTGTATACACGGTGACGTGTGTGATTGTCACCGGTGACAAGCACACGTCACCCTATGACGCCACTTAGAAGAGTGATGCCAGGCGACTTAAAACATACTGTGGTTCATTGCAGTTGTTCATTCAGAATTCCTATCCCGAAAATGAAGTGTGAAGTAAATATGAGCGAGGAACTATCAACCGACCGGTCCCTCTAAGCCTCAGAACACTGAAAACAGGTCTTCCGCCACCTTGCGCTAGAAGGCTAATGCGCGCTGCAGGGAAGCCGTTTGCGAACCAGAGGCAAGACAGCGTCGCGGAGACGGACTATGTCCGGTTGATCGAAAGCATCACATCCGCCATGCAGCACCTCGCGAGGCAGAACGCTGAGCTGAAGGAGACGTGCAGCGAGCTGCACGGCAAGTTGAGACACGTCGAGAAGGAGTTCCAAACCGACAGAGCGGAATGGGGGCGCGAAGTCGCGCATCTGCAGCACAGAATCCGAGAGCTCGAAGGCTGACGACCGAACCCGGAGCGATGCTTGTGCACACCCCAATCCGGACTCCCACTCCGGATTGCGGGAGTGATTTTGCGGTCGTTTGTGCGGCCGGCCTCACTCCCGCTTTGAGGGTGTGGCACTCGCGCTTTGAGGGAGTGGCCACACCCGCACTTTTTCAGTCCCGCATTGACTTAGTGCATGGCTGCTGAACCCCGGGGTGCAGCATCTTCTGAGACTGAATACTGAGCTGAAGGAGACGTGCGGCGAGCCGCATGGCAAGCTGACGAGGTTTCAAAGCCGACAGAGTGGAAATGGAGGCGAAGTGGCGCACCTGCAGCACGTAGTCCCAGAGCTCGAAGGCTGACGGTTCACCCTGGGACGGTGCTAGGAGCAACGTCTTCTGCAAAAGCGACGTGTGGCTGCACGGCAGGTTGGCGAGGTTTGAAAGCTGCCTTAGTGGAGGCGAAGTAAGGCTGACGATTCACCCTGGGACGATGCTTGTGCATCGCAGCATCGTTCCCGCGGGGGTTGAGGGCGAAAGTCCGTTGAGACGCAGGCAATGAAGCCGGTCGGGCAGACGAAGGAAGAAAGAGGCATCGAACGCGCTCTGAATGTGAGCGGAGAGAGAACCGTGAAGGCTGCGATGCACAATGTCCACAGATTCATCGCATTCTAACCCGAACGAAGGTTGAGCGGCATCATGTACCCGGACCATCGTGTTCCCGATTCACAAAAGGGTTTGTCCACTCGTTGCGACAACATGAGAAAAGTCCATTTTGTGCCAAAGGGTTTGTCCACTCGTTGCGACAACGTGAGAAAAGTCCATTTTGTGCCAAAGGGTTTGTCCACTCGTTGCGACAACGCGAGAAAAGTCCATTTTGTGCCAAAGGGTTTGTCCACTCGTTGCGACAACGCGAGCAAAGTCCATTTTGTGCCAAAGGGTTTGTCCACTCGTTGCGACAACGCGAGCAAAGTCCATTTTGTGCCAAAGGGTTTGTCCACTCGTTGCGACAACGCGAGCAAAGTCCATTTTGTGCCAAAGGGTTTGTCCACTCGTTGCGACAACGCGAGAAAAGTCCATTTTGTGCCAAAGGGTTTGTCCACTCGTTGCGACAACGCGAGAAAAGTCCATTTTGTGCCAAAGGGTTTCTCCACTCGTTGCGACAACGTGAGAAAAGTCCATTTTGTGCCAAAGGTCACCCGGTGACTCTCTTGCCGCACTTAAGAAAAAAAGCAGACTCTCGTTTTGGCCACGCCACACGATGGAACGGGGTACAAAGCCAAACAAGGCATTCGGCCCTCATTGTGTAACCATTGTACCTGCCAGAAAACCACGCCCCGTCGAAACAGAATTTCTTTAACCCTGCCCAGACGAAACGTATAACTATGCATAGCTGTGACAGAGAAGTCCTGTCTCACGACGGTCTAAACCCAGCTCACGCTCCCTGTTAGTGGGTGAAACCCTTAGCCAATTCTGCTTGTCTAGGTTAGGAAGAGCCGACATCGAAGAATCAAAAAGCAACGCCGCTAAGAACGCCTCGCTGCCACAATAAACGCTAGAAGGCGCGTTGGAAAGGACCAATGTTTGCCGCTGTTAATAGATGTACTGCGTAACCGTCCCGAGGATCCCCCAGACTCCCCGTAGTGGAGTCTTGAAGCTCTTGAGTTTTGACCCACAGTTTTCCCCAGAAAGCATCTTGCACCCTGGGCAACCTCCGTCCCCCCTCCGCCCGCAAGGAGGTTATAATTCTGTTGTTGTGTGTGCAATCTTCTTTCGTAGAGCCTTGCGTAAAACGTTTGTAGAAACAAAAGCCAACCCGTGCAAAACCTCCGAGGGGGAAAAAGGGCAAACGTGGGGTGATCCACCCATTCTTTAGCAGAAATTCTTCACAGATTCAGACACAACCTTTCACCACTTGTTGCGTTAGTGGGGAGTCATTCGCATGTAAATGAGTATGAGCCGGTCCACCCCTCCCCCATCGAAATGCATTCTTCTGTCTATCACAGTCTACCACAGTCTACCACAGTCTATCACAGTCTATCACAGTCTATCACAGTCTATCACAGTCTATTACAGGCCATCAGGATGGGGTGGACCGGCTCAGAGTACCACACTAACTCGTTGCAACTTTTCGCAGCTTTGCAGAGCTGTGGTGATTGTAAAAGAGCGTGGGTAGCGCAAACTATCGAACTGACGGAGACTACCGCCAAGAACAATTTTCTGGTTGTATAAGCACCTGCTTTGTAGGAAATACTTGAGGAGGCTGCCAGCTGCAAAGGCAAATGTGCTGAAGCCCACACGAAACACAGGTGAATCTGTGAGGATTGTGAAAAGTTGTGAAGATTTCTGCTAAAGAGTAGGCGGATCACCCCACTTTTTTAGTGCTTCGTTTTGGTTGCGCGAGCGGTTTGCCGACCCTCCACCCCACTCCTCCCGCTTGTTGTCTTCTCACCCTGTTTCTTATTCAGGTTAGGAATTCTGATCAACCACCGCAAATCGCTGCCTGGCGTCGTCTTCTGCCTGTTTAGCCTTTCACAGTGCGTTTTGCAGGGGGCAACCCGCGAGATTGCAAACCAAAAATGAGGGCTCGAGAAAGTAAGAACGTGTATCCCCAAGGAAGGGGGTAATTGCATGTCGGGGCTGTTCTATGCTCACTATCTTCACCTTCTCACCGGCCGTATCTAGCCGGGTTGTACACACCGCCCACGCTTTGCTGAACGGAAGACCGAGTGGATGTTAGGCAGATGTTAGGCAAGCTGGAAACAATTTGCGCCCGTACCAGCTGGAACGATGCCGTACCTGACTATCCGCACGACGTATCCTTTGTTCAGTGGGAGTTGAGATTCTGTCAAGATGCTAGCCGCCGCCATAGGGCGGGCTACTGCCAAAAGGAGGAGAGCCCGCGAAACAACGTGTCAACACACGCCTGCCAGGCGGTCTCGTCCGCCAGTCAGAACGCCCCCGGCTGCGCCACCATCGGTGCAACAATCATCTTCGACTGTCGCTCCGCGCCCACGACGCAACGACTTACGCCCGCCGTAGTAGTACGGGACAGTAGTGGGGCGACCGGATACTCCCCGGAGCGATGGTCCCTGTACTCTAACTCGTCTCTCTCTCTCAAATCCTGTCGACGCTTGGAACAGTAAGACGCGTGGCGTCTACGTTGGCCGTACCTTCCTGACCTGCCATTGGCATGCCATTTTTTGGCTGCCGAAATGCGATCTATCGATGTGTGAGAAAAGCCAGGGAACCGGGAACTTCCTGACGAGCACGCAACCCGGTGAACATAGCCAAGAGTCGGAGATTAGCGTCAAAACACCCTGGCTGTGTGAAAGAGTACGTACAGTAGTGAGCAGAGAAGAGTACGAGCGGAGGTGGCGCAAACTATCGAACCGACGGAGACCACCGCCAAGAAGAACTTTCTTGCCTGCTTCCTCACCACCAACCCCTCCCAAAAAACAACCTCTGACAGTGAAATAAAAAGAAGAAGCCATGCATGCCCCCCCCCCCCAAACCCACCCTGTACGTATTAGCTTTAAAATAACCCAATCGACGAAGGTCATCCGGTGACTCTAAAATCCCGGATTCTCAAGCGAACTATAACTCTAAAAAACTAACCGCTGACAGTGATGTAAAAAAAACAACCACCCATCCCCTCCTCCCCATTTTCCGGCAAGAAGATGCTGCGGAAAATGCGCAAGCGGAGCTCGAAGCTGAGCGTGCAGCTCGGCCTGCTCGTCATGGTGCACGCCGCGCTGGTTCTCTGCTGGCGGGAGCTGGCGGCCGACGCGCCAGCAGCGCGCCGTGCCCGGAAAGCGGGCGCCGAAGTCGCGCAGATGCACGGTAGCGCAAACTATCGAACTGACGGAGACCACCGCCAAGAACAATTTTCTTGTTGTACAAGCACCTGCTTTGTAGGAAATACTTGCGGAGGCTGCCAGCTGGAAAAGATCAAAGGAGGCACATGTGCTGAAGCCCACACGAAACACAGGTGAATCTGGGTTCAGTGGCGGGCGCAAGCGTCATCAACAAAAAAGACCCACTTTGTAGTTGCATTGTTTCTCCCCCCTCTAGCCTTCTTCGAAGTAGGCACAAGGCAGCCCCTCGAGTATTTCCTTTCCTGATCATTAACAACGTGCCCCTCCCTAAATACAACCTTTGGCAGTGATGTGAAAAAGCAACCACCGGGCGCCGGGCGCGCACCACCAGACCCGCCGCCGCCGGGACCACGAGGCGGCACCCACGCGCGAACACAGGCGCGTGGCGACCACCCTTCTGGGCTAGCCAAAGTGAGTAAAAGAGTGAAAGAGTATACAGGAGTGAGTAGAACCAGTGTAAAAGAGCGTGGGTAGCGCAAACTATCGAACTGACGGAGACTACCGCCAAGAACAACAATTTTCTGGTTGTATAAGCACCTGCTTTGTAGGAAATACTTGAGGAGGCTGCCAGCTGCAAAAGATCAAAGGAGGCAAATGTGCTGAAAGGTGAATCTGGGTTCAGTGGCGGGCGCAAGTGAAGAAGCAAAAACCGAGCCAGCGAGCTTTTTGTGTGTGGGTTTTACTATTCAAACAAAAAGGGTTTTGCTCTCTCTTATATTTTCCGCTAAAAATGCACCCTACTCGACAAAATCGTTATGTCTTCCTTCTTGGTTTAGCAATGCTTCTGGTGTTTCCTTCTTCGACTGGATTACATGGTTTGAACATCTAGTGCGGAAATAAAACGATCAACAAAAAAGACCCACTTTGAAGTTGCATTATTTCTCCCCCTTCTAGCCTCCTTCGAAGTAGGCACAAGGCAGCCCCTCGAGTATTTCCTTTCCTGATCATTAGCAACGTGCCCCTCCCTAAATACAACCTTTGGCAGTGATGTGAAAAAACAACCACCACCCCTCCCCTCCCCATCCCCAAGAAGATGTTGCGGAAAATGCACAAGCGGAGCTCGAAGCTGAGTGTGCAGCTCGGCCTGCTCGTCATGGTGCACGCCGCGCTGGTCCTCTGCTGGCGGGAGCTGGCGGCCGACGCGCAGCAGCGTGCCGACCGGGCCCGTAAGGCGGGCGCCGGCGCCGAAGTCGCGCACATGCACGCATCCCGCCCCTGGGCGCCGGGCGCGCACCACCAGACCCGCCGCCGCCGGGACCACGAGGCGGCATCCAAGCGCGAACACAGGCGCGCAGCGACCGCCGAACGGCAGCACACCCCCCCCGTGGCCCACGTTTCCGAACCCGTTCAACTCCCCCTGTGGGTCACCGAACAGTGCGTCACCCCCACGAATTCGACGCCGCCGCTGTTGGAAGCCCTCGCTACGATCACGGCGCAGTCGAACGACCAAGTTCCGGCCGGTGTTCCCCACCCCGCGTCTCCGCGGTTTCTCGTCCCGAACCCGAAGCCGTCTGGTTGGACACCTACAGACCCCTTCACGTTCCACTGCCCAGCGCTGCACTGGTTCAACACGCCGACTTCCCTGGCGCTCCGGCGTGAAATCAACGCATTCTCCCTCTCGATCCCGCCGGCGACTGACTTCTGGCAGGACGGCCCGTTGCATTCGCGAGACAACGCACCGTTTCTCCACGTAGAAGCGCAGCAGCTACCCACTGAGCGGATCGTCGTGTCCGGGAGGTACGCTGTGGATGTGCAAGACGGGACTGCGAAGGCTGGGGTCATGGTGCGCAGGGGCGCGACGTCGTGGGCATATATCGGGTTTCGGGTCGAAAAGCGGGGAGGCGCCGACGCACGCCCGGTACGGCTAGAGAGCGTCGTGACCAACTACGGCCGCAGCGACCTCGCCGTGCACGAGGCGTTGTCGGAGGCCGGCGCGCAGGGTGCGTCGCTGAGGCTGGTCGCGGAGGGGAACCGGATCGCGTTCCAGATCAACGCGTTCGTCGACGAGCCCGCGCTGCAGTGGCGGACCCTCCGCGAGGCGTCTCTGACAGACCCCGGGGAAGACGGCGACCTGGGCATCCTTTCCGTCGGCATCTTCGCCGCTGCCCCCGACGCGGAAGGTACCGCATTTCTTGTCGTGTATCCATACATCCTACTTCTAGTTTTGGTTTGACGCTTGTCGTGCCTCCATACATCCTACTTCTCGACTTGGATTGAACACTTGTCGTGTTTCCATACATCCTACTTCTAGTCTTGGATTGACTATGGTTTCTTGTCATAAAAGTCGCCGGTCTTAGAATATACGTGGTAGCCGACAATTAGTCTAATAAAATACTGTGCTACAGAAATTCTCTCTCCCTCACTTAACTGCCCACGCTATTTATTGGTTACCCGCCATCCCGCCCCCTTGCTTTCCGTGGTTTGGCACTGAATCTGGCACGCTGAATCTGGCACTGAATCTGGCACTGAATCTGGCTCTGAATCTAGCACTGAATCTGGCACTGAATCTGGCACTGAATCTGGCACTGAATCTGGCACTGAATCTGGCACTGAATCTGGCTCTGAATCTAGCACTGAATCTGGCACTGAATCTGGCTCTGAATCTAGCACTGAATCTGGCTCTGAATCTAGCACTGAATCTGGCACTGAATCTGGCTCTGAATCTAGCACTGAATCTGGCACTGAATCTGGCACTGAATCTGGCACTGAATCTGGCACTGAACCTGGCACTGAACCTGGCACTGAACCTGGCACTGAACCTGGCACTGAATCTGGCACTGAATCTGGCACTGAATCTGGCACTGAATCTGGCACTGAATCTGGCACTGAACCTGGCACTGAATCTGGCACTGAACCTGGCACTGAACCTGGCACTGAACCTGGCACTGAATCTGGCACTGAATCTGGCACTGAATCTGGCACTGAATCTGGCACTGAACCTGGCACTGAACCTGGCACTGAATCTGGCACTGAATCTGGCACTGAATCTGGCACTGAATCTGGCACTGAATCTGGCACTGAATCTGGCACTGAATCTGGCACTGAATCTGGCACTGAATCTGGCACTGAATCTGGCACTGAATCTGGCACTGAACCTGGCACTGAACCTGGCACTGAACCTGGCACTGAACCTGGCACTGAACCTGGCACTGAATCTGGCACTGAATCTGGCACTGAATCTGGCACTGAATCTGGCACTGAACCTGGCACTGAACCTGGCACTGAATCTGGCACTGAATCTGGCACTGAATCTGGCACTGAATCTGGCACTGAATCTGGCACTGAACCTGGCACTGAACCTGGCACTGAATCTGGCACTGAATCTGGCACTGAATCTGGCACTGAATCTGGCACTGAACCTGGCACTGAACCTGGCACTGAATCTGGCACTGAATCTGGCACTGAATCTGGCACTGAATCTGGCACTGAACCTGGCACTGAACCTGGCACTGAATCTGGCACTGAATCTGGCACTGAATCTGGCACTGAATCTGGCACTGAATCTGGCACTGAACCTGGCACTGAACCTGGCACTGAATCTGGCACTGAATCTGGCACTGAATCTGGCACTGAATCTGGCACTGAACCTGGCACTGAACCTGGCACTGAACCTGGCACTGAATCTGGCACTGAATCTGGCACTGAATCTGGCACTGAATCTGGCACTGAACCTGGCACTGAACCTGGCACTGAACCTGGCACTGAATCTGGCACTGAATCTGGCACTGAATCTGGCACTGAATCTGGCACTGAACCTGGCACTGAACCTGGCACTGAATCTGGCACTGAATCTGGCACTGAATCTGGCACTGAATCTGGCACTGAATCTGGCACTGAATCTGGCACTGAATCTGGCACTGAATCTGGCACTGAATCTGGCACTGAATCTGGCACTGAACCTGGCACTGAACCTGGCACTGAATCTGGCACTGAATCTGGCACTGAATCTGGCACTGAATCTGGCACTGAACCTGGCACTGAACCTGGCACTGAACCTGGCACTGAATCTGGCACTGAATCTGGCACTGAATCTGGCACTGAATCTGGCACTGAACCTGGCACTGAACCTGGCACTGAATCTGGCACTGAATCTGGCACTGAATCTGGCACTGAACCTGGCACTGAACCTGGCACTGAATCTGGCACTGAACCTGGCACTGAACCTGGCACTGAATCTGGCACTGAATCTGGCACTGAACCTGGCACTGAACCTGGCACTGAATCTGGCACTGAATCTGGCACTGAACCTGGCACTGAACCTGGCACTGAATCTGGCACTGAATCTGGCACTGAACCTGGCACTGAACCTGGCACTGAATCTGGCACTGAATCTGGCACTGAATCTGGCACTGAATCTGGCACTGAATCTGGCACTGAACCTGGCACTGAACCTGGCACTGAACCTGGCACTGAATCTGGCACTGAACCTGGCACTGAATCTGGCACTGAATCTGGCACTGAATCTGGCACTGAACCTGGCACTGAACCTGGCACTGAACCTGGCACTGAACCTGGCACTGAACCTGGCACTGAACCTGGCACTGAACCTGGCACTGAATCTGGCACTGAACCTGGCACTGAACCTGGCACTGAATCTGGCACTGAACCTGGCACTGAACCTGGCACTGAACCTGGCACTGAATCTGGCACTGAATCTGGCACTGAATCTGGCACTGAATCTGGCACTGAATCTGGCACTGAATCTGGCACTGAATCTGGCACTGAATCTGGCACTGAACCTGGCACTGAATCTGGCACTGAATCTGGCACTGAACCTGGCACTGAACCTGGCACTGAACCTGGCACTGAACCTGGCACTGAATCTGGCACTGAATCTGGCACTGAACCTGGCACTGAATCTGGCACTGAACCTGGCACTGAACCTGGCACTGAATCTGGCACTGAATCTGGCACTGAACCTGGCACTGAATCTGGCACTGAATCTGGCGCTAAGAATCTTTAGTTGGCGGCGTACTACACCGAACCTGCTTTTTTTTTCGACGACCCCCCCAGGAAGTTCCGGGAAACTTGCTCTAGAACGGTGCCGGTGGAAAAAGCGGCCGGAAAACAAACAGTCGGGAACCACAAAGGACCCACAACGGGATCCATAAAGGGACCCACTTTCGCCAATAAAAGGGGGGTCATCAGAAACCCAAAACTGAACACCCACCACCGATACTACTCGGCGGCAGAAGTCCGTCCTCCTTTCACTTCGGGCGAAGATCTTGATCCAATGTGTACACTCTGTTGCTTTCCGCAAAATGCTTTTTTTGCTACGAAACGCCACCAACTTCTCGCAGCGGAAGTGCACGTCGGCTACTTCAGCATTGCCCACGACAAAATCGGTGTTTGAAACGCTGCTGGGCGCTCATACACACGAACTTTGTTGAACCAATTGTCTCATTAGACGCCGGCCCGATTATATGTCCCGGTGGTTCGGACGCCTGGTCATCTGGATAGCAATTGGGTTGAAAACCCACGACTCATGGTCACACCACCGTGGGGATTCGATTCTCTGCCCGAAGCTACGCAGTTCGAAAAGTACAGAGCAGCGGCCTGGCTGTTGCCCCGCACCATTTGACCATGGTCTCAACGCCGGGCCGTACAAGACGAGGCAGTGGCAGTTGCCCTGTTCCATGATCGCTGTGCTACGACGAGCACCACCGGCACTGTCCATTCGGAAGACCGCAGGGCACTTGAGGCAAGAAGAACGGACGCTACACTACCCGGGATGGCGTGCCAGCATCACGGCGTTCATTCGTTCCCTGTGGACAAGGTAGTGCAGATCGGCAGTTGCCCTGTTCCATGATCGCTGTGCTACGACGAGCACCACCGGCACTGTCCATTCGGAAGACCGCAGGGCACTTGAGGCAAGAAGAACGGACGCTACCCAGGATGGCGTGCCAGCATCACGGCGTTCATTCGTTCCACTGTGGACAAGGTAGTGCAGATCGGCAGTTGCCCTGTTCCATGATCGCTGTGCTACGACGAGCACCACCGGCACTGTCCATTCGGAAGACCGCAGGGCACTTGAGGCAAGAAGAACGGACGCTACACTACCCGGGATGGCGTGCCAGCATCACGGCGTTCATTCGTTCCACTGTGGACAAGGTAGTGCAGATCGGCAGTTGCCCTGTTCCACGATCGCTATGCTAGGACGAGAAGCTATGGCGTACAGGACGCAACCTCCGCCAACAACCGTTCCGTAGCCATTCTGTCTTGAGACAAAAGAATGGAAGCAATGAACGAAGAGGAGTGACTCGTGCAGACTCTTGCAACATGTTCTCTGCAGGCCCTTCAAGCTATGCGGTACATCACAGTCTATCAGGAGGGGACGGACAAGCTTTTTCATTCATGCTCCGCGCAGAAGATGGTGGCTTACAAGACCGGAACTCACACAGCAATCTTTGACTCATAGTGTAGTAGATGCTGGTGTCTTCTTGAAGCACCGGCCAGCACTTCAGGCAGCAACGGAGAATGTGAGCCATCCTGTGGTTGCAGACTTACTACGTGACGAAGTCACACTCGGACTTCTGCGCAATGTGTATGCACGTACTGTAGCATCTAGTGCACACGTGCATCCCCTCCCACGCCCCCGGCTAGGGCAGTGATGCACGGGCACGGCATGCCCTGCATCGTTCTGAATATTGGTGCAGCGCGTGCCACCAATCACTGCCGCCCCTCCTTCTTCCCAGTGATAAGAGATACGTTTCGTTACGTATTTATACTCCGATTGTCCAATTGCTGTTGACACGGAAACCTTCTCCACTTCGGCCTTCAATGTTCTCCATTGAATATTCGCTACTACAACCAAGATCTGCACTCATCCACGCTCCATCGAGGCTCACGCCAACGACTTCGCGGCGTGGACCACGCACTCCTACGCACGCCTGGCTTTGTGATACCAGTACGCGGCCAACTATGGGTGGATCGCTTGAGCATCATCCATTTTCGGGACCGGTGCATTCGGCAGGTGAGTTGTTACACACTCATTACCGGATGCCGACTTCCATGGCCACCGTCCTGCTGTCAAGATGAACCGACACCCTTTCTGGGATCTGATGAGCGATCACTCGGACTGGAGTGCCCCGGAAACCCTGTATTGCGCCTTTCCTGCGCAGTAGTTCGTGCGTACAAGTCGAACTTTGAGTGCGTGAGCCCCTCCGAAGAAAGGTCCATCACACTAGTTCCAGGCTACTTAGCCCGGGGTCTCTGGGTCGCGTCCCCCTCCTTCTCTTGGTCGCCTGGCCTTGAGTCTTGCTGGTCCGTCCGGGGGTCCCTTCGTTTTGTATCACCTCGCGGGGTTTGTGAAACGGCGAAGGCTGCATTCCGGCATTTAGGCAAGTTTCGACGGTGGTACTGCACGGCTACTTTCGCGTTGCAGCTGTTTGTGTATATTACGTAAAAGTGCCACGTGGAGGTGTAAAAACGCAGCCCTGTCCCGTATCGGCCGCTGACAGTTTCAAGTCCGTTCCCTTGACTGCTGTTTCGCCAGATAGTAGGTAGGGACAGAAGGAATCTCATTGGTCCATTCACGCGCGTCTTTAATTAGAAGACGAGGCATTTGGCTACCTTAAGAGAGTCATAGTTACTCCCGCCGTTTACCCGCGCTTGACCTGATCTCTCAGCGTTGACATTCAGGGCACTGGGCAGAAGTCACATTCCACTCGCCACCGCTGTGATGAAGCGAAATGCTGTGGTTTAATTAACCAGTTGGCTACGTTTGTGTCTACAGTTTGTGCGGAGTTCTTGCGTACTTCGGTTTATCGGGGGTACCATACACGATCCTGAAATGAGCGTATACCCGTTACTCGTTACAGCCACGGTAGTCCACTACACTACCGTCAAAAGCTGATAGGGCAGAAGCTCTTGCGGGCTTGCACCGACTTGTAGTCGTGTGCTATCACTCGATTGACCTGTTTCATCCACACGCCGCTGCTATTGCTAGCGTTGGTTCTTATCTCGGTCAATTGTATCCACCTTGACCCCGCGGTTTTAAGGCCACAGAGTTGAACCCTGTTGGATTCTTCGGACATGTGTTAACAATGGAGTTACCATTGTTATTCAATTGGGCCCAAAAGGCACCTTCCCCGCGTAGATTGCCACCGATTTAATGAGCCGTCTGTAGACTCACTGTCAATCCATTTACCATGCAGGGTCAAAACCTTGTGTCTTTTTGAAAATGGCAAAAAAAAAATTTCCGGAAAAAAATTGGGTTTTTTGAATTTTAAAAGTTTGGAACAAACTCTGCAGTAATTTTTGAGGAAGTTGAGCAAAATTTTTTTTTTCCAAAAAAATTGTTAGGGCTCCATCGGCCCTGCAGGAGCGTTTTAAAAAGACACAAGGTTTTGACCCTGCATGTTACTCTGAGACTTGCACGGCCTATAATCCTTGAAATATATCTGCATCCTGTACCCTCCCCGGCCGGTAATGAATCCGGATGGTCTTTGGATCCAGATCCTTGCAACCATGTTTGCCATACCCCCCCCCTCCTCCTCCCCCCCAGGCGACTCTTCAACCAACACGGTGTGCCGTGCCTCTTTTCGAGGATGTAGCCACGTTTTTCTCGCTCGCCGGGGGAGGAGGTCTCATCTCATTTAACGCCTTTTTTATGATTATAACGCGATTCCGCGAGCAACTCGGGGCGGGGGCATGGAGAGCGAAGTCGATGGCGTGAGCCTCGATGGAGCGTGGATGAGTGCAGATAGCAGCGAATATTCAATGGAGAACATTGATCAATAAATGACAGTGTATCATGCACGACAAGAAAAGTACTTCTTCCGCATGACAAGACAGTAAACTTGTCGTCTGCGACTCGTCATTCTCATGGCAATTGTCGTGAAACCATTGCCTTCTGGCGAGCACAGTCGTTCGTTCGATGACAGAAAAAGTAAGGACAAGTATAGTGCATACCTTCGACAAGTTGTCGTATTAAGTGCGTGATAACAGCTTGCGGAACTCCCCTCTCTTTGCCGCTCCCGCCCCGCCAGTAGCTGCAGTATTACGGAGGGAGTTGGTGCTCGAATGTACAACATTCGTTACCTTCCCGTATCTTTCTTGTTTGAGCGTGCGGGGAAAACACTTCATCAATTTGCCTTTCGCCGAAGTTTGTCGTGGCCCGATATATCCGGTGAGCACGTGAAAAAGAACAGTGACACCCTGCTGGACTCGGGCTTGTTCCTTAAGCTCGAAGTAACAATTGTGCTGAGGACCCTTCTTTGCCCTTTGTAACTCTTATAGTTTACTAAAGGAATAGGAGCGAGGCGCATGGCTAGATGAGCCACCTCGAATTGACACCACGAGAATTCGGGGTGGTGCTGGCTTCTACGACTATTGAGAATCCGCCAAGACTGCACTCCTCGAAGGAATGTACTTGGTGTCGGTCACAAACAGTCCCGGACATGGCTAGCCCGCTGATGCGTTCGACGACCTGATGAGTCTCATGCTTCTGCAATTCCCATTGACTATCGCGTCTGGCCGCGGTCTTCATCGTTCCCAGAGCCAAGACATCCACCGATAAGTGCAATTGATGTCACCCTCGATCAACCGCAGTTGAGTATACACAACCCGTAACCACATGACCTTTTCTTGCTCTAAGAGAACCCATTTATCAACGGTCACACGGAGACCCTAAACCCCCAGAATTTCAAGCGAACTATAACTCTAAAAAACTCGAAAAAGGCAGCACTCCTGACCTAGCCCAGGGAACCAACAGGAATAAATAATGTCAGTCACATTCCCTATCAGTCCGGGGTGGTGCCCCGCTTTGCTTCAGGTCCCACGGTAAACTATGGGTTCTGGCTTAGAGGCGTTCAGCCGTCTTCTATCCAGTGGTATCACGGCAGTGTCCGATCGTTTGTTCGAGGTATCTTTTCTGCACCTCGGAAAACCCCCGTCCCTGGCCCGTCCGTTCGATACAGCTCGAATCGAAGAGACGACGCTGGGAAATGCAGCTGTGCATTCCTTCGATACGAGTTGCCAGGCCCGGGACTCGACGAGGGGTGTCCCTATTGGTTTGGTGTGGTGTGTAAACGCTCGCACCAGGCGCGCGGGGTCTTGCAATCTCTGTCTTGCAACGCACACGCACAAAGAGTCTGCTCTTCCGAAATCCGGCCCTACAACGCAAGCCTGCGGGCGTAAAGTTACCGAGATTTGCCATGCCAGAACGTCGCCCTCGTCTGAGTCTTCCGGGCCCTCTGTGCACCCTGCGCACACCTCGCCTGCATGGAACACAAAGGGGACTCAACCGTGCTTCCTTCGCGTGAATCAAGGAGGCGAGCATCAAACAGATCACACGCAGCAAGAGCAAATGAAAAGTGAACTTACACTAAAAAAGTGGGGAGGGGGTCCCATAATCCACCCCTAACCTGGGTGAGATGTTGGTGTCGGTCATACCTTGTTGCGAACCTCGCTTGCCAAAGCAAGCAAGTAGCGTGTACACGAAAGAAGCCATGCATGCCCTCCCCCCGAATACGTAGTAGCTTCAAAAGAACCCATTTGACGACGGTAATCCGGAGACCCTAAAATCCCGGCTTCTCATACGAACTTTATCTCTAACAAGCCGACAAGAAGCAAGCAAAAACAATGGGCTTGCATTCTGCGAACACGCAATCTAGAAGAAAAGGGTTGCAACGTCAATAGTTGTGGCATCCCCGGACAACTCGATTGACGGTTGTCCACGTATAAAACGTATAGGAGTGCCTCACGCGCTTCGTGAGCAAAATCACAGAGGAGGAAAAGGACCAATCCGACCACACGTTAAGCCATGCAATGGGCGCGATTCGTCGGGTAACCGTGCATGGTGGGATCCGTTCAAGGTCGAAGTCGTGCAGACTTTTCAGAATAACACGAAAAGCGTCTAGACAAAAACCCGTTTTCACATTTCTTCCGATGGAGCAGCCGATCTCCAACAAAAAGGAAGTACTCGCGGAGGCCGCGGCTGCATCTCCCGAAGGGAGAAAATGTGCCGAAGCCCACGCGAAACACATGAAAATCTTGGGTTCTTGCTGGGCGTAGGCGTGTCAACTACGCTCGCCAGTGAATCGTTTCTCTCGCCTTTCTCTTGTTCGCTGGTGGCCGCGGCGTAACATGATGACTGTGATACACAGCGGCAGGCAGGATAAGGATGAACCGGCTTAGTAAGGTAAAGTCAACCTGTTTCGCCGCCTACTCAGCCCAGCAGGCGAACAGTCCACCCTTTGACATTTCTGCTTGGACTGGAGGCTAGGAAGAGCCGACCATTAAGAGCAAAATCGTTGTGAACGCTTCATGTTGGGCTTGCACCAGGAGCTTGGAACTGTCAGGCCAAGCACCGAGAGAGCTTGCCGCATCCTTGGGTGGTCCAATGCTGATGATGATCTCGGAACAGGACTCAAAGCTGAGACCCAGGTGGCGACTGCCGACCATGACGGGTGCTTGCACCAGAAGCTTGGAACAGCTACCCAGGCCAAGCTCATCGCACAGAGAGCTTGCCACATCCTCGGGTGAGATGTGCCGCCTGTGTAACGACACCCATCCCGTGTATCTAACTCCGCAAGACGTGTGAATTTGTTGCATTAGTGTGATTGTCAGGCCTTCGACTACCCTGAGCAACGCACTATGCACACTCCGTGTCTACGTCACAGCAGATGGAACGCGTCTGTTGCGTCGCCGCGGGGGCGGCCTACGAGTGGATGTCATTGTGGCCTCCCGGCCGGAGCCATCGTTGGATGACCCTTCGCTCGTTTCTTCGCGTTTGCGTCGGTTCGCGCGTCGGATGGACGCAGCCGGGGGCTGCGCAAACCCGCAAGACGAAAACAGAAGTCTTGAGCCGAAGGATTCCACCCCACCCACCCTTGAGAGAGGAGTCACAGGACCCGAAAGCAGCGTGTCGGAAGCTCAAAGCCGACTGGTGAAAGTGACAAGTGGGCTTTACTTCGATTCAGCCGTTACCCTCTCAAAGTCCTGAACTTACAAACACACAATGCACGCCCAAACCAGCTCACAAAAAGGAAGGAAAATAATAACACATCAAACAAGGTCGTCCCGCCTTGTTTCTCGACTTGCACAGGACGCATGGACACCCGAGCCCTCATCGTCAGCACCGCTGCCCTGGGTCTCGCGGTGGCGGCGCTGCTGAGCGTGCGGTGCACGAGGCGGTATTCCGTTCGGTGGATCCCCGCGGTTATCACCGAGAAGACGCAGAGCCAGGCGCACTTCGTGCTGCGCGGGCGGCAGACGGACGAGGCGGTGTTCGAGGTGAAGGACGGCAACGACGACCTCATAGCACGCGGCGGGATCATCCCGGGGCAGCCGCAAGAGATAGACCTGTCGCACTGCCCGTACGGCACCATCTGGCTGCACGTCACGATTGGCGAGGACACATACTCCGCCGCGGCAAAAAAGGTCATGTAGAACTGGCGGAACCGAACAATCGGTTGCCTCACTTCCATGGTAGTGCATGACTGAGCACGCGACTTGTGGCAGAATCGACGCAAATGTGCCGCATTGACCCAAAATGCTGAGGTGGAGGTGAAGGACGGCAACGACAACCTGATCGAATGCAGGATCATCCCGGGGCAGCCGCAGGAGGTAGACCTGTCGCACTGCCCGTACGGAACCATCACGATCGGCGAGGACACATACTCCGCCGCGGCAAAGAAGGTCATGTAGAAGTGGCGGAACTGAACAATCGGTGGCCTCACTTTCATGGTAGTGCATGACTAAGCGCGCGACTTGTGGCAGAATCGACGCAAACGTGCACGTCATGATCGGCAAGGACACATACTCCGCTGCGGCAAAGAAGGTCATGTCGAACTGACGGAACCGAACAATCGGTTGCATCACTTTCCTAGTAGTGCATGACAGAGCACGCGACTTGTGGCACGTCACGATCGGAGAGGACATATCGGCAGAACAATGGAACGCTTCACGCGGGGACAGGGTTAACTATCCTGGAAAGTTGCACTTTCTTCGTGTAGTTCGTGTATTTACGGAGTCTTACACTCCCCTTCTTCGTTTCGCTTTTTCAATTAAACACCTTCGCCGAAGAAGACTTGCCAGCATCAAGCATGCATGCAAAAGGCAATTTTCTGGCTGACTGGTATGATCATGGGTTTTGCGGGGTTTGTGCCTGTTTCTTGCCAGGTTTGTGCCAACTTCTTACAGGGTACTATGATAGGGGTGAACATTTAAAACGTCAAAAGTCTATTCGCGATCCCTTGCCACACGTTAGTTGCAGCACCCCACCCGTATCGCAATACGATACAGTTACGGACATTCAACTTGCGCAAACCACAAGCAGCACCAAACATTTCCGAAAAGAGACGGTCATACGGTACCAAGAAGACAGACAGTCATCTACTGCGGCACCATACTGAGGAGGGCCTACCGTAAGTAAGATATGTTGATAATGGCCGAAACCACCAAAGACCAAGAGCGAAGGTACCTACCGATTCTCTTACCTCGTGTAACCACCACTCTTCCGACACTCAGAGCACAAAGGATATCTTCCCATATTGACGAAGGTCATCCGGAGACTTTTAAACCCCGGAGTTTCATGCGAACTTTCACTCTAAAAGAAGAGAAGGCCACGCGCTCACAGCCACGCCTCGGGTCGCTGAGTCGGGATCGTAAGCACAGGCTATCGAACAGATTGCTCAGGCAAAGCCTTTTTCCCGGGACGGGTTTTCCTGTGCTCTCATGGCATGGTGCTGTGACGAGCTACGAATAGCCGTCGAACCGAACACCCCTGTCCTGCCTGCAGGCACTCAGGTTCTACGCGAAGGTTGGTCCTCCTGATGTCCGTGACTTAAAGGACCGGAACTCGGTAGGTAGGACCAGTGCGGTGTTCAGTGTCTAACTATTCCAAAACCACGTAAACCCGTACGTTCTTGCAAAACCTTCCCCTCTCAAAGAACTGACTGACGAGCACGCAACCCGGTGAACATAATCAAGAGTCGAAGATTAGCGTCGAAACTTCCTGGCTTTTCACGCCGTAGCAGAGCGACCACACCCTACCCAATCCCAAGCACCCTCTAAACGCGTTAGGGGACTTCACAAGGTTTCACAACGGAGTGACACACCCGAAACGAGCTGCACCCTCTTACTTTTCTCATCCCCCCGCCATACCCAAGCCTCTACGGTCAACCGGAGACTTTAAAATACCGACCTTCTAATCCACAAATAACGCTAGAACGCCCATCCCCTCGTGGTCTCACCCCCTAGCTTCCGGAGTCTTGCGCTTCCCTTTTCTCTTTCCTTTCCAACGCTCACATCAAGCATACCAGACGAGGCAGTGTTCTGCCTACACAACGTTCTCGAAAAAAAGAGACGAGAATCCATGAAATGCCGTGCCTTCTTTCTTCCCTTAGTCGTGTTTTGTCATCGCAAGACGCGACATGCTCCTTTTTTGGAGTTGCGCGAGCTGTCAGGGCCAGCAGACAGGCAAAGCTGCCACGATGACGAGCTTGCTCGGACGTGCAGGATAGCCGAAAGGGAATGCGTGAACATTCCGCAACCCGGATGCAGAGATCTGAAGTGTTGTCACATTGACGATCCTGTTGACCATGTCCCGTCTCTTTTTGAAGGAGGGTTGACCCTTGAAACGCTTCACGCGGGGACAGGGTTATCTATCCTGCAAAGCTGCACTTTCTTCGTGTAGTAGGGTGTCTTGTGGATGTGCATGGAAAAAAACAGGGGAGATCTCATTGTCTTGCATCGGGCCGTACCGTTAACCGCAATAGGTCTCCTAGGCTAAAAGCCGCTGGCCGACAGAACAATGTAGGTAAGGGAAGTCGGCAAACTGGATCCGTAGCATCAAAATCGGCGCCCGCGGTCACCATCGCCGCCCTCTTCCTACGCAGTCACCATCGCCGCCCTCTTCCTACGCAGTCACCATCGCCGCCCTCTTCCTACGCAGTCACCATCGCCGCCCTCTTCCTACGCAGTCACCATCGCCGCCCTCTTCCTACGCAGTCACCATCGCCGCCCTCTTCCTACGCAGTCACCATCGCCGCCCTCTTCCCCTCCCTCTCTAGTGAAAGAGTGACAGAGCACGCACAGCAGCGAGTAGAGAAGAGAACGAGTGTAAAAGAACGGAGGGTAGCACAAACTACCAAACCGACGGGAGATCACCGCAAACACTTTCTTGCCTTCTGTTCTTCCAATCAAAACCAGCACCAACAACACCGTTTCCCCCTTTCCTCTTGTCTTAGGCCGATGCGGGCTACATGGCAACCCTGCTCAACATGTATGCACGCGGGGGGCCCAGGGCCACATTCATTGCGAATGTGTTCGTGGTGTCGGTCGCAGGAGTCTTTTTTGGCTAGCCAAAGAGAGTAAAAGAGTGAGAGAGTACGTACAAGAGTACGAGTGTAAAGGGACGGAGGTAGCACATACTACCAGACCAGCGAAGGCCAGTTTTCGTTGACCGCACTACCCTGAGCCCAAATCCTGGACGTGGTTTCAGGTGGCAAATTTGGCAAATGATCATGATCAGAAGGTCCTACTTGGGCGGTTCAGTTTCCTCACACATTGCATGTGGCTAAAAAGATTTCTAACCTTTTCCTTATCCCTCGAAACCAGCACCATATAACAACGTCCCCCCTTCCCTCTTGTTCAAATTGCACCCGCCATCCACCAGGGACTTATCTCTCGAAGCGCAAAGGAAATGAATTTGATATGGAAAGGTGCGTTCTTCATAAGTTGCTGGTTTGGATGCACGCAGGCATCGTTCGCCGCGGACGGGTGCGTTAAGAGCCACGAAGTGCAGGTGGTCTCTGAGCCGCTGCTGGCAGCCGTTCGCTGCTGCCACGACGAGGGCTGGTGCGATAGCGATATCGGCGGAACGTGCCACGGGGACGCCATCAGTTTCAGCCAGGGACAGAGCGTTTGTAAGGACAGGTCAGCGCGGCTGTGCACTCTGGCAGAGCTGAATACAGGGTTCTGCTGCGGGACGGGCTGCAACTATGACCAGAAGTCGGTGTGGTTCGACAACTGCGCGACGAGTCCGTGTGTACACGGTAGTTGCACGTCGACTGCGAAGCAGTACGAGTGCGCATGTGAACAAGGATACCGAGGCAACAACTGTGAAGTGGCAGTGCCGATGAAGGTGACACGCGCCCCTACTGCGGGGCTCGCGTCACTCACACAGAGCGCAAGCAGCAGCAGCAGCAGCGGCAGCGAAATGTTCGGCGCGCATAGTTTCGATGTGCTCGCCGACGCCGCTGACAGGATGAAGGGGCGCATGCTCAACAGAACGGCCGAACTTGCCACCGAGACAATGGAGGCATTGGGGATGAAAGCGGCCGTGGAGGAAATGACCGGCGAAGGCGGCATGCTGGAGGATCTCGAGGAAACGGCAAGGGACGCAATTGTGGACATCTTCGGACCAATGTTCGAGAAGAACGAGACCTTGCAGGTCGATGTCGACGATGTCATGGGCGACACCATGGAAAAGCTTGCAAACTTCTTGAAGACCTGCTCCGAATCGCAAGTGCCGCAACACCGCGAAGCAACCGCGCAGAGCGCGGTGGAAGATTTCCTGCGAAACTTGACCGCGACCATTGAGAACAAATGGAACGATTTGGTGGTATGTCGCGTCACTTTGAAAACGTACGCACTTAGGAGTTCGGGTGCGAAGATGAGATGAGCAAAAGCAGATACGATGCCGGCAAATCCCGAAAGGGGCAGGGTTTTTGCTACCTTGCAAGCCGGGCTCGCGGGAAACAGCCCACAGCCAAGCCCATGCTGCCTCTGTTGCAGTCTTTACACAACACGACGCATGACCTGTACCTCATTTTCGTCCATCACATCAGATCGTCCTCTGACGACGTTATCAAGTCTATGACAATGCAAGCCTACCCCTTGCAATGCAAGTTCACACCGCAAAACGAACATGACGTGGGCGGCATAGAGAGAGTAACACAACTCTATGGCACCTTAAAGTCCAGAAAATCTATGGGAAAGAAACAAAAGCCAAAACTACGCAATTCTTCCTCATCTACTGGGAAGGGGATCTGCCGCAAGCAAAATTATTGCCAAAACAGTGCGGAAGCCACTCCGCCCACGTATACTATCCAGATCCGTTCACCAGTCTTACTGAACCCGCACAGGCATCGACCTCATACTCGGTTGGGGGCGGTTTGACCCTACCGGCAATCTACAAGCAGTGGGGATTTACGAGAGTCAACGGCGGCATTGCATTTGATGCTGGCTACAAGTTCCCCGACGAGAAGGCGTACTTCGGCATTGGTGGGAAACTGGGATTCTACATGTACGGAGAAGAGAAGAGCGCCCAGTACGCTTTCATCCCGAAAGTGTCTGCGGGAGTTAAGTTAAGTTTTGACCGCGGGGTGAACATGGGACCGTGCAGCTTGAGCCTCGCTTTCCGATACCATCCCAAGTTTCTGGAACACAAAAAAGGGTTCGGAAAGGGGGACAATACGTGGAAGGCAAGCTTAATTTTTGAACCCAGCGTCACGTTCAGCATACCGTGCGTGTGGGAAGCGAAAGGACCCGTGACGAGGAAGTTCGGCATCATTGGCATAGGGCTGAACCTTGTTATGGCCGAGGTTGAAATGCCCTTCTGGCAGAAGAAGAAGAAGCAGCAAAGTACGTCGCGGAACGGAAAAACACTCGAAGACGCGGACGACGGCGAGTACGACGACGGGTACGATGCAGACGACGAGAGAGAGGATGATGATGAAACAACAGAAGCTGGGTCAGAATCTACATCAGAAGCTGCAGAAGCTGGGTCAAAATCTATGTCAGAAGCTGGGTCAGAATCTACATCAGAAGTTGGGTCAGAGTCTAAGTCAGAAGCTGGGTCAGAATCTACATCAGAAGTTGGGTCAGAGTCTAAGTCAGAAGCTGGGTCAGAATCTACATCAGAAGTTGGGTCAGAGTCTAAGTCAGAAGCTGGGTCAGAATCTACATCAGAAGTTGGGTCAGAGTCTAAGTCAGAAGCTGGGTCAGAATCTACATCAGACGCTGGGTCAAAGTCTACGTCAGAAACTGGGTCAGAATCTTCGTCAGAAGCTAAGGCACCGAAAAAGAGGCTTTCAAAATACTTTCCGAGGCAGGCGCGAATGGAAGCTTCGTTTAAAATGAAGTTCTACCCGTGGACGCCGATGCAGGACTGGGGCCAACAGCGAGCGCTCGAGGCGCAGGGGCTGGATGGACAGCTAGAGGTGGTCAAAGACCTCGCCGAGGGAATCGCGACGGGGCAATTTGTGACGCCGTTTTGTTTCGGGCTCTGCTCCGAGGACGAAGTGCCTCACGACGTGCGACGCAGCATCTCGGGGCGGGCGTCGGTGTCGACACCTGATTGCGGGATAGAGTTCCGCGCGAAATCGGAGCTGATGACGTTGGGAGGGGTGGCGTACGTTCTCGCGGGTGAGGACCTGCGGTCAGTGCTCGACGAAGTAGGCATTGCCGGCCTCGGCTTCAGCGACGTCGACATCACGATGGGAGTATCATTGAACGGCAACGTGCTGTTCGAGGCGGTCGGGGCCCCTTCGTACGACAACGGGAACAAGTTGTCGTTCCTGGGTAGCGACTTGTTGCTTGGGGTGACAGTCGAGAAGCAGCCGTTCTACAAGCGGCTGCGGCTGACGGCCGGGATGAGTGCTGACAACTCGGGGAAGGCGTTCCGGTTGCGGGACATAGACGGGCAGTTCGGTCTGTCGGTGCACGTGCAGCTCGAAAAGTTCACAACGTCGACGTCTGCGGAGTTCAAGGTGACGCTGCCGATTGCGGTGTGCGTGGAGAACTGCGAGGATCCGGTGAAGCGGCGCGACATCTACTTTGTGGGAGAGCTGGGCATTGAGTTCAACCCGACGCCCCAAGCCAGCGGGGACATCATGGCTGCGGGGTTTTGGAACGAAGCGTTCGGGATGCCGTTTTTGCACATCGGCGACATGATCCTGGGCTTGTCGATCGACTTGATGACGATGCTGCCGTCGCGGCTCACGGTCGGAGGAGCTGCGTGCCTCGGGAAAGCATTTAACTGTGAGAACCGTCTGGCACCGTACATCGAAGCTCGGGGATACGTGGGGCTGAGCTGGAAGACGATGCAAGACAACTTCTTCATTGCGATGGTGTCCGAACTGACGATCGGCGGTCTGTTCGACGTGTTCAGTGACTTCGCACCCGGCCTGTCGAAGGTGAAGCCTCTGCTCGGCGGCAGCATCCTCGAGAGCGGGATCTACCCGTACGACGAGTCGAAGTGCGTGGCAGGCGCAGAACTGGACATGGACTGCTTCGCGGTGGTGTCGCTCGCGTTCATCGACAAGGAGCTGAACTTCGGGAACGGAAACGTGGTGACGATCCCGAGCGGCGTGCAGCTGCGCGGGAAGCTGAACCTGGCCGGGTGGGAGATCCAGGTGTACTTCAAGGTCGACGAGCGCTCGCTGATTGCGGATGTCCGGATGGATCCTGTCGCCGTCAGCATCGGCGGGTTCGAGCTGCTGAAGATTGGCGAGCGACTGGAGAACGGGCACGTTGTGGGCGGGGCGAGGTTCTACATGGCGTTTGTGGCGCTACCACCGCAGGCAGCGATCGACATCTCCGGTGCTTTGGAGATCCCCATCATCGGGGCGAGCGGCTCGGTGGCGATTTTGCTGAACGGCGACGAGTTCTCGTTCGACGCGTCCATCTCGCTGTTTTGGGGCATCCTGACGAGCCGCGCGTACGCTTCGTGGGACTGGGGTTTCAACAAGTTCTCGATGGGACTGGAGGGCATTTCGTTCGGTCTTGTGAAACTAAACGAGCTGTCGTTCGCGTTCGACAAGGCAGACAGGCGCGGAGTGTTCAAAGGGAAGATCACTGTCCTTGCCATAGCGAGCCTCAGTGTCGAGGTGAGTGTCGGACGCTCGGATGACGCGTTCTTGTTGGGGTTCGGTGTGTCGGCGAGTTTCCTCGGCGCGACGCTGACGGTCAGCGGATCGGGGAAGGTGCGGAATCCGCTTAGCAGCAGCGAGTGGGCTCTGTCGGTGAGTGCAAGCCTTGACTTGGCCGCGTTAGGGGACGAAATCATGAAGGGACTGAAAGCTGTTGCTGAATTTGCAGAGCAGGCGTGGAACGCTGTAGCGGACTTCACCAAGAAGGCTGTGGCATGGATCGGCGACAGATTACGGGACTTCGGGAACGCCATCATGGCGGGCATCGACAAGGCCGTTGAGTTCTTGGACAAGATCTTCGGCTCGTTGCACCTGAAGAAGCTGTACGATGCAGCGAAGAAGCTGCTCAGCGGGGACTTCGCAGGGTTCTTCCAGGGTGTGGGGGCCTGGTTCAAGAGCGTGTTTACGAAGTCGACTGTGCGGAATCACAAGCTCACCGTGATCCCTTGGATGAAAGACGAATACAACTGTCCATACGTGCTGGAGCAATGGGAAGTTCGGACGTGTGGCGCGTTGTTCGGACTGATTTGCGACACGGAATACCATGCTCGGATGATTCGGGACAAGGCGTGCCTGCAGTCGAGGGCACGCGCACTCGCTGACTCGGAGGAGATGGCAGAGGACGCGAACGAGGTGGACGCTGAAGCGGTGGCGTCGAAGCGAGCGAACCCGGGCTACTCGGCAGTACTAGCAGGTGCACGAATCCCGACGCCGCGCGTCAACAACAAGGTCGGCGCGAACTTTGCGACCTCCGGTGGATACATTCCGTCTGCGAAGGCAGAAGCAACAATCGATGTGGGCGTGCGTGCGCTCGCCGGCAAGGGCGGGTCGGGCTTCGAAGGCTGGGAAACGAAGCTCTCCGTCAGAACCCCGGTTGACTACAGCACCCGCGCAGCGTTCGAAAGCTCTGTGCGCTCCGCTAAAAGATCGGCGGCCGACCAAGCGAGCAAAAAGGTGCTCAAGAACCAGGCCGGGGTGAGCTTGCCAAAGGCGGCCAGGATGGGCGCCCGGCTCCCACCCGGTGCGCAGGGAAGACACTCTGGGGTTACGTTGGACCTATCAGAGGTCGACCCGCCAATTCTCGGGACGGCGCAACCCGTGGTGGAGGCATGCGGTGACGACGATGACGACTCCTTTTCGGAATCATTTGCCGACTCGGCGCCGAAGTTGGTGTCCTCGGATCCGCGCTGCAAGCCGGCGTCGGTGCGACTGATCATGGACGAAGAGTTTGCCGAGCCCCCTGTGGAAATTTTGGAAACGGGAAGCTACGTGTGCGGTTCGGAGTTCGCGGTTCTATCGTGGCAAGCCAAGTACGGCGCGGACTGCGGTCGGTTGTCGAGTAACGTGGTCCGACAGATCGTGACAGCCGTCCCTCCCGAAATCGAGCTGCTCTACGCGCCGGGCCCTGCCACAATCGCCGTCGGCGAGTTCGAACAACCGTCGCAAAACAGCACGTGGGTCCCCGAGTGGCACGCGGGATGCTCGATGTCGATGTCCATCAGCTGGGACGACGTCGTTGTGTCTTCGAGTTGCGGACGGCAGGAGGTACAGAGGACATGGGCGGCCATGCTTGACTTCGACTACACAAGTGTCGACACACAGAAGTGCACACTACCGCCGACGAACTCGTACGTGCAGCTGCTCACGGTTGTGAACTCGTCCGTCGCTTGTTAAGAAGGAAGCTCCTCAAAGGGAGATCGAAGAAAAGAGTACGGAACTCCGAAGTAGTGTTTCGTCAAACATATTCGTTGCTGCCTTCCACCAGAAGGAAGCCTGAATGGCGCACTACAAAAGGCTTGGAGGAGTCGTTGGCTCTCGTAGCAGTATTTCAAGCCCGAAAGCATTAGGAACGTTCTTGTGCTGGTGCTGGCGAGGTACGCCGTCTCAAAATTATTGATCATAAAAAGCCAGTACATCGCGGCCCCACGACATCGTTGACGACAGAACAAAAATTAACAAGCACACCCGACTGCTGGTTAAGGCAACCACGAAGCGATATTTAGTTCGCTGCGTGTGACCCAACAAACCCTAATTATGAAGGAACGTGTAAACTGTTACTAGAAACGAGAGTGGCGTGCTTCCCCCATTGTTTTGTACGAGTCCCACCCACTCATACGAACCGTTGTTAAACATCCCGAGACGCAATATCGGTCGATGATTCATCTTTTTGCAGTTCCATTGTCTCATCGCGCCTGGCCGCGGTCTGCATGGTTCCGACAACCAATACATCTACCCGACAACACTTTGCTCGGGGAAGTGCAACAAAAAAGCAAAAAAGTCGCCTTGTTGTTCCAAGAAAGCAGGCAAGGATACGTCACCGCTTATTTTTTTAAGCTGAATGAGACGCACGCATTTATCGCCATCTCGGGGTGATCCCCGCGCAAGAAACCACGGGGGAAAAAGCAACAAACTCAAGAAGCGCCCGTTCAACCAATACCGGGAGACGGTAGCCACTTGTGTAGCTTCGCACCTTCAAGCCTTGATAACATTTGAGCCTCTGTCGTAGCACCCCCGAGAATTGTGGGCCTTTCAAGGCTAGCTGAATTCTTGGATACAAGGAGCGCCCGAATGGGAAGCAAGGTACCAGCGAGTTCGCACCCTCCAACCCGGTCCTGGCTGTGACGACGAGCTACGAACAGCAGAAAGTGTAGCTATTGAATACATGGTTGCGCATGAAAGGTTGTACGAAGAGAAGCTTACTTCGCAGCTCAACTGAGTCTTCCAAGGGGAAGCAAGGCAACAGGCGGCTGGTACGCGTAACCTGCCGCTACTACTGTGTTGATAGTAAACCATGTTCCTGCCTTCCTTGCTGACTCCGTTAAAGCGAGCTGCCCTCGACCCGATGTAGTGCCGCTGCGGAATCTCCAGGGGAGTGGACCTATTGTTCAGTGTCACAAAAATGTTATCCGACTGCCGATTCGATCCAATATAGTTACGTTCGCTACGTAGTGAGAAGTCACAGCATCTCCTTCCTCCCCTATACTTTCCTACACCTCATAATCCGACTCCCCACCTCCAGTTACGCTCGCGACGCCGTGAGAGCTACAGCTTCTTTCACTCCACCTCAACGGTCAACCGGAGACTCTGAGATCTCCTGTTCTGAGGGCTCCAGACTCGTGATTAAGCCATGATCCCCAACACCATGCTTTTCACCGAGAAGCGAAATTCGGGCTTCTAAGGCAGGAGTTCGCCATGTGCACGTGACTTCGCCCTCGTTTGGAGTGTCCGGCATCGTAATTTCTGCAGGTCTATTGCGTCTGGTAGCACGTTGCACATTCTCGGAACGACGGCTGCACGAACGAACGAAAGAGAATGAAGACAAGACACTCCGCCCTCTCTCGAACCTGCAGGTTATATCCTGTACAGTACCCTGCCGTATCATCTATTTCGTCACCAACGAACAGGGGATGCTGAAAGTAGAGTCCGTTACTTCGTGACTCAGCGCACGTCCCAGCACCGGAAATGCTTTTATTGAAATTCGGGCTTCTAAGGCAGGTGATCGCTGTGTGCGTGTGACTTCGCCCTCGTTGGGGTGTCCGGCGGCCTCCGCGACGTTCATTGGAGGAACCCCCTGCGTAACTTTTGCAGGCCTATTGCGCCTGGTAACATGTTGCCGTTCTCCAAAGGACCGGCGCAGCGCTCCGTCGCCCCGGACGAGGGGTAGATGATCTAATCGTGCTTGCACCGAGTCCAACCTCAGAGGCTGGTGTTGAAAGAGAGGGTGTGCCCAAGTCAAGCAGGTGTGCTACACCCAACACGCCTGCGTAAGTGTACGCCCGAAGAGCAGGTGTGGCACCCGATTATTCAATTCCAGCTTTCGCTCCAGCTTCTGAAACTGGTCTCGTGCACGTCGTTAGTAGGCTTTCTCTCTATCTCTGCATCCAACGTCAACGGCTGCCATTTGGTGGTAGCGGGTTGAAGTGGAAGATGAGGGCCCCGCCCCCCTTGCCGAATGCTTGCATGCGGTCTCCACTTGCACTCCTCTCGACACCCACCCTCTTTCTCCCCTCTTCAATGACCTCACTCTTACGAACGTGGCCGCGGTATCGCCCACAAAACTATCGAATTCGGCCCGGGTTCCCCAGCAACCGGCTTTCAGGCCGCGAAACCGGTTTTCGCGGGCCGCCGGGTGATCGAGCGGGTGATGTACGTCACGACCTATGAACCCCTCACGGACGGGGGAGGTATGTCGTCCAGCGCGCAGAAGCCTTCTGGGGAACCTGTGGGTCAAACCCGAGAGTGTTACGGCTCCAAAATGGGAAACCTGGTGCTCCTTGGACAGGTTTCGTAACACATCTCTTCACAGCAGCAAACATTGCTCCTTACCTACCTTACGTATCTTGTTCAGGTCGTTTTCATCGGGTAGGTGGATTGGCTCAGTTTTGCTTCGCGGGTCGTCGGGTCCAGAGATACGCCAGTCGTACTGAAGCGAAAACAAAAAGGTTCCGTGCAGAGCACAAGGGGCGCGTGCTTACACGATCTTTCAGTAGGTGAATTGGCTTACTTTTGCTTCGAGGGTCCTCGGGTCCGGAGACACGCGTCAGTTGTACTGAAGAACAAATAGGTTTCGTGCGGGTGACGCGCGTGCTCTTACACGATCTTTCAGTACCGATCCTCGATCTGAAATTATGACCAAACGATCGTTGCGTATGAAGCCGGAGGCTAACGAAAACCACTCCGCAGAATGCGGAATGCCATCGCCCTTTACCATAGTCCGGTCGATGACGACTGAACCGGCGTCTTCCCAAGCGCGACCGGGTTTCCTCCTTTCTTTTTTGTTCTCTCTCTCTCCCTCTCTCGCTCTACATATCAGATTTATCCTCCACCTCCATTTTTACCTGCCTTTCGAGGCGTCCTTTTTCTTCACTGTTTCGCCGTACCGTTTTTGCGCCGAGTTTCGTGCGGCGTCGTGTCGCCGATCTTCAACGTGTCTTCTTCAGGGTTGCCTGTTCAAGAAATCGACGTGTTCGACGCCGGCCATGATGGCGTTCCCGAAGTCTTCAACGTGTCGCCGATCCATGCCACAGCCTCTGCCACACTATTTCAGAAGGACTGACGGGGTGGCTGAGGTGGGGGGGCACGAAAGATACATCCCGGACCTCAGCAGCCATTTTCTAAGTCAATGCGGGAGTGAAAAAGTGCGTGAGTGGCCACTCCCGCATTGAGGGGTCCCACTCCCGCTTTGAGGGAGTCACACTCCGAGTGCCACTTCCGCATTGAGGGGGTCCCACTCCCGCTTTGAGGGAGTCACACTCCGAGTGCCACTCCCGCATTGAGGGGGTCCCACTCCCGCTTTGAGGGGGTCCCACTCCCGCTTTGAGGGAGTCACACTCCGAGTGCCACTCCCGCATTGAGGGGGTCCCACTCCCGCTTTGAGGGAGTCACACTCCGAGTGCCACTCCCGCATTGAGGGGGGGGGGTCCACTCCCGCTTTGAGGGAGTCACACTCCGAGTGCCACTCCCGCATTGAGGGGTCCCACTCTCGCATTGAGGGGGTCCCCCCGCATTGAGGGAGTGATGCCGACCGCACAAACGACCTTGCGCCGAAGTCTTTCACAGCGTTCCACGCCTTCTTCGCAAGGTCGGCCACGGCCTTCACCGCATCCATGATACCTTCCAGCAACGCTGCCGGGTCGAAGCTTGCACTCACAGACAGATGCCACTCGCTGTTGCGAAGCGGCTTCCAAACCACCCCGTATCCGCTGGCAGTCGAGGGCAGTCGCTGGCATTCTGAAGTCCAGCTTGGATGCACCATCCTCGCCTCGACGCTCATGCTGATGCAAAGGACGCTGACCTCCCGTTTGAGCACTGCGACAACGGAGTGTGATACGCTGAAACAACGTTCTACCCGGCGCAAACCTTTCTCGACAGTGATTGGACAGTCGGGATGCCGGGGGCGGGTCTCCGTGAAGAAGAGAAAAGTAAAGCAAGACCTGCCCCCAGCGTCTGCTGTCTCCGGCTGCTTCGGCAGACGGCACATACTACTACTACTACTACTACTACTGTCAAGGTGACCACCTGTAGCAAGTCGAAAGCGCACAACCCTGTGACAGGAGGAGGAGTAGAGTGAACGCGCCCGAAAGGCGAAAGGAACAGAGTTGTTAGTGAAATGAAAGCCGGAGGAGGACGAACCGTCGGCAAACCGACGGCAGCTGCGTCGTCCGCGAGCCCCGCGCAAGGCTCCGGCTGCCTGATCCTGTCGGTCGGCGCGGTGCTGTTTACGTTCCTCGTGGCCATCCCTTCGGTGGTAATCGTGCCAGTCGGGTCGCTCGGCATTGTCAGCGTTCTCGGAACGTATGTTTTTTCCATCGTGTCGCGGCTAATTTTTAGCAGCCGCTGTTCCGAAACAACGTACGCCCTCGAAAGGGCCGGGGTTTAGCGTCTAAACTCCCCTTGGAAATGGTCAACAGGATCGTCAATGTGCTACCTCCTCTTTCCTCTTTTTGTTTTTGAAAGTACGCCAATACGCCAGAAAATAGTTGACTAGACCTCTGGATTTTGTGCTAACGAAGAAAGCGAAGAATGAAAACACATTTTTTAGTTCTAACCATCTTGCGGGTTGCCTTTCAGTGCATTGTGCTTGGCTAAAAAGACGTAGGCAGCGGGTTCTGGTGGTTGATCAGAATTCCTTACCTGAATATACACAGGGTAAAAAGAAGTGGGAAAACGATCACCCGGCACGCACAAACAAAGTGAAGCGCCTGTCCTTTTTGTATAAGCACCTGCTTTGTAGGAAATGCTTGAGGAGGCTGCCAGCTGCAAAAGATCAAAGGACGTAAATGTGCAGTAGCCCACACGAAAACACAGGTGAATCTGGGTTCAGTGCGGGCGTAAGCGTTCAACAACAACGGTCACACGGAGCAAAAACGGAGCAAAAACGGTCACACGGAACGAAAACGGTCACACGGAGACCCTAAAACCCCGGAATTTCAAGCGAACTTTAACTCTAAAAAAAAGACCCATTTTGTAGTTCTCCCCCTCTTGCCTCCTTCGAAGTAAGCACAAGGCAGCCCCTCGAGTATTTTCCTTCGTCTTGACTCAACTATTCCTGCATGGGGCGTCAGCCCGCCCTCCAAGCAACACACATGGGAAGTACTCCCCAAGAAAGTCTGTCCGGAAGGACATATGAAGAAGAAGAAAAGAAAAGAAAGAAAAAGAAAAAGGCCGCTCCCGGTCCAGGAACGTGACGGTCAACCACAGCTTGCAAAGCTTGAGTCGGAGGCAGCTCAGTGCCACAACCCCGTCCGCTCTGCCCTGTGGCTGACCGTCTCGACGAGCTTGTGTTCAGCGCAAGCGCCAAGCCCCAAGGTGCGCCACGCCTTGATGCTTTAGTTTGGGAAATCGGTAGCCACTTGACGTCGTAGGCCCGTGGCTCTGCAGTACCGCCGAACACGTGAAGCTTGGCTCCCGTGTAGCAGGCTTTCCCTGGTACCAGAAGGACATATGAGAAAAAGAAAATCGACAAGAAATCCAGGGCACAGGGGACTGGCTCGATAACCGATCTTTGCCGGAAAACTCGTTTGACCGACAAAGGGCGAAGAAAAAGCTCTCCCAAGCGACTTCCTGCCGAGGAACCCTGCCAACGGAATCAACCGCTTTCGGCTCGGCCAAATCTGACAGTTGCCATTTATTTTTGTCGTATAAGACGCTAGTCTTAGTTAGTCTTAGTTAGCAGTCAAGATGGATATTAACCGACTAATGAAAAACTGTGAAACAGGGCCTCTCGCTCCCTCACACAACCGCTCACGCTCTTGCTTGAAAATATGTGGTGAACCACATGCAATGTGTGAGGAAACTGAACCGCGTAAGTAGGACCTTCTGATCATGATCATTTGCCGATTGCCACCTGAAACCACGTCGAGGATTTGGGTTCAGGGTAGTGCGGTCAACAAAACCTCCAGTTTCCCAATCTAATTCTCCTACTCTCGCGGTGTACGGATTCTTTGAGTCAGGATGTCCTAGGCGAGGAATAGTGAACTTCTTGAGTTGTGGCCGCTCACAAATCGCGGGATTCGGAAAAACGTGAAATGTAAATACCAACTAAATAGTCAGGAAAATAGTTGTCACCCCCGCTCTTTCTGCACCACACAGGATTCAACAGACGCCGATGAGCAACGGATTGCACTTTGTCCTGCCGCACATCTCGCAAGTCATCATTATGAGCACCCGGCTCAAGGCGCTGAACTTTGCAGACAACGTCCCGACGCAGGAAGGTGTCAACGTCCATCTCGCAGCCTCGTGCATCAATCGGTTAGACCCAAAAATGGCCGTCGAGCTGTACAAGACAGTCGGAACCGACTTCGAGACGAAGGTACGTTAATTCCTCCTCCCCCACAACCCTATCCAAACCCGCTCTTTTTTTAGTACTAACGTTCTTGCGGGTTGCCCTTCAATGTATTGTGCTTGGCTAAAAAGACGTAGGCAGCGTGTTTTGGTGGTTGATCAGAATTCCTTGCCTGAATATACACAGGGTAAATACAAGTGGGAAACGATCAACCGACACGCACAAACAAAATAAAGCGTCTGTCTTTTTTTAAACAAATGATTCTTTACTATGAAGGAAGCAGAACCACATTAGAACCATGATTTTTTACTATGAAGGAAGGAGAACCACATTAGAACCAAGTTGTGCTCGCACCGGAACAGGACTGAAAATTCCCACCCAAGCACCCACTGATCGCTTGAAAATATATCTATAAGACACGGTTGGCATGTAATATGAGCCAATTCACCTACCCCCCCTGAAAGCGACTTTCGATTACACTCGATTACGATCGATTACAATCGATCAGCTTTTGGTGAATTGGGGGGGTACTGTAACATTTGATTAAGCACACAGCACTCAGCCAATCCTGATTAGCTGATGCAACGTGATGCAACGTGTCTATTATCGAGCCTTCTTCTGGGGCTAAAGATGCTGATAGCACGATCATCGAATATCGAACAAAAAGAAGCATATTCGTCTGAAAAAAAGATGTAGCCAGCAGGGGACGAGGAAGTTCGGACTGACTGATTGTGGAAGCAGGTTGTCGAGTGCATAAGGGCTCGGGTACCATTTTCCCGTATTAGCAACCTTTGCAATTTAGCGCAGCTAATACTCGAGCCTTTTGGCATTCCCTGCGGGGCAGTTCCAGGCGATAGGGCTGTTCGACAAGCGCTTGGCAGACACCCTGTCCTCGAAGATGTCAAGTTTCTGTTTGTGGGTTCGATCTCCCTGGCGACAACAAGGCGGTTGAAGACGGACCTTTAGGCACTGCAATGTCACGCATGCCTTTGTCAGACGCTACCGTCTGGCATTGCGCAATTCGTGCCATAGTCGTTGGGGGTATTGGCAAGGGGGTTCAGTGGACACTCATCTGTTGGCTCCTCGTTACTGCCCACGTACTGCTTGGCTGCACGCGGCTTGTGGTGTTGCTTCGTTCTTGAACTTTTTCTTCGGCTTCATGCGGTTCATCGTCCGGGTCTCGTCTCCGTAGCTCGTCTATCCTGCTTCACTTCGTGCTTCCATCGAGCCTACTTGCGCTGTCACATTCCGATGGGTAGTGTATGGGCGTGTATGGGCCCAATCGCGCCATTCACGCGGTACTCCGAAGGCCTAATCAGGCCGGGCCGGCATATACAGATTGCGACCGGGGCCAGCGTCGCACCTCGGTCTCGTCCCTTACAGCCGGAGCTCGTGGCTCTCCCCAAGCCTCTGGGAAGGTGGCGGAGCTGGGAAGACGCGAGAGAAAACCAAAGTAGCGGCGGCCGACCTCTGTCTGCAAGCACGTCTCTGGCAGGGCAGTCAGCGCCAAACGGAGCACAGTACCTCTTCCAAAGCAGTCGGCTGAAGCGGAGCACAGTCAATGGGCATTCAGAGAGTGCAAAGCATGTCTCTTGTAGGGCAGTGGGCAGCGGGCTTTGACTTGTTTTGATGTGCTCTCGGGAAAGGTCAGCGCGGGAGAGGCCCTGGGACTAAGGCGTGACTGCCCCCGTCCCTGTCCCTCCCAGGGCGCCACCCCGAATCTAGCCTGGCTCCACCACGGTGAAGGCCCACACCTGCGGTTTCGTCCCTCGTATGCTTGTGCTTGGCACTTCTTGGGTCAGACAGTGGTCAACATGGTCGCTCATGGGCCAGCCAGGGGTTCCACCAGTGGTCGAACCCAAAATACTAGTGTCAATTTCGATCACACTCTACAACGCTCGACTACACTCTACTACACTCTACTACACTCGATTACACTCTACTACACTCGATTACACTATATTACGCTGCAGATTATCGCCACAGATTCTTTGCATTCTAACCCCAAAATATTACGCTCGATTACGCTCGATCAGGGGGTGGGTGAATTGGCTCATAATAATTATTATTAGATTTGATTAGATTTTATTAGATATTATTAGCCTGATTATTACGTATTATTAGATCTAATAATGGGTAATAACGAATAATTTCTAATAGTTATTATTACCTGGTAATAATTTCTAATAATTGCTAATAATTTCAAAAAATCTAATAATCGCCTGTTGAGAGTCCCCAGGATGTGGGAGAATCCGGGAAAGACTACTCAGTCGGACTAGGTTCTTGGCAATGAAGCCGCGAAAATGGAGGGAACCCAGAAATCAAAGTAGCTACACCCCAATCTCAGACTTGTACTCAGTGAAAATATCTGATTTAGCTCTCGGTGAAAATCTCAGATTCAGCTTTCGGTGAAGATCTGCAGATTGTTCCTCCAATCTCAGATTATGCACTCAGCCCAAAACTCACATGCGAGTTCAAAATCTGAGCGAAAACCCGGTGCCCGCCCAGAAAACATCACGGTCCCGGACGATGCTCAATGGCGACGAACGCAAAGAAGAAGAAACACGAAAACAACACCAGAATCCATGCCAGGCAAGAGACTGGGTGGCCTGGCAGTGCAAGCCAAGCGGTGACGCCAAGGTGTTTTTAAGCAATGGTATTGTATTAATGTCGCCCCATAATGTACTTAACACCGCAAGTCCCAGCGCTTCATCAAAGCGGTTGTGGGTAAGCCGCCGTGAAAAGGCAGGGTGCTTGCAGAAGACAGCCCGAAGAACCGGCAGATGATCACAAGCAGGCCGTACATTCCGCGTGCAGATGAACGTGAAATGACACTTATTGTCTGCTTCGGTCGGGTTCCAGCGAATGCCGAAATGCACCACGCACATCATCAAAGGCCACATGCAATGGACTGTGCCCGGCGAACGGGATTCGTGCTCAAAAGAAGGTTTCCCAGATGGAGTTAGACCCCCATTCTGCCCTAAGAATACGGGTTCTGGCGGGTAGAGGTCGCATACCCCACATGCCACATCATCGTCCTCTGCCAGGATCTTGCCTCAAAAAACCTCTCCTGCCTCTTTTGGCATCCTTCCATTTCGACTTAGCAACAAACGGAATTGCGAACGGGGTGAAAGGAACGGTTTGGATGCATGAACACCCACCGTGACGATCACCTTCCACTCCTAGGGGCACTTTTGCTGTGAGAATGCATGGGAAAGTCAGGTAATAATGGATTATTACCCGGTAATAATATCTAATAATGGGTAATAATTTCTAATAATCAGGTAATAATATCTAATAATTTCAGGAACCAGGTAATAATATCTAATAATTTCTAATAAAATCTAATAATTTGGGGCGGATTTCGGAAATCTAATATTAGGTAATAATCGTGATTATCTGCCAACCGTGCTAAGGGAATTTCTCAGACCGCGTTCGACTCGCGATTCGACGATGATTGGCTTGCTGATCATTCTCGATCGAGTTGAATCGGTTTGCATGAGAATGTGGCGGTGCAAAGATCACTTAACTCGATCGATGCTCTCTCGGAAAAGTGGAGAAAGAAAACAAACTCCGCATTCCCGCGCGTGCGAAATACGGGATAGCGAGGTGACCGGAAACTCCTCGCAGAGTTTGAGCGATTCGAATGTAGAATATGTGTAGCGATGCTGCATTAGTCACTAGGTGACTACTTCTTCGACCGTGCCGTGTCATGCTGCAGGCGCCTCGGAGAGATGGTCCGTCCACTTTAACTCGTCTCTCTCGCAAAGTCAGCGTGGCGGCGATGCCGCAAACAGGTGGGTGGGGAGAGGCCCTGGGACTGCTAGGGCGTGACAACCCCGCCCCTGTCCCTCCCAGGGAGCCACCCCGGTCCAGCCTGGCCCACCTGACGGCGGGGGCACACCCGACGGTGGAGGCCCCCGCTGGCCTGACGTGGTTACACGCTCGCAGGCTCATGTCAGACACAGCGATCTTCTACTACCCGTCTTGAAACACGGACCAAGGAGTCTAACACGTGTGCGAGGCTTAGGGTGTCAAACCCACAAGCCGCACTGAAAGGGAGATGTGCCAATCCTTGAGGACGCAGCTATTGGGACCCGAAAGATGGTGAACTACGCCTGGATAGGACGAAGCCGGGGGAAACCCTGGTGGAGGTCCGTTGCGGTGTTGACGTGCAAATCGCTCGTCAAAGCTGGGTATAGGGGCACACCCTTTGACTTGTTTTAGTCGTATAAGATCGCAGATCTTAGAAGATTAATATATCCGAAGAATACCTAGCACTCGTTACATTAAATAACCCCGTCGCTATCCCGAAAACATCGTAACTTCATTCCTCGCTTGCCCACCCACCCTTGCCCCCTTTTCTGAAGCCGTGTCCTGAGGCGTCACGACGATTGTGACAAACACACCGAATCACTGCCTGACTTTTCTACTTTCTATTTAAGCATCATCCGCGGCGGTGAAGACAAAGCAGCAGCCGGAGCCAGTATACGCAGTAGGAGGAGGACGTATTATGTGGACCTCACCGTGTAGGCATGGCCATCCAGCTGCGGGAACCGCAAACTCGAACACAACGCAGATCCTGCTTCCGGAATTCCAGTCGGTTGTGCGTGCCGTGACGTCGGCGCACTCCTCCCAAGCCCTGTACAGTTCTGAGGCCCGTTTGACGATGTCCCGCGATCTCCGTGATGGGATCGACGCGTTAGTCAGCAAGCGGGGCATCATCGTCGAGATGGCGCTCATCAGCAAGCTGCTCCTGCCGACGAAGATCGAATACGCCATCGAGAAGAAGTATGCCCAACAAATTTCCCTCCCGCCGCAAGGCTTTTGGCCTCGCCGACTTTCGTCTGAGCAGCAGAGTGCTGCTGCCTCCCCGAACGTCAGTCAGGCCGAAACACCCGTTCTTTGTCTCTTTTCCCTCTTTCTCCAGCAACTACGGTCGTACTGCTGGACAGGGACGCTTCCGGTTTCATGTCTGCACGTGAGGCAACAGGGCCCAGAAACGGCTTCAACGTTGTTGGTGCAAGGGCTAAGTGGTTCTCTCAGGGTTGTAATTTCGAACCCGAGTTTTCGCTTCCGCTGGCAGCGCGCTGCTGGCATCAAGCCTTTCTCGGAACTTTGATCATCAAGTTCAGACGCTTTCCCTCAGCTTCCTTTCCTTATTTCAACCACTGATGTTGCACATGAAGCCAAGCCGATATGTGCGCTCTGCAGAGTTTAATTCACAGATCTGTCGTAACAACACTTAGCTGCAAACTCGAAGGAGGACGCTGACAGCGCGTGTGGAGGATTCGCCTAACGCGCTAACTTCCCCTGGCACGTACAAACAAACATCTCCCTTATTCTGTTTTCGACCATAAAAGAAGAATCGAGGCGTTCTAGTGAGTAGGGCAGGTAAAAGAAGCGTGATTGTATTGTGTACGCGAGTTTTCACTTTCGCGCCTGACCCAGCGAGCTACGAGGGTCCAAAAATACAACCTGCCCCTTTTATTTTTTAGAAACATTTTCTCCTTTCCTCCTTTACTTTGATCATAGGTGTCACGGCAAGTTTTGGCAGCCGCTGCTTAACAAAATTTGACGTGGGCGGCTTTGGATTTACATCTGAATGACACCTCAATACAAAAAAAGTTGTCGACAACTAACAGTAAAAGAATAAAACAAAACTACGCATTTCTTTACACTCACAGGATGGCGACAGAGCAAGAGTCGGAGCAGATGGAGTACGTGCTACAGAAGGAGAGGCTGATCGCCGAGCAACAGGTGATCCGAGCGCAAGGCATAGCTGAGTTCCAACACATCATCTCAGAAGGCCTCACAAACAAACTCCTCGAGTGGAAAGCAATAGAAGCTACGAAGGACTTGGCGCAGACGTGCAATCCGAAGCTGCTGGTCATCGGCAAAGGAACGCCGCTCATCCTCAACCAGGACACGGATGGGCAAGTCCAGTTCCAGAATACCACAAAATAGGTCACTGGGAAATGAGAGATGCGGGAAAGAGCTTTCAGAACTGTAAATCCTTGCACGGAGGAGTCACAGTTCTAAACTTCTTACCCCGGGCTTATTTGGCCCGACGGCCTACCTGCCCTCGAACGTTCCCGCATTTGTGCAGCTTGCTACCAAGAACTGGTAAAACCGGCGAACTAAGCTAGACCACTAGACTGCACTAATTCCGCCAAAAAAGAGGCGGTCCCCGATCTTGCATGATCGAACATTGCAAATTAAACCGCCCGAACGACGCAGTTGTGGAAGCCACGTTGTGCCTAAGCTTCTGCGTCGGGGGAACGACCGCCGTCCATCTCAACCAGGATGCGGATGGAGGCAGTGTGGCCCTGCGGCCTGTGCCGCCACTGCAAATTCATGTCCCGGGTGCTGAAAACCGCATCGCCGGTTTAGATATCATCCATTGCTTCTAACGTACTAAGTTCCGTGTCGAGGCTATTTCTCTTCGCTGCCTCAGAAGTGTTGCTATTGGGCAATTTGCGTATCTGCTGCCATCCTTAGATGTGGTAGCCGTTTTTCAGGCTCCCTCTCCGGAATCGAACCGGTGAGGGGGCGAAATACAGATGTGTCAATGAACACAATCGGTGGACAAGTCTGGTGCCCCAACACTAAAACCGTACCACCAAACGGTCTTCAACCCCTGCTTCGCCCTTTCGAGCGACGGGCAGAAGGAAAGAGACTTGCTAGCCTCAGTTCTCCACTAGCCACCCGTCTCCTGGCGCATTCCAGCTGCCAGCAACTAGCCTGTCTTTTTCGAGACTGGAGGTCCTATGAACATGCAATGTGAATAGCCTCTATTCGAGCCAACCCCACTTTTCTCTACACTAAAAAGTGTATTGTTTTTGAACTAGATAATAGTTCGGAGCTGGCTTTTTCCGTTTTTCGGATTTCATGCCTGTATGGTCCACTTCAACAGTGCGACGGTCTCCGGACCCACAGGTCCGCGGTTCGATCCCCGCGCGAAGTGTTTTTTTCGGTTTGAAGTTTTTGAGAATTTTTCGAGACTGGAGGTCCTATGAACATGCAATGTTCACCAGAACTTTGCTTCACCCGAACTTCGCCCGAACTTTGCTTCACCAGAACTTTGCTTCACCCGAACTTAGCTTCACCCGAACTTAGCTTCGCCCGAACTTTGTTTCGCCCGATCTTAGCTTCACCAGAACTTTGCTTCACCCGAACTTTGCTTCCCCCAGAACTTAGCTTCGCCCGGACTTTGTTTCGCCCGAACTTAGCTTGACCCGAACTTTGCTTCGCCCGAACTTTGCTTCACCCAGAACTTTGCTTCACCCGAACTTAGCTTCACCCGAACTTAGCTTCGCCCGAACTTTGTTTCGCCCGAACTTTGCTTCACCAGAACTTTGCTTCATCCGAACTTTGCTTCCCCCAGAACTTAGCATTGCCCGAACTTAGCTTCGCCCGAACTTTGCTTCGCCCGAACTTTGCTTGACCCGAACTTTGCTTCGCCCGAACTTTGCTTCACCAGAACTTAGCTTCGCCCGAACTTTGCTTCGCCCGAACTTTGCTTCCCCCAGAACTTTGTTTCGCCCGAACTTTGCTTCACCAGAACTTTGCTTCATCCGAACTTAGCTTCGCCCAGAACTTTGCTTCGCCCGAACTTTGTTTCGCCCGAACTTAGCTTCACCAGAACTTTGCTTCACCCGAACTTAGCTTCGCCCGAACTTTGCTTCACCAGAACTTAGCATTGCCCGAACTTAGCTTCGCCCGAACTTTGCTGTTCCCCGAACTTTAACTGCTGCCTCCAGTCTCGCCACGCGCCGGCCTTAGCCGAGCGCACGTACTTTATTTTTCTTGTTCGCTTTTGCAACACCTGTGTTGCTGGAAAAAAAAAAATGCTCGCTCTCTCCTTTCATGCCCTTTAGTTCAGGCGCCTCATGGGAAACCTTCGGCACATTCACTGCCTGTTGTGGGGTCGAAAAGACCGTTTGGAAGCGTTTCGAGAGAAGAAAAGAAGAAACAGAAAAAGGCCGCTCCTGGTCCAGGAACGTGACGGTCAACCACAGCTTGCAAAGCTTGAGTCGGAGGCAGCACAGTGCTACAACCCCGTCCGCTCTGCCCTGCGGCTGACCGTCTCGACGAGCTTGTGTTCAGCGCAAGCGCCAAGCCCAAGGTGCGCCACGCCTTGATGCTTTAGTTTGGGAAATCGGTAGCCACTTGACGTCGTAGGCCCGTGGCTCTGCAGTACCGCCGAACACGTGTACCGGAAGCGTTTCGGAAAACCCAATTATCCCCCTCCTTGTCGTGCGCCTTGTGTGCGATTGGCTCCGGTCTATGTGTCAGCAGCAGAAAACCACTCGAAGAAATGGCCCGAAAGACTCGAACAAGTTCGAAGTTAGAATGCAGAATACCTGTAGCGATGATTGCCTGCATTAGTTGCCAGGTGACCACCTCTTCGATTGTACCGTGTCGTGCTACCGTGATGGACAGCTCCAAGCACTTCCATGAAGCTCCGGGGGGATAGGGATGGGCCTGATAGACTGGTGCCAGCGGCGCCGTGCAATGGGTGAATGCTGTGGCTATTCTGACCACATTAATTGGGCAAGTAGTGGGCGCACAGAACAGCCGTGACGCGACAGGCAATGCGATGCAATTCTAGGGGACACGGAGCGGACCGGGGGGAAAAGCAAAGGCAAATGGCCAAAGCGGGAGCCGCAGCAGCAGCCAAGAAGAAGCCGACGGCCGGCAAGCAGAAGACCGCCGGGAAGAAGCCGGCGCCGAAGGCTGCCGGCAGCATGAAGAAGGCGGTTGCCGCGGCCGCCGGGGGGGGCGGTGCCGCGAATGGGAACGTGATGTACGGGATAACCTCCTGCGACACCGTGCGGAACGCCCGCAACTGGCTGGAGGCCAAGGGGGTGGAGTGCCGGTTCCACGACATCCGGAAGGAAAAAGTCACGCAGCGGCAGGTCGACGGCTGGCTCGAGGGGCTGGGCGGCTGGGAAGGCGTCGTCAACAAGAGGAGCAGCGCCTGGCGGAGCCTCGGGCCCGCGCAGCAGGCAGGCTTCGACGAGAAGAAGCTGCTTTCCGCGCTCAACGCGAACGCCACGCTGCTGAAGCGCCCGCTCCTTGTCACGGCTTCCGGCTCGCACATCAGCGGCTTCAGCGCCGCACAGTACGAGAAAGAGTTCAGCTGAACCGGGCCTCCTTCAAGTGAGGATAGCACGCTGCATCGATCGGTTTTTGTTGTTTCTCCAGCAAGTTCGATTTGTTAAAGATACGCAAAACCTGGATTGCATTGAACTCAGCAAAATCCCGCGGTTGATCCTAATCGAAGAAGAGGTTGTCACTCGACCGACCAACGGTTTCTGCATTGGTGACAAGCATCGGTGTGAGTGTGCTCAGATTACGCATTCTGGCTCACCTATTCAAGGGTCGAGATCTCGTCCGTTGTCGCGTGTGTGTTACACTTGGTACTCACGTGTGTTAAGTCGACCAACGACACGCGGAAGGAAACAGTCACGCAGCGGCAGGTCGAAAGCTGGCTCGAGGCGACTGGGCGGCTGGGAGGGCGTCAACAAGAGGACCTGGCGGGGCCTCGGGCCCGCGCAGCAGGTGGACTTCGACGAGAAGAAGCTGCTTTCCGCGCTCAATGCGAACGCCTCGCTGCTGAAGCGCCCGCTCCTTGTCACGGCTTCCAGCTTGCACATCAACGGCTTCAGCGCCGCACGGTACGAGAAGGAGTTCAGCTGAACCGGCCGCGTACGCCATGCCTGGAAGGGAATTCTCCGTCGGCTACTCACTCCGCATTAGGAGAGTGTTGCTACTGCAAGTTTCACTGGAATACAGAAAAGGAGGAAAACAAGGGTCTAACGTACGATGAGGTAGCCCCCCGAGAGAGCCATCATGTGTGAGAATAGGCTATTCCGGGAGGTCACTGCACCAGACCACAAGACTTTCCTGCCAGCCAGCCCAAAGGAACCTGACGATCGTTCGTAATGCCCAGTGGAGTTCCCTCGATGAATAGCAACGCTTTCCCCTGTCCATTACTACCACGCTCGCGGTGTATTGTCCAAGCCAGCCGGTAGAGTCCGACGGAGCCATCACCGTGCACGGAGCCGCGCAGCGGGCCCTATCGATGACAACAAGTTGATCTCTTGCGCACGGTCGATCCGTCGCCTATACGACACCGGGTGTTCAAGCGCAAAAGAGTGCCGCGGAAGCGGGGAGCGCACCGTTTCGCAGCAGCAAAACGCCCATAATCTTTACTGAAGAAGAAAAACTCCGACGCCGCTGCGAGCTTTTTTGCTTCTTCAGTAAGTTTTATTGTGAGCGGGCTTCAATATCCGGAACAAAAAGAGTTCCACCTTTTCTTTTGTATAAGCACCTGCTTTGTAGGACATGCTTGAGGAGACTGCCAGTCGCAAAAGATCAAAGGAGGTAAATGTGCTGTAGCCCACACGAAACACAGGTAAATCTGGGTTTAGTGCCGGTTGGCGGGCGTAAGCGTTCAACAAAAACAGACCGCTTGAAATATTGGAGGAGTTGAGAAGCTCGTCGCCGCACACCCGTGGCGTTGCCTCCCAAAGAACGTGTTTGGTCGGCCGAAAGTGTTGTCAACACTTTCGGCCGACCGAGTTATGAATGAAAGCGAGCTGAGGCTCGAGCATCTTTCCCTTCACCTTTTCTCAGGCTATCGTTTCATTTGTGGAGGGGATCTCGCTGTGGAGCCGGGAGGGCTTTCGGGCGAAGAAATGGGCCCAACGAAGAAGAGGTAGAAAACTCCTGTGTGAGTTTGACTCTAGTCTGACTGAGTGCAGTGACACGGGAGGTGTAGAATAGGTGGGAGGCCGCTACAAAGACATGCCACTACTCTTGTTGTCGCTTTACTTATCCAGTGATGGGAAGACGGCAGCTGCTCCCTTGTGGGGTTAGGGTCTTCGGATCCGTAGCTTATCCGTTTCCAGCGACAAACGGGCTTCGGCTCGCGAATCCTCGTTCGGAGACACCAGTCAGGTGGGGAGTTTGGCTGGGGCGGCACATCTGTTACACATTAACGCAGGTGTCCTAAGGCAAGCTCAGCGGGAACAGAAATCTCGCGAAGAGCATGAGGGTAAAAGCTTGCTCGATTCACGATCTTCAGTAGATCCTCGGTGCGAAAGCATGGCTTAACGATCCTTTGGTCTCGCTTCATGTTCTAGACCACCTACTACTCTTGTAGTTGCTATATCCAATGATGGGAAGACAGCAGCTGCTCCCTTGTGGGGTTAGGGTCTTCGGATCCGTAGCTTATCCGTTTCCAGCGACAAACGGGCTTCAGCCCGCGAATCCTCGTTTGGAGACACTTATAAAACCAAGAGGATTTTCCCCCTCGCATATCCCGGTATGAAAGAGGGGGTTTCCACCGACCACCGAAAACTCAAAGGATGGTGGCCATGGCCCCCCCCCGCCTTCGAACATGACGCCCGAGGCCGCGGCGGCGATCGCGGGGTACGTGTCGGCGGCGGTGTTCGTGTTCCAGTACATCCCGCAGATCCACAAGAACCACGCCCGCCGGAGCACCGAGGGCTTCTCCACGGAAGGGATGGCGCTGAAGCTGGTCGGTTCGGCCTTCCTCTTCGCGAACTACTTCTTGGACACCGAGCAGCCGTTCGTCCTCCTGTACTCGTTCACGAACATGATGCAGTACATCGTCATGCTCTCCCAAGCCGCCTTGTTCGCTTCGGATGGAAAGTACCGCAAAGCGCTGTACCTCCTGATCCCGTTCCCCATATTCGCGCTTTCGATGGCCATTCCCGACACCCGCGCGTTGACCACTGGTATAAAACCGTTGACCCAAGTGTCCGGGAACATCCTGCTGGTTCTGGAGTGCGTCCGCGTCCGTTCCGTGGGCGGCGTCTCGCTCGCGTCACAGACGCTGAACGTCGCCGGCGGCGCGTCGGGGCTGTACGCGTGCCTCGTGCTGCCGACGAAGTCCGCGTGGGCGAAGTACTTGTACATCAACTCCGTCACCCAGGGCCTGGCAATCTTCTTCCTCGCCATCATCTTCCGGGGCGGCAGCGGCCGCCTCAACCCCGCGAGCCCGCGCGGCTCTCCAACGCACGAAGCATCTGTCCCAGGGAGTGAGATCCTGTAGTACGCCCGGGCCGGAGAAGAGAGAGGGTGGGGTGGCTGACATGCACTCTTGAACTGTGATGTTCGTGCAGCGACTGGATTCGTGACATCATGTCTGAGACATTTCTTCCCCCTGTGATGTGGTCCCAGTACCTCGCGGTGTTCGCTCCGATGTTGCGAACTATCCTTTATATAGTATAGTATCCTCGACGTGTGTTGATCCCGTAGCTCTCCGCAATCGCCGAGAATTGACAGTTTCTGAAGGACGTCTTCGGACAACGTTCTTGCTTCCAATGCTGACCTACGAGAAAGTGCATGCTAATCCATGTGGTTCATGTACTAAACTCAATGCTTTCGATGGCCATTCCCGACACCCGCGCGTTGACAACACTGGCATAAAACCGTTGACCCAAGTGTCCGGGAACATCCTGCTGGTGCTGGAGTGCGTCCGCGTCCGTTCCGTGGGCGGCGTCTCGCTCGCGTCGCAGACGCTGAACGTCGCCGGCGGCGCGTCGGGGCTGTACGCGTGCCTCGTGCTGCCGACGAAGTCCGCGTGGGCGAAGTACTTGTACATCAACTCCGTCACCCAGGGCCTGGCAATTTTCTTCCTCGCCATCATCTTCGTGTTGATCCCGCAACTACAACCGCAACCGCCGAGAATTGACAGCTGCTGGTGCTGGAGGACGTCTTCGGACAACGTGCTTGCTTCCAATGCTGACCTACGAGAAAGTGCATCCAATGGCCTGACGTGGTTGACGCAACGCTCGCAGGCTCGTGTCGGCGATCTGCTATTACGTCTTGAAACGCGGACAAGAATTCTGTCTCCTGTGCCACAAACCGCACCGAAAGGGGCTCAAGACGTTGTCGGAAGTTCTTGACACATTCGGGCTTGGCAAGGGTGCAGCTGCAACCTTTACCAGCAACAACGCACTTCATGCTCCTTACTTGGACGGCTGATTGATGATTGCGGCTGCTGTTCCTTCCTTCCTCTCAGTCTTTTGAAGCCGCGGCAGTGCCTGGCTCAAATTCGACACTCCGAACATCGCACACAAGCAGAACCGCCTCCTGACAACGAAGTGTGTCACTCCGACCGGAATGGCTGAACAGGAGATGCGGTTGAAATCCGTACCTGGGTTGCTCTTGGCGGCAGGTGTCGACCCGTTGGCCGAGGGTCTTCCCGTGTGCTGGTAGTGCATCTCGCCATTCTGCGTGTCTCCCCTAGCCTAAGCTTATCCCTAGCCTGGTGTGATCCCACCAATCGGTAGCCACATGACCCGTTGGGACCATGACAAGGCTTAGCTTCAACAACCTTTTCGCTCGAGCGATATTTCTGGAGCGGTTTGCAACCACTAGATTATGGCTGAACGCAGTCGTGCAGGAATATGTTGCTCGAGCACATCGCAGACTGACTGCGCCGCAACGGCCCACCTGGCGTGCGCCTGGAGTTTTTTAAACGACAGCATTTTGCTGAGTGGCGCTCTCGGGTGCTACCCGCGGCTCCCGATTTCTTCCAGGCCTTCTTGCATGTTGTGCCCGCGATGACGTGTCAGCTTGGAACTGTTACGAACAAGAGGAATCCAACTGGTTAACTAAACCACAGCATTTTGCTTCACAGCCTGATTGTCAACGCTGAGAGATCGGATCAAGCGCGGGTAAACGTCGGAGTAACTTTGACTCTCGTAAGGTAGCCAAATGCCGCGCATCAATTTCAGCACGATCATCCCTGAGGCGGCTCAAGAACGAACAACGGTATGTGCGACAGAAACTCGGGGTGGACGAAGATGGACTGAGACGATACCATTGTGATGGACTGAGACGATACCATTGTGATGGACTGAGACGATACCATTGTGATGGACTGAAACGATACCATTGTGATGGACTGAGACGATACCATTGTGATGGACTGAGACGATACCATTGTGATGGACTGAGACGATACCATTGTGATGGACTGAGACGATACCATTGTGATGGACTGAGACGATACCATTGTGATGGTCGCAGTCACCTCCGGTCGCAACGGCCTGATCTACAACCAGAGCCTATCTCGTGCAACCTTTCGCGACTGAGTGCTGGGCAGAGTGCCTGGGAGCGAGGATCAAGGAAAACACGCGTAACGTAGCTCAAGTGGGCACTAACTTCGTTATTCCACGCCCGCTCGATACTCGCATCAAACATGCATGAACGACATGCCCGAACACTACACTACCCAACTGGCCCAGGGCCACATTCACTGCGAATGTGTTCGTGGTGTCTGTCGCAGGAGCTTTTTTTTTTTGGCTAGCCAAAGTGAGTGAAAGAGTGAACGAGTACGTACAGTTTCAGCTTTGTGTGAGTTTGATCAAAGTAATATCAAGGCAGCCCTTACAAAGACCAGCCACAGTCAACGCCGCGTGGGTGCGGGCTTTTGAATTTCATCATCATGTTTCAAACCCCCGATTGCGCGTATCCTGGAAGCACCCAGAGGGTGCTGATGGTACAAAAGGTGCAGTTGCCCGCATCCATCCGGCAATCAGCTCGCATCGGGGAGGTGACGCTACCCACCTGGACACGTTGTCCTGCTGTCCCGAAAGCCCCTGAAAGATACGTACCGTAGTGAGTTGAGAAAAACAACGAGTGTAAAAGAACGGAGGTAGCACAAACTACCATTCCAACGGACCACCGCAAAATTATTGCCTTTCCATATCCCTCAAAACCAGCACCAAGAACAACGACCCCCTTTGAGACTTTCTCCGTCAAAACTCTTTGAACTTCAAGGATGTTTCTTTCAACAGGAAAACACTGAACCGCACTACGAAGCGGAACTCGGAAAGAGGAAGAAACCCCACAAAAGAAAGAAAGTGTGAAGGGCCGCATGTGGTGCCCAGAGCGATGCCTCCGGTAAGGAGCGGCGGCAGAAGAGCCGAAGACTTGCTGTTGCTGCGGGTTGCATTCGTCGTGCTGGCGAACCAGGCGGGGGCTGCCTTCGTCTGCCTCGGAAAAGACGAGCCCGCCTGCGCGTCGGACGGCAGGTGCGCGTGGCAAGGCGCCGCCTGCAACGAGGTGTTCGCGGAGCTCGGCGGCGGCCGCTGCGTCGACGCCGACGGTGCGGCGCCCCCGTCCTACGAAAGCGCGCTAAGCGGCTTCACCCTCGCCGGCGGCCGGTGCCAACTGGCCTGCGTCGTCTTCGACGAGTGCCTGGGCGTGAGCGTGCGGGCCGGCGCGCAAGGCGGGGGCACCTGCATTTTCTACGTCGACGACGAGCTAGACAAACCGCCAGACGGTTACACCTACGCAAACGGGACCGCGGAGACCATAGACACAGGCGACGGCGGCACCGGGCAAGACAGGGTGTGCCAGGCGAGACAGTGCGGCGCATCGGGTATAGTGTTTTAGTCGAAAAAGACGCTAGTCTTAGAAGATCAATATAAACCGACTAATGATATACTGTGAAACAGGGCCTCTCGCTCCTCACACACCCGCTCACGCTCTTGCTTTCTTGCAATCTTTGCGGGTTGCCCTTCAATGCATTGTGCTAGGCTAAAAAGACGTAGGCAGCGTTTTTTGGTGGTTGATCAGAATTCCTTACCTGAAAATACACAGGGTAAATACAAGTGGGATAACGATCAACCGGCACGCACAAACAAAACGAAGCGCCTGTCTTTTTCAGCCATGCAATGTGTGAGGAAAATGAACCGCCCAAGTAGGACCTTCTGATCGTGATCACTTGCCAAATTTGCCATCTGAAGGGCGTGAGAGTTCAACAAGACCCACTTTGTAGTTGTTTTGTTTCTCCCCAGAAGTAACACAAGGCAGCCCCTCAGTATTTTTTGCGATATCCAGTAACCACCTCATACTTGTTACAGCTACTCTAAAAATTAGGGCGGAAACAACCCGCACTACGTGAAGCGCTGCAAGTGTCACTAAACCCAAGTACTACTCGACGAGAAAATACATAAAAAGACGGACAACAGACCGGTACGGGCTACAAAGCAACTGTGCTCGCCTGCCTTGATGGCACTTGCACCTTAAAGAACTCAATGCTCAACTTGTAGAACGTGGGGGGCCCAAGACTACACTCCACGAAGGAATGTACTTGGTGTCGGTCACCAACAGTCCCGGACATGGCTAGCCATAACCCATAACGAAAGCGTGCACCAAATATACAACCCGTAACCATAGCCCTTTCTTGCTCTAAGAGAACCTATTCATGAACGGTGACACGGAGACCCTAAACCCCCGGAATTTTAAGCGAACTAACTCTAAAAAGAAACGTTGGCAGCGGTTTAACCTGAACGCGTACAGGTCAAATCGCACAAACGAAGCACACCTTTTCTTGGTGTGATTCATACCCGTTGCAAGTACCTGGCAACACTTGTGTTACTGCGCCCGCAGGCAGTTGCTGGATTCTGAAGCGAGCTTCCTTTTTTTTGTATAAGCACCGCCAGTTGCGATAGATCAAAGGAGGTAAAAGTGCTGTAGCCCACGCGAAACACAGGTAAATCTGGGTTTAGTAGGCGGGCGTAAGCGTTCAGCAGAAAAAGACCCACTCTGTAGTTGTATTGTTTTCTCCCCCTCTAGCCTCCTTCGAAATGAGCACAGAAGGCAGTCCCTCGAGTATTTTAAAACCCATCTCCGTTGACAGACTGCTTCTGCACGGGTCCCTGCACGGTGGTGTCTGGGTACAGAGGCGGGTGCGTGTGTGCGGCGGCGACCGGGGGTCCTGCTGTCGCGCAAACAGACGCGCCAGAGATCGACAACAACGGCACTGACGCCAACGAGACAGACGCGCCGAGTGCAGCACCTTTGGACGAGTGCCTGGGCTCTGTTTGCCCGGCGCCGCAGAGGTGCGATGACCCCGGCCCGCTCGATGATTCGATGTACGACTTTGTCTGCACCTGCGGCGACTCGAGCTTGCACGCGGTCGGCGGCCCGGTGGCGCAGTGTACCGTCGACGAGTGCGCGCAGTTGCCGTGCGCCGTCGATCAATCGTGCAGCGAGGCCAACACGTCGGCGGCGTCCATCGGCGACTTCACGTGCACCTGCGTCTCGAACAGCGAGCTGTTCAGCACCGGCAGGCCCGTTACTTCTTGCGGTATGCCTCTCCCCTTGCATCAACCATGCTGCGTGTTCTGGCTCAACAATACACTAAGATTCCCCCAGCGGTGCATATAGCTTCGCCGTTAACCACGATGTATAATCTGCGTGTTGTCAAGCTTCGAGCAATGGTTCCGAGAGAGGTTGCAGAAAACAGAGTGCCTGGCGATGCCGAAGTACCGATTTTTTCAGCACACGTGACCAATATCGATCGAGTCGATCCGGTTTGAATGAGAATGTGGCAATGCAAGTTCATCTACCGATTGAGCTACGATTTGTTTATCATCAAACGAGGGGCTCTGAGACCCGTGTTGCTTCTTTCTGCTAGAACCGGGCAATATTTTAGCAGTTCGCAGCAAGGGACGATGTAATCCGTGCAGTGCTTCGTATAGGAAACGCGGAAACTAAGACGCAACCTCCTGTCCATTTCCATGTTTTGGGTCCTGCAACAACCGGGTGGTGCGATTTGCACGCCAACGCTGCAGCTGGGCTTTCTTCCGGCCTTGTCCTAGGTCCAGGCATATTCACTATCCTTCGGGTCCTTGATCTCAAATCCCTTTCCGTAGGAAAGTGACCCCCTGCTTGAAACAGCTGTGGCTTCAATTATGGGTTCAGCATTTGGAATAGTAGTGGGTACCTTTGCGTTACGATCAAAAAACCCCGCTGTACAGGTGTTACGCCGCTCGACGAATGTGACACGCTGCCATGCGGCGCAGACCAGTCGTGTGCAGATCAGGACACAAGTCCGACGAGCATCGACGATTTCGTCTGCACCTGCTCCAACGGAGTCCAGAGGGAAGCGAAGCGCGCCGTCTGCGGTTTGCATTGACCCCCTTCTCTCCCCCCCGTATCGAGTCTTCTTCGAAAGAAGACTTGATGCTAGCATCAATCATGCACGAGAGGCAGTGTTCTGCCTGAACATGAAACTAAGATTTCCCCCCGTGGTTGCTGTACAGCGCACCGAGTGGTGTTACTGGTACCATCCATACATACCTCAGTACTACTTAAGGGGTACTGCTGCTTGCTGTGGGATGTAGCACCTGTACAGCTACGCATGGCAGGGCGAGCAGCCTCTTGGTCCATTGGACCAATACCACCTGCACCTGAATGAGGAAGGTGAGACTGACATTGTTTGATCCTGCCGAGTTTGGTCTATTCAGTAGCGCCGGAGTGACTGTCTACTTGCAACCCCGCCTCATCCCAAACTCTCCTGGTGTTGTTTCGGGATGGTGCTCATCCTGCCATGCGCTTTGCTCCAATTCCCGCAGTAAACCATAGGAGATACTACAACTACGCGTGTACGGATACCTACTATAATTATATAGTATAGCACGTATGCGTAGTAGCAGCTGAGGTACCCGATACGCACTCCTACATGCTACCAGCACCGTGGTAGGTGCTAGCACATGGGATGCATGCCCCCCCTCGTCTCTAGTCACGAGGTCCTGCGTTCCTCCTTTCATTTCTGTCGGCCACATGCACCGACTTGTGAGAGGAGGTCAGTGAGTCTGCTGCGACCAAGCTGTGTTGTTTCTCGCCCATGTTGGGCGCCGCCGTCGCCGCCGCCTTCAACGCATCGAGGCTCCCCTTCGACCCGGATGACCTGCTGCTGTGGCTGAACCAAACCGGCCGGATTGTGTCCTCCGGATGGAGAAGCTGACAGCCTCCCACGCTCTACCCATCCCCCGAAGGATCCCGCCCCACCCACCCTTCGGAAAGGAGTCACAGGACCCAAAAGCAGCGTGTCGGAAACTCAAAGCCGACTGGTGAACGTGACGAGCAGGCTGTACTGCGATTCAGCCGTTACCCACTTAAAGCCCTGAACTTAAACACACGCACACACGTGGACGCCTCTCGCACAGGAAGGCACCACGTTAAAACGGGTCCGTAACACACACGATCCGCAACACACACGATAACATACACGACACACACTACAGATTACGACGAGTGCGTCTTCTCCCGATGCGGCACCGGGCAGGCGTGCGTCGATGATAACAGCGACCCTCGGTCTTTGTTGGACTTCGAGTGCACCTGCCTGTCGTCCGGCGCCGTGTCGCTGGCGGCCCCCGTCGCCGACTGCTTCGTCGTCGGCGACACTCCGGCACCGCCCGAGCTGGGCCGCGGGGACGCGGTGCGCGTGCTGCCGGACGGCGCCGCCGTCGCCGCCGCCTTCAACGCGTCGAGGCTCCCCTTCGACCTGGACGTCCTGCTGCTTTGGCTGAACCAGACCGGCCGGATTGTGTCCCTCGACGCCTTCGGCAATGCCGAAGTGCTTCTAGACGCCGCCGGGACGCACCAGTGGTTCCCGAAAGAAGCCCTGCTTTGGCTCGATGGCGCGCCGCCTGACCTCGGGGATAAATCCGCTGCCGACGATGAGTTGGACTGGTGGAGGATCCTGCTCATCTGCGTGGGTGCCGGGTTGTTCGTGGTTGTGCTGGTGGCGGTGCTGTGCGCCTGCTACTTCGTCAGGCGCGAGCGGGGGTACGTGAGCAGGGAGACGGACTTCCACGACTTGACGAGGGATCAGTTCGACGCGTCGCTGCTGTCGTTCCCGGCGTCGTCGCTGGGGGCGAGCGTGAAGCGGAAGAAGTCGAACAGAACGCCTCTGCTCATGAGCCAGCCCCCGGCGGTGCTCGCCAGCACGCTGCGGGCTTCGCAGCCGACGGTGGTGCGGTACAGAGACGACCTCGACAGAGACTACGAAATGGACCTCTTCGAGATGCCCAGCGCCGGGGCCAGCAGTCCTCGCGGCGTGCTGTCGTTGTCGCCGCCGCCGAAGCCGAACAGTCCCGAGTTCGACGCGATGTGGCTCGCGAGTAGCGTCCGCGGCTCGGCGAGTCCCTTCAGGGTGGGCAAAGACACTCTTTACGAACGAGAGGTGTGAGCCCTCGGTTCGGTGTCGGCCCGCTTGTCTTCAAGGTTTCAACTGCGAAAAACACGTTTTCGAAATGCCTGGTGCCAAAAAGTCATGTGGCTGTCCGTGGCTCGTCGAGTCCTTTCAGGGTGGGCAAAGACACTCTTTACGAACGAGAGGTGTGAGCCCTCGGTTCGGTGTCGGCCCGCTTGTCTTCAAGGTTTTAACTGCGAAAAACACGTTGTCGAAATGCCTGGTGCCAAAAAGTCATGTGGCTGTCCGTGGCTCGTCGAGTCCTTTCAGGGTGGGCAAAGACACTCTTTACGAACGAGAGGTGTGAGCCCTCGGTTCGGTGTCGGCCCGCTTGTCTTCAAGGTTTTAACTGCGAAAAACACGTTGTCGAAATGCCTGGTGCCAAAAAGTCATGTGGCTGTCCGTGGCTCGTCGAGTCCTTTCAGGGTGGGCAAAGACACTCTTTACGAACGAGAGGTGTGAGCCCTCGGTTCGGTGTCGGCCCGCTTGTCTTCAAGGTTTTAACTGCGAAAAACACGTTGTCGAAATGCCTGGTGCCAAAAAGTCATGTGGCTGTCCGTGGCTCGTCGAGTCCTTTCAGGGTGGGCAAAGACACTCTTTACGAACGAGAGGTGTGAGCCCTCGGTTCGGTGTCGGCCCGCTTGTCTTCAAGGTTTTAACTGCGAAAAACACGTTGTCGAAATGCCTGGTGCCAAAAAGTCATGTGGCTGTCCGTGGCTCGTCGAGTCCTTTCAGGGTGGGCAAAGACACTCTTTACGAACGAGAGGTGTGAGCCCTCGGTTCGGTGTCGGCCCGCTTTTCTTCAAGGTTTCAACTGCGAAAAACACGTTTTCGAAATGCCTGGTGCCAAAAGGTCATGTGGCTGTCCACGGCTCGTCGAGTCCTTTCAGGGTGGGCAAGTTACGAACGAGAGGTGTGAGCCCTCGGTTCGGCCCTCTTGTCTTCAAGGTTTCAACTGCGAAAAACACGTTATCGAAATGCCTGATGCCAAAAAGTCTGACGTGATGTGGCTGTCCGTGGCTCGTCGAGTCTAGGGTGGGCCAAGCCGGCAAAGACACTCTACGGCATTTAGCGACCTTTGCTTGTCTTCAAGTTCTCAACTGCGAGAAACACGCGAGCGCGGAGACAGATTTCCACGAAATGACGAGGGATCAGTTCGACGCGTCGCTGCTGTCGTTCCCGGCGTCGTCGCTGGCCGTGAGCCTGAAGCGGGAGAAAACGAACAGAATTGTCTGCAAGTGTCGTTCTGTTGAAGCTAAGCGAACACGTACGGGTTCATGGGCAGATGCTAAGAGAACCTTCGAAAAAAGAAGAAAAATAGGCCCCGCAACCGATGAGGTGGTAAGAGCTGGCGATGCGTTCGAATCTGACCCTTGGACCCAAACTTTCCCCCTTTTTTTCCCCCCGTCTCCTTTCCATTCTTGCATTTCAGGCCTGCATGCCCCATCAAAAGCAATCGAAAAGAAAATAAACGAGCGTTCTACCACCTCGCGCGGTGTCACGGGATGTTTGGCAGCCGCTGCTAAACAAACATAACGTGGGCGGCGCCGAAGCTTTACCAGCTTCGGCTGACACCATTTGCGCACTTAACCATGGTTAAGAAGACAACTGAAAGCATAGACACAAAGATAGCCCAAAGCATCTGCAGAATAACACGAAAAGCCTCTAGGCAAAAACCCGTTTTCACATTTCTTCCCAGATTGGAGAGTATGGGAGGCATTGCAAAACATTCACGGAGAACTGTACAACTACGGAAAGTTCGGAGTATCAGGGCATGCAAAACTTCGAGTTAAAATATTTGAACTTTTTTTACAAGCGTCAGCTTGAAAGGAAATGCTCGACGATGCTGCCCGACAAAGAACAGAAGGGATCTCAAGTGCTGTACCTACCGAACCACGTGTTGAACGAACGTGGGTCTACCCCTACATGACAACCACACAAACACAACAGGTCAAAGTCCTGAGTGAGAAAACAACACACGGTGGTGTAAGCGAAGAACAAATCAGATTGTGTTTGTATTGTATTTGCCCCTTACCTCTATATTTCCTTCCATTCGGAGTCGAAGCAGCTACGTCGAGTATTTTTTGCACAAAACACCGCTTGCCCCTTCGCTGGGGCTTGTGCCGCGAGAAGTGCAGTTTTTGCTGTTTCTTTGATTCCTGCATATACGTCGAATTCTGAGAAAGGCACTCCGTCTCTCCACACGAGAATGCTTTGTGCGCTTCACTCGGTGACGATCTTGACTAATTCAATGAATTGAACGCGAAAGGAAGAAACCTAAACGAATTGCACTTACGATGGGGTAACCCCCCGAGATAGCCGCTGAAAGGTAGCCGCTGAATGGTGAGAGAAACAGGCTAGCCGTTAGAACTTTTGTTGTCCGATTCCTTCGGAATTCACGTTCCTAGTGAGTGGTTCTTACGCGCTTAGCATTCCCACGATGAATCGACAAGCTTCTCAGAGGCCGTCAACGTATCGTCACGTCAGAAGTCATTGTCCGAGGGTTGCAGACCACTGTCACACAACGCGCTTCTCCTAGTTCTATTTGTGCATCGACTCTCTTTACTCGTACTGCTGCGCTGAAGGGAACATTTCCGCAACCGAAGAAGAAAAAAGAAGAAAAAAGGCCGCTCCGGGTCCGGGAACGTGGCGGTCAAACCGCATCTTGCAAAGCTTGAGTCGGAGGCAGCATAGTGCCACAACCCCGTCCACTCTGCCCCTTGTGTTCAGCACGAGCGCCAATCCCCAAGGTGCGCCGGCCGCGCCAAAGATTTCAATTCTGAATGGAACGAGGAAACGACTTTCAAACAGATTGGAAACCGAGGATTCAAACATGGTCATGAAGGAAATCGAAAATCCCGAGCAATCGGAAAGGCAAAACAACTGTTCCCCTCGGCTCAACTGCGGTTGATCGAGGGTGACATCAATTGCACTTATCGGTGGATGTCTTGGCTCTGGGAACGATGAAGACCGCGGCCAGACGCGATAGTCAATGAGAATTGCAGAAGCATGAGACTCATCAGGTCGTCGAACGCCCATGCCCATCAGCAGTTGAGTGTCGCTTGAAAATCTAATCTCTCAGACTGCGTTCGACTCTTGATTCGATGGTGATTGGCTTGCTGATTATTGTTGATCGAGTTGAATCAGTTTGAATGAGAATGCGGTGTTTGTTTGTACGGATAGGAGGTTGCGGACCACCACGAAAACATAAAGAAATAACTAAGATAAAGATGGTGCTCCCGGCAGCAACGACGAAACACAAGCAACGAACAATATTATAAGGCAGGCGAAATTGTGTAGTACGCAGTGCCATTGTGCCTTTAGTTTCCCTTCCGGCGACTGAACCCGTATAAGAGCAACAGTTGAAACTGCACAATTCTTTCTCTCTTTCTTTAACCTGCAGTACTAGACGAGAAGCCTGTCCAAACGGGTCACATACCACTTTCGGCCAGTTGCTCCGATCGTAGGCGTCACTCCGATGTTGATACCCGCAGAAGACTACCGAAGAAGCGGCCGGCCACGAGAGACAGCTGGAAAGCTAGGAGAAAAAATTGCGGTTGGCATGCTAGAATGCCGCCGGAGTACGCGCGACGTGCAGCTCGCGGCATCAGGTCGTCTTGATGGGTTGCAGCCTAGCTAAGGGCAGTCATAGAGCAGCAGCAGCAGCAGCAGCAGCAGCAAATTGTACTCGACCAAGTATCGCCCGAGTTGCCACTTTGAGATCCGTTGCACGTTGCAGAAGGGAAGTATCTTTGGAGTCTTTGGAGTAGACGCCCCGCGGTAGAAGTACAGAAGAAGGCCACTCACGGACAAATTTGCGTTGGCATGTTAAACTACCATGCTTTTATCTGGCTCCGGTGAACCAATCAGAACGGGATTCATGACACCGTCCACGTTTTGCAGCTGAACCGAGGATGGAAGGGGTGTTAAACAAAGTAGAAGCGGGTTAGCTCCAAAAGCCCGCTGGAACGCGACGCCAAGCCCGAGTATCCACAGGACCCACCCTTCGTTCAAGAAGAAGCAGAAAGTTGTCCATCAAAATGTTGACAAGAGTCTTTTGCTTTGCAAGTTGGCCGAACCGTACGCGACTATGTCGAAGCACGGCGACCTCGAGATGGGACCGCACAATTTAACGCGCACGCCCTGGCCTTGTGCTGCCTTGCGTGGGATGATGGACATCTTCGCTGGTCATAAACTTCACCGTCCATGTTCTTCGAACGCGTGGTCGGGATACTCTGTCATGGACGACTCCATACTGTCACTAGTAAGTTTCCGTAACTCCCTGCCGTTCGCAATGGTTCGCGATGGCTTGATTGACGGCGACTTCAAAGCAGAGATATCCCGGCTGCTGTTCACAGCTCACATACTCCTCCCGACGTCCCTCCTCCGTTGCTGGACAGGCGGTGGACGACGCCGAGGCGCATCTAATCGAAGCCCGATCTCATCCGGTACCCCAGGCTGCGAGAAATCCTGCCGACGTTTCGGTTCTCAAGGACAACCCCATACTGTCACGAGTAAGTTTCCGTGACTCTGTCAAGGACAACCCAACACTGCTCACTAGTAAGCTTCTGTAATCGGTTGATGCAGATCGTCCGTTACTTCGTTTATCAGTGCTTGCTCCGACTCCGGAAATGCTCCCAAAATCCAAACCTGAAACGGTAACATACCCAGTTTCACTGGAGTGCCCGTTCCCGGCGAGCTACGAGGGAACGAACCTGTAAGAGTGCCAACGCTACTCTTTCAATAACGTACATATAAAAGGTGTCACGGGATAAGCCGGCAGCCGCTGTTTAACGGCTTATCACGTGGGCGGCCCTGAGTTTACCCCCTCAGGTGACACCACTTTATCTTTAGCCATACTACAACGCTCTTATTCCAAAACACGTAGAGGCCGAAAACCGGGAGACCGAACTCACTCCCCCGCCAGGTGCAAAAAGAATAAGCAACCGCGCCCAAGCGCACCAACAGCATCAACAAAAAGACAGCAGCGTCAACTGTTGATCGGTGCGGACACTAGAAATACTCGAGGGGGCCTTGTGCTTACTTCGAAGGAGGCTAGAGGGGGAGAACCAATACAACTACAAAATGGGTCTTTTTTGTTGAACGCTTACGCTTGTTGAACGCTTACGCCCGCCACTGAACCCAGATTCACCTGTGTTTCGTGTGGGCTACAGCACATTTACCCCTTTGATCTTTTGCAGCTGGCAGCCTCCTCAAGTATTTCCTACAAAGCAGGTGCTCATACAAAAAAACTTCTCCAGGCAACCCCTGTCGGTCAAGGGAACGGGTCCTTGTGTATCTGTGCACCCGGCGTCGACTCTTCCTGTGTCTGGGGGTCTCTTCTCTCTCGGGGCGTGGCCGAAATGGTTGGATTGCGCGTCGTGGTAGGGGCGGCCGCGGTTCTGCTGGCGGCCGGAGGCTGGGTGCCGTGCGCCGTGTCCGAGCAGGACTGCGACACGAACTGCCCGGCGACGGACTGCGAGTTCGACGGGGGCAGCTGCCTGTGTTTGGAGGACGAAGCCGGCGCGCCTTCCACCTCGTGTGCGAGCACGACACGGCTTACGCGTACCTCTCGGCCGTCGACCCGTCGGGTCAATTGCTGGACTGCGCCTGGGATCCCGACGTTAGTGTATGCTACGAAGCAGATTCTACCGACGTTAGTGTATGCTACGAAGCAGATTCTACCGACGTTAGTGTATGCTACGAAGCAGATTCTACCGACGTTAGTGTATGCTACGAAGCAGATTCTACCGACCTAGCACCCAGTGACGACGAAGAGCCTTCGACCCCCCAGACCGTCCAGTGTGCTAGTCTATCGTCACAGATTGTTGCTGCATATCAAGTTCAAACCACTACTAATACTATCAGTGCATGCCCCATCTCCGGAAATGCTCTTATTCCAAAACAGGGTGAGGCCGAATCTGTTCCGGAAGACTGAACTCACTTTCTCCCCTGCCAGGTGCAAAAAGAATAAGCAACCACAACAAGAACAACAAGAACAAGAACAACAACAACAACAACAACAACAACAACAACAACAAAAGACAGCAGCGTCAACTCCGGTTGGTCGGTGCGGACACTTAAACAGAGAAACTTCTCCAGGCAACCCCTGTCGGTCAAGGGAACGGGTCCTTGTGTATCTGTGCACCCGGCGTCGACTATTCCTGTGTCTGGGGGTCTCTTCTCTCTCGGGGCGTGGCCGAAATGGTTGGATTGCGCGTCGTGGTAGGGGCGGCCGCGGTTCTGCTGGCGGCCGGAGGCTGGGTGCCGTGCGCCGTGTCCGAGCAGGACTGCGACACGAACTGCCCGGCGACGGACTGCGAGTTCGACGGGGGCAGCTGCCTGTGTCTGGAGGACGAAGCCGGCGCGCCTTCCGCCTCGTGTGGCGACCACGACACGGCTTTCGCGTGCCTCTCGGCCGTCGGCCCGTCGGGTCAATTGCTGGACTGCGCCTGGGATCCCGACGTTAGTGTATGCTACGACGCAGATTCCGCCGACCTAGCACCCGGTGACAACGAAGAGCCTTCGACCCCCAGACCGTCCCCCACCGAAGCGCCAGCAAAGCAAAGCAATCCTCCCGGCACTCTCTCACCGGCCTCGCGGTCCCCCAACACAGCGGCACCCCTTTCCCTTGTGCCCCCTACGGAAGCACCCGCCACCGAATCGCCGCCGCTCCCCCTCACCGTCGCACCGCCCTCACGATCCCCCAACACAGCGGCGCCCCCTTCCCGTGTTCCCCCCACGGAAGCACCCGCCACCGAATCGCCGCCGCTCCCCATCACCGTCGCACCGCCCTCACGGTCCCCCAACACAGCGGCACCCCTTTCCCTTGTGCCCCCTACGGAAGCACCCGCCACCGAATCGCCGCCGCTCCCCATCACCGTCGCACCGCCCTCACGATCCCCCAACACAGCGGCGCCCCCTTCCCGTGTTCCCCCCACGGAAGCACCCGCCACCGAATCGCCGCCGCTCCCCGTCACGTTCGATACGCTCGCCCCCCCCGGGAGCCCCAGCCTCGTGCCGCACGAGAGCTCGTACGGCCCCGTCGCGATCTTCGGGGCGCTGGTGCTCGCCATGCTTGTGGTTATCGTGGGCTGGAAGGTTTGGGTCTCCGTCTCTTTTTTTTTTTAGCCACATGCAATGTGTGAGGAAACTGAACCGCTCAAGTAGGACCTTCTGATCATGATCATTTGCCAAATTTGCCACCTGAAACCACGTCCAGGATTTGGGCTCAGGGTAGTGCGGTCAACGAAAACGCTAGTTTCCCTTTCTACTTTCTCCTACTCTCGCGGTGTACGGTTTTTTGTATAAGCACCTGCCTTGTAGGAAATGCTTGAGGAGACTGCCAGTTGCGATAGATCAAAGGAGGTAAATGTGCTGTAGCCCACACGAAACACAGGTAACCCTGGGTTTAGTGGCGGGCGTAAGCGTTCAACAAAAAAGGCCCACTTTGTAGTTGTATTGTTTTCTCCCCCTCTAGCCTCCTTCGAAATGAGCACAAGGCAGTCCCTCGAGTATTTTACATAAGCGCCAGCTTGAAGGGAAATGCTCGATGATGCTGCCCGACAAAGAACAGAAGGGATCCCAAGTGCTGTAACTACCGAACCACGTGTTGAACGGACGTGAGGTCATGCGGGTCTACCCCTACACGACAAATCACACAAACACAACAGGTCAAAGTCCTGAGTGAGAAAACAACACACGGTGGTGTAAGCGAAGAACAAATCAGATTGTGTTTGTATTGTATTTGCCCCTTACCTCTATATTTCCCCCCTTCCATTCGGAGTCGAACAGGGCAGAGCGGACGGGGTTGTGGCACTGTGCTGCCTCCGACTCAAGCCTTGCAAGCTGTGGTTGACCGTCACGTTCCTGGACCCGGAGCGGCCTTTTTCTTTTTCTTTTTTCTTCTTCTTCTTCTTCCTTTTTTATAAGCACCTGCTTTGTAAAAAATGCTTGAGGAGACTGCCAGTTGCGAAAGATCAAAGGAGGGAAATGTGCTGTAGCCCACACGAAACACAGGTAAATCTGGGTTTAGTGGCGGGCGTACGCGTTCAACACTAAAGACCCACTTTGTAGTTGTATTGTTTTCTCCCCGTCTAGCCTCCTTCGAAATGAGCACAAGGCAGTCCCTCGAGTTTTTTTTACATAAGCGCCAGCTTGGAAGGAAATGCTCGACGACGCTGCCAGACAACTAAACGAAGGAATCCCAAGTGCTGTAACTACCGAACCACGTGTTGAACGGACGTGAGGTCATGCGGGTCTACCCCTACACGACAAATCACACGAACACAACAGGTCAAAGTGCTTAGTGAGAAAACAACACACGGTGGTGTAAGCGAAGAACAAGTCAGATTGTGTTTGTATTGTATTTGCCCCTCTACCGAGACAAAGGACTGCGTAAGCCCTGTGCCCGCAATGAAGTGTCAACTTGGAACTGTTACGAACGAACAAAAGGAATCCAATGGTCCGATGGTCAATCGAAACACCTCGTGGCAAAGTTTCGAGGGTGCTTATGGGGTTCGGGCGTTTGTCATGACCCCCATTCTTTGGTCATTTCAGGGTCCTTGCTGCGAGTGCCCGTTCCCAGCGAGCTACGAGGGAACGAACTTGCAAGAGGGCCAACGCTACTCTTTCTATAGCGTAGTCTATTCACTATAGCCAACTACACATATAAAAGGTGTCACGGGATAAGCCGGCAGCCGCTGCTTAACGGCTTTATCAAGTGGGCGGCCCTGAGATTACCCCCTCAGGTGACACCACTTTATCTTTAGCCATACTTCAACATTCTTGGTTGGGTATATCCGGCCGGATTCGAAACAGCTCAAGAACGCTCTCGGACCAAAGAAAATGACCCGGGGCTGACCTACAGATGGTGTCTTCCACATTTGAACGATCAAGGACGGCGAAGAGGGGGCACAAGGAACCACCTCACCTTGTTCTCAAACCTAGCCTGGAACAGGTACCAATAACTGATAACCGATAGTCGGTCGCCAGGAGAAGAGTGTCATTTTTCAAGTAAGGAATTCTGATTAACCACCAAAAACACGCCGCTGCCTACGTCTTTTTAGCCTGCACAGAAGAAATCGGGAGCCGCGGGTAGCACCCGAGAGCGCGAGCCCAGACCTAAACCCCGCACAGACAATCCCGCATGTGTCCTCAGGGCCAATCCTTTTCCCGAAGTTACGGATCCAGTTCGCCGACTACCCCTGTTGGCTACTTTGTTCTGTCGGCCAGAAAACACCCCCGAAAATCCCAACATCTCAGGTCATGAAGTCGACGAGAAGCAACCGAAAGGCCAGCAACTACGCGAGCGTGCGGGCCCAGCAGATGGAAACGATAGCCGGCGGTGGTCGCGTGAGCGACAACATATTCGACGACGTCAGCGATCCGTGATGCGCGCCTCAGGTCATCCGCACAAGCGACGCAGCATGCAAAACGAAGGGGAAGCGCGAAGCCCCCAGCCCGGACGGACCAACAAGACGCAAGACCAGGCGACCAAAAGAAGGAGGGGACGCGACCCAGAGACCCGGGCTAAGTAGCTTGGAAGTAGTGTGATGGACCTTTCTTCGGAGGGGCTCGCGCACTCAAAGATCGACTTATACGCACAAGCGACGCATCTCATGTCTCCACGGTGGTGCAGACGCTGGCACTCGGTGATAATTGAAGCTCCTTTGCCACAACGCGGCGCAGCCAAACCAGGATTAGTGCCATGCAACCCAACGACTTGGAGCACGTCGTAACCTCACCGATGCCCGTGCTGCGTGAAGAGTCCTGTCAGGGTGGACATCAAACACGCCGAAGGCTATTCAGCGCTTGCGAGAGCGTCGCAACGTACTTGTACATACGGACGACGCCTCGATCCCCATGCTTCGAATCTTTCGAATTGCCTTGGTTGTCACACCGGCGCTGCGCGTATTTGTCGAGCTTTTCTGTATTCCTCCGGGGAGTCCATGCAGGAGCACGACCGGCTGAACGGTCTTCATGTCATCGTCATCGAGAAGACTTCCGAAAGTCGGCGTCGCCTGCCGAAGCTAGCGTGCTTTAACAGGCATACACGTTCATTCGGTATACTGGTACCCCCCGAAATCCCCGCTCCCTGCGTATTTCGTTCTTCGTTCGTGCGGGGTTTGCGAAACGGCGAGGGATACATTTCATAAGTGTGCTGGACTTTTTCGCCGCAGCGGCAGGTTATATAAGCCCTGTCAGAACTTTTTAGTTTAGACTCACTCCGTTAGCCACCAGCTGCACATGGAGTATAAATATGCAGCCCTACCCCGTATTGCGGAGTTTCTGCGAAGTTTGCGGAGTTCTTCGTACTTCGTTACTTCGGTTTTCGATACCAAAGTCGTACCGTGCTTCCGGCGCTCGCATGCATTCGAAACATTGTCTTCACGCGGCGGCCCAATAAGAAAGCCCATCTAGTCTTCGACCCATTCCTTCGGCTTACACGCCGTTCCAAAAGCGATTCAGACGATCAGAGCTCGTCAGATCAGACGCAGTTACCATGACTACAGCGATTCAGACGATGAGAACTCGTCAGATCAGACGCAGTTACCATATGACTACAAAGGGCAAGAAAAGTAACACCCGATGAGAAGGTTAGCCCGTCGGTGACGCCCGGGGCATCACGGTAGGCGGGAAGCCCATTCAAAACAATGCAATTTTGGGGGATCCACCTATTTTTTAGCAGAAATTCTCACAGAATCCCAGATCAAAACACAACCTTTCCACAACTTGTTGCAGCGCTTTTCGCAGCTTTGTAGAACTCTGCAGAACTATTCTGCTAAACAGTAGGTGGTATCACCCCAACAAAACCATTTCCAGCTTCCCAGGCTGAAAAGACGCCATCTGCGCCAAGCGCCCGCGCCATCTGCGAATGTGGCACACCCGCTCATCGACCAACCAGACGATTTAACCACCCCCGCCCATAAGTGAAGATGGAGTCTACCGTGATGCACCTGTTCCCGTCAACGTAGAAGAAGCTTATACCCGTGGTGGTGCCTTTTTAAGTTGCACAGTACTGTCAAAAAAGAACAGCAATCAATAAACTCGAAACAGTGTTTAAAAAGAAAAACGCACTTCTTCCCGATCGTGAAAACCCCAATTGCAATGCCTACCCCCCAAGAAGGGCAGTAATGGGTATGTGCATCCCCCTCTCCCCCCGGTCTGGGAGGTCCTAGCATTGAAGATGTTCGAAAAGGGGAGGAGATGAATGTTAACCTGTTATGGACGGAGGGGAAGGGGAGTTGTCCAAGGTGCAAAAAGCCTCCTGGGGGAAACACTGGGTCAACCTCAGAGTTTCATGACAGCAAAACGAGGAACCTGGGACTCCTTGAAAAGGTGTTCGTGACACGTCTGTTCACAGCAGCAAACGTGGATCCTTTCTGACGTGCCTTTACTCTGGAGAAGCAGCGTCCGAACTCTGGCTTGGGTTTGGAGTTTTTCAACATAAACATATGTGAGCGTCTTTTTATTACTTGATAATTTAGGCTTTTTTCAGAATATGGCCAGCTGGCCCAGACTGGGGGCAGACCGGGGCAAAAGCACCCCAGAAACTGTTTTGTGGGTTCGTACCCACGACAGTAGGGCCCTGGCTCCTCGGAGACACCCCGGAAGCCCATTTCTGACATTTTGAGGGTCCTTGCCACCCTTCCAGGGAGGGGTCACGACGGGGCCGACAACAGGCAGCGCCAACTCTTTTGCCACGGTCTGCCAGACATATGTCCTCCGTCCGTAAGGGGTCAATTGGAAGTATCCAAAATACTGGGAATAGTACGCCGACAACGGGGTTTCTCGAGGAACTTAGAAGTTAGGGGCTAAAGAGACGAAAGCATGACACATCGCGTGCGAAGAGATAACCGCGCCGCCGGCGATGCAGATTATCGCTACAGATTCTTTGCATTCTAACCCAAGACTCCGATCGACCTTCGCGGGGCATCAACTCCCTCAGGGAAACTGTGAAGATCACGAGTACCAGAACGAGATATTCCCAATCCAGTTCTTGTTGCCAGTGTGGTAACAAGAACTGGATTGGGCCCAACACCGTCTTGCAAGTTAAGTTGGCTGGCAGGCCTCTAGATATATGTGACAATTCTGGGTTCCACGTTCCGTTAATGGTGCAGCCGCACCTTTTCCTAGAACCGGTAACAACCCGGCAAAACCCCGGTATGAACTTAGCTCAAACCTTGCAATAATCCAGCACGAAGCCGGCAACACCTGAAACTGATCACACCAATTTAGCTGGTTTTTTTTTTTGACGATGAACCGACCGATGAAATCCGCTGCACCACCCAGCGGCATCTCAGCGCTCCAACCTAGCCGCCCACCGTAGCCCATTTAGGAGCCGCCCTCTCAAGAAGGGGAGGCCCTACTTTCTTAGTAGTAATTTCTCTCCGTCGCCGTTTTTTCTTCTGTTTTTGAGTAGGAAACACTCGAGAGCCCGCCAGTCGCAGAATCTAGGACTCCCTCATTAACGTAAACCAAGAGTGTGAACAGCCAAGCAGACCCCCAGGGCAACCTTCGGCAGTGAAGTATTTTCGGCTGTAACACGCACTGCGCAATACCAGGCGCAAGCGTACGGCAGCACGCATGGCACACCCGACGAGAGCCGCCGGTTCACTCTAACCCACGCAAGAAGAGCTGGGACAGCATAGTGATTTGGCGTCGGACTTAACTGGGAACGTGACCGGGGCAAGCAGGAGATAAAAAGTGACGAGGTTGCTCTCGTTTCCTTACTTACCACGACGTCGTCTTTTTTGGTAGGGCGGAGCTAACATCTGTCCTCTTTTTTTTTGTATAAGCACCTGCTTTGTAGGAAATGCTTGAGGAGACTGCCAGTTGCAAAAGATCAAAGGAGGTAAATGTGCTGTAGCCGCCCACACGAAACACAGGAAAATCTGGGTTCAGTGGCGGGTGTACGCGTCCAACAAAAAGGACCCACTTTGTAGTTGTATTGTTCCTCCCCCTCTAGCCTCCGAAGTAAGCACAAAGCAGTCCCTCGAGTATTTTTTGTGTAGACCTGAAACCAGGGCTTACGCAGCTCTTTTGTCTTGGAGCTACATACCTACTGAAAATCAGGACGTAGGGCCAGGCAAAAAATTAAATAGAGCATAGGGGGCTCACGTGCCAGTGTTGCATGTCTTTGCCTCTGCTCCCTCTCCGGCATCAGCCCTTCAGTGTCGCGGTGGTAAGCAACAGCAGGATCTGCCGACCGGAATCCCCGGTACTGCGGTTGATTCCCCAGATGAATCTGCAGAAAAGATGGTACGTGCTGTGCGGGCTCCCACCGTCAGGTGGGCCAGGGTAGCTCCGGGGCGGCTTCGCAGCCCCGGGCCCCTCCCCCCACCTGTCTGCATGTTTTCTCGTCGTCACCGCTATCGCGCTGACCTTTCCGACGGGACAAGTTGGAGTGCAGTCGGAGAGTTTCAGGCAGGCTTTACGTTCAGCATGCTGAACGTACTGATTTCAGCACGTTAATTTTCTTAGTTTCTTTTTGTACACATCCTGAATTAGTACGTGTACACGTGCTGCAATCAGTACGTTGTCACCTTTTGACTTGTTTTGATTTGTTCTTTGAGTCACTCTGGAAGCTTGTTTTGATGTGTTCTTTGAGTCTCTCTGGGAACTTGTTTTGATGTTCTCTGGGTCACTCTGAATGCGTGTTTGACGTGTTCTTTGAGTCACTCCGAGAGCTTGTTTGATGTGTTCTTTGAGTCACTCTGAAAGCTTGTTGGACGTTCTTTGAGTCTCTCTAGAAACCTGTTTTGATGCTCTCTGAGTCACTCTGAAAGCGTGTTTGACGTGTTCTTTGAGTCCCTCAGGGAACTTGTTTTGATGTCTTCTTTGAGTCACTCTGAGAGCTTGTTTGGCGTGTTCTTCGAGTCTCTCTAGGAACCTGTTTTCGATGTGTTCTCTGAGTCACTCTGAAAGCTTGTTTTGATGTGTTCTTCGAGTCCCTCTGGGAACTTGTTTTGATGTGTTCTCTAAATCTCTCTGGGAATTTGTTCGGAGTTTCTCAGGGAAAACGTCGGCGCAGAGTGGTAACCATGAGAACATACGCAGGTGGGGAGAGGCCTTAGGACTGCTAAGCACCCTTTGGCTTACTTCTGCTGTGTTGGTTCTCTCGCCGCTCTCTCTGTGAACTCCTCAGCTCAGGGCCCCGTTGCCGCTGTGCTTGCTAGACCACTAGCCTGCACAGTTGTGCCCCAGGATTGGAGATTGATACTGTCGCAGCGACATCGTCCTGTTGCCATCCTGGACAAACATCGTATCTTCACCCTCGCTGGCCCGACCGCTCCTTGCCCCTCTTTTTTCAAATCCAGTGTCGAGGCGTCACAACGTACGTGGCGGACAAGAATCATTGCTTGGCTCTCCTGCGTTTGATTTGTATCATCGAAGGACCAGAAGAGGCACCGTCATGCCTAATATAGGAAAGGGGGTACCAGAAGAACGAGGGATCGTTTCTTTTCCTGACCATGCCGCGAAAGAGTTGTTTCCAGCAACGCTGAGCAGCAACCAACAGGAATGAGATACAGGTCAAATCGCACGAGCAGTGCTCCCGCTAAGAAAAAAGCCGGTCTTTTATGATATTTTTCAAAAAACACCTGGCAAAAAAAGGCCGGTCTTTTTTTGCCGAAAAAAGACCGGCTAGCCGGCATTCTTTTGGCAAAAAAAGACCGGCTGTAACCGACCAGTGCAGTAGGCTGTGGCATTGAGCAGTAGTGCAGGTGGGCTAATCGCAACAACAGTTCAGCAGGAAAGAGGGACACTCTTCCGAAGGTGAGCCGTCCAGAGACGATTGACAGCCTCTCGCGGGTGGATGCTGCGGGCCTTCAGGAACTCGATAACTCGCTGAATGCCAAGTTCAAACTGGCCGCTAGATTCGGATTGTCAACGTCGATTGACAGCGTCGTACAATGATGAAAGAAGCTCTGGGTTGCTCTGTTGCAAAGCGAGCAGGCTACTACCTTGATGCAAGAGCGGCCGGTGTTCGGTGAACACAACTGGCGCTCCACCAGGAGTAGCCGCAACTGTTGGTGCGTTCAATCCGAACGGTACAGCTCTTCCCCCATGAATCACATACTGGGGAAAAAAACCAGCCACAGCCCAGCGCAAAAAAAAGGTCAAGACACCAAACTGATCGTCCTTCGGGATCGACGGTAACACAAAAAGCCCAGGAGCCATTAACTTCTTTCAAAAGAAGACCGGGTCATCGGCTCATGGCTTCCGATGCTTTTTGGCTCAAATTTAGTTCACATGCGGAATGTGCGGAAGAGGTCCAAAAAGGTGAGAAAAAAAGCTTTTTCGAGTTTCATGGTACAAGCTCTAGAGGGTCCAGGGTGCACCAGTTAGGGAAAGCCTGCCACGACTTGCCATATTTGGGCTCACATCCGCATCACATATGCGGAAGACGCGTGCGGAAACACGTACGGAATTCCGCACGTACGGAAAAAAAAAATTTATTCACGTGCGGTTCCGTACGTTCCGCATGCGGAACGCAACGCCTGCATCGGCCTTAGCGGGAACACTGCGAACGAGTAAGAAAAAGATCCCAGGGGACCTGCTAGCTGCCGAACGGGGGTTTTAAGGGACTGGCATGGGAAAGGGAGCGCAGACGTTGAACAAGGGAATAATGCGACCGGAAAACTGCTGCTTGCACACAGCGTCGCACCTCGCCAGAATCCTTCTGCCCAAACACCCCCCGTCTAGGGCCCTTTTGGCATCGTCTCGTATTTGCGTCGGAAAAAGCCAGAACCCGAGCTGGGGCTTGAAAACTGCGTATCCAGAGTGCTGACCAGATCAAGGTTTTATGCCCAGTGAGCGAAGAGGAGGTTTGACCAGGTCCCCCAGCCGGCTTATGCGCAACGTGGCTACAACATGAGGGATGCAGCCCTACTTACACGTCGACAAAGGATCAACGTTTGCTGTTGTGTTGTCACCCCCCCGGCATATAGTAAAGAGTTCACGATCCGAAGGTTGAAAACACAGAAGAGGTAATCAAAGAGCAGGGAAAAATGCCGGAAAAGCGCGCCACCAACGGGGACGAGTCGGCGGCGAAGAAGCCGAAGATGGAGAATCCGGGGTTCTGCGGGCACTTCGAAGGCGACGGCCTGACTGTGAAGGAGCTGATGAGCCAAGGGCTCGGGCTGACCTACGACGACGTGCTGCTGCTGCCCTCGTACATTGACTTCCCGGTTGATATCGTCGACCTCTCGTGCCAGCTTACCCGCAACATCACTCTGAAGGCTCCGTTCGTCAGCTCGCCCATGGACACGGTCACCGAAGAAAACATGGCCATCGCCATGGCACTCCAAGGCGGCATCGGCATCCTCCACAACAACATGACCCCGGACCTGCAGGCGAAGATGGTCGCCTCGGTGAAGCGCTGGAGGAACGGGTTCATCCTGGAACCCATCGTGTTGGGTCCCGACGCCACCGTCGGCGACGTTGTGAGCATCAAGGAGCAGAGAGGCTTCTGCGGCATCCCGGTCACAGAAGGCGGTGCCCAGCACGGCAAGCTCCTCGGCCTGGCGTGCTCGAAGGACATCGACACCGTCACAGACATGGCCACCCCGCTGCAGAAGGTGATGGTCCCGGCCGCTGAGCTTGTCCTCGGGAAAACGTCCGCCGCCTCGCCCATCACGCTCGACTCCGCCCAAGAGCTGCTGCACAAGAGCAAAAAAGGTATTCTTTCCTCCCCTCTTTTCACCCGGGGGCCACTGACGTGGTAAATAAGCGGAAATGCATCCCATTTTCCGTTCCAAGAGAACGCTGGTAGCGTGTTTCGGAAGATATTAGCTTAACGATCAGGACGGATTATAGCTATAAAAGAAGCCATTCGACGAAGGTGACTGGATTCTCAAGCGAACTTTAACTCCAAAACCAACAAAACGAGATCGTCAGAAACACAAACAAACAGAAAAGCCAGGCACCGCGATCTTCCTGACGAGCACGCAACCCCGTGAACATAATCAAAAGTCGAAGATTAGCGTCGAAGCTTCCTGGCTTTTCACGCCGTAGCAGAACGACCACACCTACCCAATCCCAAACACCCCCTAAACGCGTTAGGGGACTTCACAAGGTTTCACAACGGGTGACACATCACCCGAAACGAGCGGCACACTCTCACTTTTCTCAACCCTCCTCCATACCCAAGCCTCTACGGTCAACCGGAAACTTTAAAATATCGACCTTCCAATCCAACAAAAAACGCTAAACAAACAGGGTACCATGCCCCCCCAAACCCACCCAGTACGTATAAGCTTTGAGAACCCATTCGACGAAGGTCACCCGGGGACTCTAAAATCCCGGATTCTCAAGCGAACTTTCACCTCTAAATGAACAGGGTAACATGCCCCCCAAACCCACCCAGTACGTATTAGCTTTGAGAACCCATTCGACGAAGGTCACCCGGAGACTCCAAACCCCCGGATTCTCAAGCGAACTTTCACCTCTAAACAAACAGGGTACCTGCCGATCATCGACGAAGACGGCAAGCTGCAGATGCTGTGCAGCCGGGAGGACTCGAAGAAGAACCGCGAGTGGCCCCTGGCCTCGCTCGACAAGCGGCAGCAGCTGCTGGTGGGCGCCGCGATCGGCACGCGCCCCGACGACAAGGAGCGGGCGGCCAAGATCGCCGCCGCTGGCGTCGACGTTATCGTCATCGACTCCTCGCAGGGCAACTCGCTGTACCAAATCGACATGATCAAGCACCTCAAGGCCAGCTTCCCCGAGGTCGAGGTCATCGCCGGAAACGTCGTCACCAAAGGGCAGGCCAAGAACCTCATCGACGCAGGCGCAGACGCCCTTCGCGTCGGCATGGGCGCCGGAAGCATCTGCATCACGCAGGAGGTCATGGCTGTCGGCCGCCCGCAGGCCACCGCCGTCTACCAGGTCTCCGAGGTATGCCACGCCGCCAGGGGCGGTGGCCTCTTTTCTCTCTGATACGAGGACCCTGAAAGGACCCTGAAAATGATAACCACCCACACGGTCACCGGGGTCCGAATAAAGCCCAAGGACACCCTGGCGCCATGAAATGGCCCCAAAATGAGCCATTGTGGTGTGCTGCCGGGAAGGTGGCCTCTTTTCTCGACTCGTATGCTCTCATCAATCAAATGGTCGAGGTAATTGGGAAGATACGATGGTGAAATACAACAAAAAAAGGTAATCGAGCGGTCGTCGATATACGATCGAGGACTGCCCCTTTGAAAGCTGAAGAATGACCATGCATCAATCTAGGCTTGACACGATACAATCTGGAAATAGGGTGTGAAATAGAGTGTGCACACCCTATTTCCGGGTGTGCACACCCTATTTCACACCCTATTTCCGGGTGTGCACACCCTATTTCACACCCTATTTCCGGGTGTGCACACCCTATTTCCGGGTGTGCACACCCTATTTCACACCCTATTTCCGGGTGTGCACACCCTATTCCTCACCCTATTTCCCGGTGTGCACACCCTATTTCCGGGTGTGCACACCCTATTTCCGGGTGTGGTCACACCCGCACTTGACGGACCTTAGCTCGAGCAAAAGTTGCTGGAGTTCACAGTGTATGTCTGAATCCCTTTCACTACCCGACTCCCCGCCTCAATGGTCATGCCGGCCAACCCCGGGCTTGTAGGCATGACGTAGTCCTGGATCACCCATCAAATACAGTACGCCACCAAGGAACGAGGCGTCCCCGTGATCGCCGACGGTGGTATCAAGAACGTCGGACACATCTGCAAGGCGCTGACGCTGGGCGCAAGCACCGGCATGCTCGGCGGGCTGCTGGCGGGGACCACGGAAGCCCCCGGCGAGTTCTTCTACAGCAATGGGCAGCGGCTGAAGAAGTACCGCGGGATGGGCTCCATCGAGGCGATGCAGCAGGGCAAGGAGTCCGGCAAGCGGTACCTGTCCGACCAGCAGAAGGTGCAGGTGGCCCAGGGGGTGTCCGGTGCCGTCGCCGACAAGGGGTCCGTTCACGGCTTCGTCCCCTACTTGTACAAAGGTCTGCAGCAGGCAGCCCAAGATATCGGGTACCGTTCATTCATCGAGGTTCGCAAGGAGGCGGTATGTGCCTGTTTCTTTCTGTTTCTTTCACATAAGCGCCAGCTTATGTGAAAGCGCGGTACCAGGGAAAGCCTGCTACACGGGAGCCAAGCTCCACGTGTTCGGCGGTACTGCAGAGCTGCGGGCCTACGGGTCAAGTGGCTACCGATTTCTCAAACTAAAAATCAAGGCTTGGCACACCTTGGGGCTTGGCGCTCGCGCTGAACACAAGCTAGTCGAGACGGTCAGCCGCAGGGCAGAGCGGACGGGGTTGTGGCACTGTGCTGCCTCCGACTCAAGCTTTGCAAGCTACCATCACGTTCCTGGACCAGGAGCGGCCTTTTTCTTTTCTTTTTCTTTTTTTCTTCTTCTTTTTGCTTCTTCGTCTTCACATAAGCGCCAGCTTGGAAGGAAATGCTCGACAATAACTGCCAGACAAAGAACCGAAGGCATTCCAAGTGCTGTAACTACCAAACCACGTGTTGAACGGACGTGAGGTCATGCGGGTGTACTCCTACACGACAAATCACACAAACACAACAGGGTCAAAAGTCCTGAGTGAGAAAACAACACACGGTGGTGCAAGCGGAGAACAAATCAGATTGTGTTTGTATTGTATTTGCCTCTCTACCTCTATATTTCCCCTCTGTATTGTATTTGCCCCTTACCTATCTCTTCCATTCGGAGTCGAAGCCGCTACGTCGAGTGTCTTTTGTGTGCCCGTCTTGTGTGGTGTGGCGCCCGCCAAACTGCACGTGCCCGATCACCAAGCAGTCCGCGAAACTTCCTGGCTTTTCACGCCGTAGCAGAACGACCACACCCTACCCAATCCCAAGCACCCTCGAAACGCGTTAGGGGACTTCACAAGGTTTCACAACGGAGTGCCACAACACCCGAAACGAGCTGCACCCTCTTACGGTCAACCGGAGACTTCAAAATACCGACCTTCGAATCCACAAATAACGCTAGAAACGTAGCAGCGCGCAGAACGCCGCGAACGCGGCCGCCTCGCTGACGGCTCGCGTCCCAATGCTCTGCCAACCAGTTAAAGGAAGCGAAACCAGTTGGCTGGAACCGCGTGTTTGGGAGAACGGGAGTCTGTCATAAAACATAGGTTAAATTGGCATGATCCGCTCAAAGAGAATTAAATTCCGCTCCTTCGAGGGGTCGCTCGGAGCCGTTGCTTCCACTCGTCCCGCGCATTTAACGTACATTTAATGCCGCGTTCGCCAAAACAGAATACGTGGTTACTGGTTACGGTCCTCAGCTGGCCTGCTAAAGCTGTGGGGCAGAGCGGACGGCGCAGCCGCTGCTAGCAGGGGCTGGCCTGTGCGGGACTGACTAGCCTGTTCGGTGGAATTTCGTTCTCCGCCGGCGCATCGCACGAAATTAGCTGGCATTGAATTCCCATTTAGCCACTTCCGGACGAACTACCACTGTAGTGGTAGTTAACTCACGAAAGTTTGCGGGTGTCACGTTCGCGGGCGAGAGGCCAAATAAGGGTCGAAAGTGGTCGCTGTTTGCTGTATCGGAAAGATCCGACACAAATCTTTGAAATGCGTCCTTGAAGCCACCCCCTTTTCCCAAATTAACCCTGCCCCCTCCGTCCTTAAGTGGTTAGCTAATATCTGTCCCCCCTTTCGTACATGTAGCCAACAAACACACACACCCTAACGCATACAGTACGCCGGCAACGTGAGATCGGAGAGGCGTACCCCGGCGGCGCAGGCTGAGGGAAACGTCCACGGTCTGCACTCCTACGAGAAGAAGCTCTTCGCCACGTCGGCCTGATAACCGCCGCAGCCCCCGTCAGCCTCTTTTTGCCGCCACATGCGTGATGGGGCAGACCTTCGTGACTATGGTGCTTGCAGAAGACAGTTCGAAGAACCGGCAGAAGATCACAAGCAGGCCGTACATTCCGCGTGCAGATGACCGTGAAATGACACGGGATCTTATTGTCTGCTTCGGTCGGGTTCCAGCGAATGCCGATCATAAAAGGCCACATGCAGCGGACTGTATGCCCAGCGAACGGGATTCGTGCTCAAAAGAAGGTTTCCCAGATGAGTTAGACCCCCATTCTGCCCTAAGAATACGGGTCCCCCTCCTTACACGGCCGCCAGGATCCTGCGGCCGCGGCATTCTGGCCCTGGATGGGTACAAAAGTGTCGCCACACACCTGCAGTTCAGCAAACACACGTACCGTTTCACCGGTGGTTCGTTTTTATTATTCCACCCGGAAGGTCGTAGTTTTCGTGAATGCGGGACTGGTGACTTGGTGGCCCGGCCTCTCCCTCCGCCTCTGCGCTTTTTAGGCCTAACAATCTTGCGGGTTTGCCCTTCAATGTATATCCATTGTGCAGGCTAAAAAAGACGTAGGGCAGCGTGTTTTGGGGGTTGGTCGGAATTCCTTACCTGACAACGACTCAAAATACCAGTTGGGAAAACGATCAACCGGCACGCACAAACAAACCGGCAAGCTGCTTGTCTTTGTTCTCTGGAAAAATCGCGTCAACCATGTGCATGACCCGCCCCTTGATCACGATGTTCCTTGGCCCCCTTTGCTCTTTTCCACCAAAGAACCGACCATCTTCTTGAAAATCGGAGCGGCGAAAGACAGATAGTTATTGTAAATCATAATAACCTGCTGCGGTGCGCCCCCGTGTTGCGCACAGTTCGCGTTCCGATTCCCGGCTGGCTTGGCGTTCTGCAGCCCGAATGCCGACGACGGCACCGGATCCCCCCCCTGGCTAAGTTTTTCCCCCCTGGCGAACATCAAGCTTGTCTATCATCCCCCCACGGGTGGGGGGTGCGGCGTCTTGACAGCGCAAACATTTCCCGGTCGGAACGCACGACAAACAAGTTCCGCTGCGAATGGCACGAGGAAATAGGCGAACCCCCGTTTTCGCGAAGAAGAAAAAAAAAGCCGAGGTTCTTCTTGGCAATAAATATCGACGCCGCTGTTCCTGCAACCGTCCGAAAGCTGTTACTCAACTTCTTTCCCCTGGTAGCGTTCGAGGAAATCCGAGTAACACCAACGCACCAAGTGTCAGTTGGCAGCGTGCGGGCCGGCCGTACATGCAGGCAGTAGAAGGTCGAGAGTGCTGTGTCACCCTCGCTTTCTCGATATCATCATCGTGTTTCCCCCCTCTTTGCTCTGTCCTCGGCACTCGTTCTACTTCCTCAGTTGACTTCTTCTTTTCGTTGAGGCTCATCGGTGCAGCAAAACCCCAAAGAGAAAACGTATTGCCCACGGTATCATGCATTCTTTCTTTCGATTTCCATCAACGTGGCGATCTGACGAACTCCTTCGACAGATCACCCCCCCTCCTCCCCGATTCTTGCCTCTCCACAGGGCTCGGCGTGCCTGTTTGCGGGTGTGCTGCTTCTCGTGTGCTTGGAAGGAATCACGGTAGTAGATTCTTCGGCGCGGGGTTGTATCCACTGTTTCGAACCACAGCCGCTTCAAAATCACCCAGCAAGCAGCTTGCCCCACCGGGTGCGCCGTGACCCATACCCTCGACAAAACCGAAACGATAGAAACAGCGAATCTTTCTCTTTGGCGTCAGAAGCGCGAAAAAAGGAGAAATAATCCCCGTTTGTTCTTCCTCCTCGTTTTTGTCAGCCGTTTTACGTCTTTTTTTTGTATAAACACCTGCTTTGTAGGAAATGCTTGAGGAGACTGCCAGTTGCGATAGATCAAAGGAGGTAAATGTGCTGTAACCGCAGGAAAATCTGGGTTTAGTGGTGGGAGGACCCACTTTGTAGTTGTATTGTTTTCTCCCCCTCGAGACTAGCCTCCTTCGAAATGAGCACAAGGCATTCCCTCGAGTATTTTACATAAGCGATCGATGCTAATACTTGTCGTGGTCAACTCTAAGTTCGTGGCAGCAGTGATGCAACCTTGCTCTGTACGTGGGGCTCGTGAGAAATTCTTCAGCGAAAGAAGTTTCACGCACGGTTGTCGAGCTTGGCCGATCAAAGTAAAGGACTCTTGCACGGCTCTCCGCCGTTGCGCGTAACGCGCATTCAGTGCCGAACTGCAAGTTTCTTTCTTCTTTTTCTTTTTGTTAAGGGAGCCTGGAGCTTTTCATTTTGTGTGCGTTGCTGATCCAGTCATTTTTTTCAACCGCCGTTCTTCTCTTTCTGTTCGTGCGCAGCACAACGCATTTACCTTTTCTCGGACTGAATGGCTCTTGTGATCACTAGCGGGCACAAGTAGTTAGGCCCTTGCGGCGAGGGAGGAGAAGTGGCAAACTCTCAACGTTCTTTGGCTTAGTTCGCCAAATTTCGCCAACGCTCATGTATCATTGCCAAATGGAGCTGTCAAGGGAACGGACTTGAAACTGTCAGCGGGGAAAGAAGACCCTGTTGAGTTTGACTCTAGTCTGACTTTGTGCAGTGACACGAGAGGTGCAACAATGAAATACCACTATTCTTGTTGCTATCCAATGATGGGAAGACGGCAGCTGCACCCTCGAAGGGTTAGGGTCTTCGGATCCGTAGCTTATCCGTTTCCAGCAGGAGAGCCCGCGAAACAACGTGTCGACACACGCCTGCCAGGCGGTCTCGTCCGCCAGTCAGAACGCCCCCTGCTGCGCCACCATAGGTGAAACAATCATCTTTGACTGGGCCACGGCTCGCTCCGCGCCCACGGCGCAACGGCTTGCGCCCGCCGTAGTAGTTCGGGTTAGTAGTGGGGCGACCGGATACTCCTCGGAGAGATGGTCCCTGCACTCTAACTCGTCTCTCTCTCTGTATCTTTGGTGAGCTCACGGGCGACCCTGGCGAACCTTCACACTGCCAACGACCAGGAAAACCCAACGGAAATCCCGTCTGACTTTTTCGTACTTTTTTCGCACTTTTTCAAAAAGTACAAAAACAGTACGAGAAAAGTACGAAAAAAGTCAGACAGGCCGGAAATCTCGTCCGAGTCAGACCGACCGCGAAGTATGGAAGTCTGTTTCTCAGAAGACCCGGGAACAAGATCAAGCACGTGGTGGTGCTCACGGTCATTCGACCACCTCTTCGAGTACTACAGGGGAACGACCCGCGCCTCGCCACAAATGGGGGAATATAGAACCTGGGGCACTTTGACAAGGGTTCGTAACACTTCTCACTGCAGCAGCACATTGATTCTGTCTGACATGTCTTTACTCTGGAGACGGAGTTTCCGTGTTCCAGCTCGGGTTTCCGACTTTTTCGACATAAATACACACGTCCGTTAAAGGGTTAACAGCGAACTTCGCACACGAAACAGTTTGGAAGCCAAAAGAACTCCACGTGACAGGCTCGCCGGAACCAAAAAAGCAACAGGGGGCAACAACTCCCATATGCCGTCGATGACCGGTGTTACCGGGGTTTTGCTGCTGGCAACAGTAGCGGCAGGGGTCGGGAGGCCGCGGGCAGGCGACGCGAGGAACAAGATCACGCACGTGGTCGACCACCTCTTCGGGTACTACAGGGGAACGACCCGCGGCGTCCTCAACCAGAACGGCACGCTCTCGAACACGCTGGTCAACACCACAACCGGGCGGAGGGAGGAGGTTCCTTGTGCACCCACGGCCCCGTACGTGAATTTATGCGACCCGGATCACAGCGTCTCGGCGACCATCTACAATCCTGGGGCACCTTGACAAGGTTTTGTAACACTTCTCACTGCAGCAGCACATTGATTCTGTCTGACGCTGTTGTTGGCCCACTCGTCCCTTCGTTTCCCACTGACGCTGTTGTTGGCCCACTCGTCCCTTCGTTTCCCACTGACGCTGTTGTTGGCCCACTCGTCCCTTCGTTTCCCACTGACGCTGTTGTTGGCCCACTCGTCCCTTCGTTTCCCACTGACGCTGTTGTTGGCCCACTCGTCCCTTCGTTTCCCACTGACGCTGTTGTTGGCCCACTCGTCCCTTCGTTTCCCACTGACGCTGTTGTTGGCCCACTCGTCCCTTCGTTTCCCACTGACGCTGTTGTTGGCCCACTCGTCCCTTCGTTTCCCACTGACGCTGTTGTTGGCCCACTCGTCCCTTCGTTTCCCACTGACGCTGTTGTTGGCCCACTCGTCCCTTCGTTTCCCACTGACGCTGTTGTTGGCCCACTCGTCCCTTCGTTTCCCACTGACGCTGTTGTTGGCCCACTCGTCCCTTCGTTTCCCACTGACGCTGTTGTTGGCCCACTCGTCCCTTCGTTTCCCACTGACGCTGTTGTTGGCCCACTCGTCCCTTCGTTTCCCACTGACGCTGTTGTTGGCCCACTCGTCCCTTCGTTTCCCACTGACGCTGTTGTTGGCCCACTCGTCCCTTCGTTTCCCACTGACGCTGTTGTTGGCCCACTCGTCCCTTCGTTTCCCACTGACGCTGTTGTTGGCCCACTCGTCCCTTCGTTTCCCACTGACGCTGTTGTTGGCCCACTCGTCCCTTCGTTTCCCACTGACGCTGTTGTTGGCCCACTCGTCCCTTCGTTTCCCACTGACGCTGTTGTTGGCCCACTCGTCCCTTCGTTTCCCACTGACGCTGTTGTTGGCCCACTCGTCCCTTCGTTTCCCACTGACACTGTTGTTGGCCCACTCGTCCCTTCGTTTCCCACTGACGCTGTTGTTGGCCCACTCGTCCCTTCGTTTCCCACTGACGCTGTTGTTGGCCCACTCGTCCCTTCGTTTCCCACTGACGCTGTTGTTGGCCCACTCGTCCCTTCGTTTCCCACTGACGCTGTTGTTGGCCCACTCGTCCCTTCGTTTCCCACTGACGCTGTTGTTGGCCCACTCGTCCCTTCGTTTCCCACTGACGCTGTTGTTGGCCCACTCGTCCCTTCGTTTCCCACTGACGCTGTTGTTGGCCCACTCGTCCCTTCGTTTCCCACTGACGCTGTTGTTGGCCCACTCGTCCCTTCGTTTCCCACTGACGCTGTTGTTGGCCCACTCGTCCCTTCGTTTCCCACTGACGCTGTTGTTGGCCCACTCGTCCCTTTGTTTCCCGTAGCAGGCGTATGGCTTTCTTCGTTCTTTGTCCACCATCCCACCGCTATCCGGTACGACTTCGCTCTGCAGGCATTCGTTGCCGAACGGGGGTGTCTGCCCTCCCCCTGTGCACAAAATCTGGATACAGACCAGTTTACCAGTTCCGGGCTCGGGGGTCGAGGTCAGAGCTAGTACGCTGCCCTGATAGGAACTTGAAAAAAAAAAGCAACAAAAAAAACAACAGACACACACCTTAGAAAGGAAGATCCGGGGCTCTCGTGAAGTAGGCCTCCCCCGCCCAAGCGGTTAAGAGGAAAACGCACCCCCCCCCACTTCCTGGAGGAGATCCGCCGTCGTTTGTGAAATAATAATAAAAGGACGCGCAGAAAGAGACCCACACACACAACACACACCCCAAAAAAGACCCCCACCGACTGGTAGCGGATTCGCGCGTTTCTCGGGCAAATAAAACCCCCGGAGTTTCAAGCGAATTTTCACTCTAAAAAGTAGAACAGACCTCTTGCCTTTCCACCCGCAAGATGCGTTAGGCGCGGGCCGGTGAGAGAGAACGAAAGGAGCCGTTGAGAGTACGAAAGGAAAGGAAAAAAGAAAGAGACAAACAGAAGAAGAAGCTTTACTAGACACGCGACGGCGTGTTGCAGCACTCAAAAGAAGAGAGCTCCGGTGCCTAGCGCGGGACTGCACCTCTACCAGCACGACTCCCGGAAGGAACAAAACGGAGTGAAAAAGAGGGACCAAGACGTCGGTGGAGACCGCTCTTGCGAATATTCTCTTACAAGTTGCTGTTTCGCACGCGAAACGCCTTTGCTTTTTTTTTTTTCCCCCCCGCCGGTCCCATCTTTTTTTTCCCCCCCTGCGAAGAAAACCGTACTCTCCCCACCCTCTTTTCCGGTTTCGTGCTCTTGCTTCTTCTGCTGTTTCACTTCACACAGCCGTCCACTGCGCGGTGGCTCTCTACTCTCCCCCCCCCCCCCCCCTTTTTCGCGACACAAACAAAAAGACCAACAAATAGACACAACTCCCCCCACCCACCCAAGAAGTCTAGATTAGAAGGGCGAGGCACCTCCTTAGAGAGCATTACTTGTGCTACACAGCTAAAAAGAAACGTTCCCGGCGACGGTTTCACCTTGAACGCGTAGCAACAGTCAAATCGCGCAAACAAATTCACAGTCCCAGCGCTTTGTCTGTCGCAGAAGATCGAACGCGGACAGCGGCGGGGTTTCCACCGCGATCCGACAACGTCGTTTTGACCCAGGTGCCATCTCGAAATCATCCTCCCCGCTGAGCGCGCCGAGACAAGGAACCAGTCTGGACGGAGCGAAGGGGCGTCGAACCTCTGCATCCAATCCAAAAGGTGCAGGGGAGAGAGAGTCCCTTTTCCTGACGCGGCACCGAGAGTGCACAGCAAAAAAAGAAGCAGGTGAGACGTAGATCGCAACCGGACACAAAACGAGGCTAGCGGTGTAGCGGCAACCGGCAACCTCACCTACACCGAGGGATCCAGCCGCCGGCGCGCAGGCGCACCGTGTGCGCAAACTCAAAGCGAAGCACCCTTGGACACGGGGGGTGAGTGTCTCACACTTTTCAGACCGAAACAACACCCGCCCCCACGTGCCCCCCCTGCTCTCCCGAGTCACAGCCGACGAAGACTGGAGCCGGGATCTGCAAAAGGGACTACCGTTTGCCGAAGGCAAAGAAGCGACCGAAAAGCGTGACGGCTGAATCCGAACACTTAGAGGCGAAGGGACTACCGTTGCCGAAAAATCCGAAGACGCAAAAGCGACCGACGAGCGTGACGGCCGAACACTCGGGAAAACAACCGGAAACGGAGTGTGTGCGCACACTTAGAGGCGAAGGGACTACTGTTGCCGAAAAATCCGAAGACGCAAAAGCGACCGAAGAGCGTGACGGCTGAATCCGAAGGCGGAAAAGCGACGGAAGCCCTACAGCTGAACGATTACTGCACTCACGGGCAATCAACCCTGCAACGGAGTGTGTGTACACACCGAGGCGCTGAGAGCCGGGATCTGCAAAATCGACCACCGTTGCCAAAGCCGAAGGCGGAAAAAGGCGGCGACGAAGAGACAGTTGGCCACTACGCTGAGGGGCCAACAACCGGAAAGCGGAGTGCGTGCGCGGGTGCAGGTGTGCCCTCCACACGTCGGCGCCGAAAGAAGACCGGAATCGGCGTCCGAACAAGCGGGACGTTCGCGTCGCCAAAAGCAGGAAAAAAAAAAAAAGAAAAAAGCTGATCGGCCGAAGTTAGCTGGACGGCTCTCCTACGCTCGGGCGTACCACCATAGAGTGCGAGAGGAGAGAGACTGTGTGTGCGTGTGCGCCCATCAATTCTTCGAGAGGTCTTGAAGTCTTCGAACAACCCGCGAGGGCTTGCCGGAAGCTACCACCGAAGAGACAAGGAACAAGGGGGTCCCCGGCTGGAAGGCAAGCGCCGCCGCGCGCGATGCAGGAGAAGGCCGCCGCCCAGCGGCGCTACCGGGACGAGCTCGATGCGCAGCGGCGGCTGAAGGAGGAGCTGGATCAGCGGAAGAAGACCGATGCCGCGCCCGCACGCGAGGTGGTACCCACCGGCGGCTTGTTCGCCGGCCTTGGCGAGGCGCAGAAACCCGGTTCGGGCCGTCGGGTGTCGCGGACGGGCAACAGGAAGCAGGTTGACATCCCGCTGCCGCCGCACAAGGCCCACCCTGCCGCGCCGCCGGCGAGCAAAGCGTCGGCTCCCGAGCACGGCCGCGAGCCCGCCGTCCTGGAGCCAGCCTCGGCCGGCGGCGGCGGGTCGCCGCTGCAGCTGGCCGGCAACCAGCAGCACCCGTACCTCTTGCAGCAGAACCAGCTGCTGGGGGGGCCCCCGCCCCCGGACGCCGGCGAGTGGCAGTCGCTGCCCCCCGGCCAAGACCAAGCCCCGTCCCCCCTGGAGCAACCGCAGCAGTATCAACAACAACAATATCAACAACAGCAAATGCAACAACAACTACAACAACAACAGTTCCAACAGCAGCAGCAGCAACAACAACAACAACCAGCACAACAACAGCAACAACAACAGTTCCAACAGCAGCAGCAGCAGCAGCAGCAGCAACAACTGCCATTCGACCAACCATCCTTCCCTTACCAAAACGACGCTCCCCCCTTCAACCCGTCGCCGGACCAAGCGCGGGCGCTGTGGGACTCTCCGGCGCCGGAGGAGCAGCCCGCGCCGCCGCCGCTGCCGCCGGCGTCGGCGCGCCCGCCGAGCAACGGCCGCCCCCCCGCGGAGGCCGGCATCTTCGCGACCCTCGGCCAGCGGGACGCGGACGCGAAGGCGCGGCTGCAGAGCGAGTACCGGCACGCGCTGGAGCAGCAGCAAGAGGCAGACCGGCGGACCCGGCGCGAGGAGACCGACAGCCGCCGCTCTCGCGACCCAACGGGCCCCGGAGCGCTGGCCAACTTCGGCTCGGAGCACGACAAGTGGAGGCAGAAGCACAGACAGCCGGAGCCCGCGTTCCGCGGGCAGTCCACCGTCTCCGACGCGCCGTTCGACCACCACCAGGCGTTCGCCGCCCAGGCGCCGCCGGCCGTGCAGCCGGTGTTCCCCGTGGCTCCCGACGTGGCCGCGCAGTACACCCCGCAGCAGCTCGGCGCGTTCTACGCGCAGCAGCAGGCGTTCATGCAGCAGCTGCAGCAGCAGCAGCAGCCGCAGCAGCACCCGAGCACAGCGTCGGCCGTGTCCCCGGCGTCGCTCGCGTCGTTTTCGCAGCCGGTCTCCTACTCCGCCCCGGCCGTGCGCGCGGGATCTCCGTCGGAAAGGCGGGGTTCCAATCCAGGAAAAGGAGGTGTGTGCGTGGGCTAATTTCGGGTTGTTGTAGCTTTAGTGCTGTAAAAAGTGTGCTACGCATTCGAATGCACATGAACAAGACGGCAGGCCCGATGGAAACACGAAGTCAAGCAGGAGAAACGAACAGCGCAGAATGAGCGCAAGACGGGCACCAAGAGCAGATCAGGACGTTGTTGGGACCGTGCCAAGCCGAAGAAGGAGTCCAAAGGCGAAGCAACAACACCAACACGGAGACGCAAACCGAAGGCAGCCAAGCAGACCTCCCAGGGCAGGGGGGGAACCTGCGGCGGTCAAGAGCATGCGTGCTCAGCCGTGTTTTAAAGGTGAGATGAGAGGCATCGGCTCACTCTGTCGAAGGACCATACCACTAACGCAACAAGACGTAATAGTGCAGGAAAGTCGTGTTTTGAAGCTGGGCAGCAAAGGACTGCGTGAGGGAGAAATGACTGAGAGAACTATCTACACGACAGCTACCTAGTACGTAGTGAAATAACCTACGAGTGAGAGAACTATACATCTACGTAGTACGTAGTGAAATAACCTACGAAGATCGCCGGAAGCACGAACGAAAGACCCGTACACCCGCGAGAGTCAGGACGTCATGAGAAAGAAGGGAACCGTTGACCGCACTACCTGACTAACTCGATACCTGCTGTGCGGCCCTGTAGGCGGCGCAGCAGCACCCGGGCTGCTCCTTTCGGAAACCCGTACCGCGAGAGGAGGCGAAAGTAGAAAGGGAAACGAAAGCTTTCGTGAACCGCACTCCCCTGGACCCAAGATCCCCTGGACGTGGTTGCAGGTGGCAAATTGGCAAATGATCAAGATCAAAAGGGCCTTCTTGGGCGGTTCAGTTTCCTCACACAATTTGCATGTGGCTAAAAATTGAAATCGATCACACCATGCAGGCATTCAGTGCGTCAACGGCCGACTGGTGATCACGTCGGATCTCGATGTAGAGCGGCTGAAAAAGGAAAAAGAAGCGAAGCTGAAGTGGAAGCACGAGCTGGAAGAACAGCAGAGGTTGAAAGAGGAGCGCATGCGGCGTGAGAAGGAGGCGCGGAAGGCCGAGGAACGAGCCCTGGAGGAGAAGATCCGCGCCGAACACGACCGGCTGGCTGCGGAGGAGCTGCAGAAGAAGCAGGCCGAGCAGGAGCGCCTGAAGAAGGAGCGCGAGGCCGCCGACCGAGAGATCGAAGCCCGCCGCGACCGGCAGCAGCAGCAGCGGCACCAGCGGGAGCAGCAGGAGAAGCACGAGGAGGAGCAGCGCCAGCACCAGCGCCAGCAGCAGGGGCAGCAGCAACAGCAGGAGCACGAGCAGCAGCGGCGGCGGGAGCACAACCAGCCGCCCGCGGAATCTCCCGCGTTCCAGCGCCAGCGCCAGCAGCAGCAGCATGGGCACGAGCAGCAGCAGACGCGGGAGCACAACCAGCCGGCCGCAGAATCTCCTGGGTTCAAGCGTCAACACCAGCAGCAGCAGCAGCAGCACGAGCACGAACACGAGCAGCAGCGGATGCCGGAGGCCTTCGCGTTCCGGCGCGACCAGCCCCTCGAAGCCGGCGAGCCGCCCCCGCACGTTGGCGCCGCCCAGGCGCCGCCCCCTCCAAGCAACCAATCCCCGCCACCGCAGCCCGAGCCCGGCCACCTCCGCCAGCTCCCCGCATCGCCGCCCACCGCGGCACCGTGCCCGGACTGCGGCCAGACGGCCGACGAGGCATCGCGGTTCTGCAAGTGGACGGGTAAGCCGCACGCGTTCCCCTTCCCGTCGAGCCCGCGGCGGGACGCGTCGCCCGCAGCAAGCGCGCCGGAAACGCCGCCGGCGCAGTGGCCCCACGCGGGGGAAGTCTCCCAGACTGGGGTATCCACAGCGGGTGAGAAAACCCCCGCATTCGGTGCCACCCCCGTGGCCGTCCCGGAGCCGCTGCCGCCGGCGACCGCGGAATCGGACGCGGAGGAGGCCGAGCACGCGGTCTCGCAGCTGTTCGGCGGCGGGCTGCCGGCGGCCGCGGCCGATGACGGCGCTCTGTCGCCGCTCGCGAACCAGCCGCCCTTGTACCGCGAGCTGGCCCCCGCGCCGGAAAACGATGCGGAGCCGCGGAACGTCGAGCTGTCCGACGCGGATCTGTACCGGTACGGGTTCGGGCTGCCTTCGCCCTTGCCGGCCCCGGGGAGCCCCCGGGAGGGTGAATCGCTGCGCGCGGAGACCACCTTCATTTACCCTTCGAACGACGAGGTATTCATTTTGGTATTACCTACTCTCTCCCGCTTGTTTTTCAATTACCGTACTTGGAGAAAAGACGTCCCGGAACAATGTGTACCGGGGAAAAGATGTGGGGGAAAGTTCTGTGACTTTTTCTCAAATACAGTTACACAGAGTGTTGGTCAAACCCTGTCTTACTACCTCCGATGGAACGATCTACGCGCCGAAGCACGGGGTAGTGAAGCGGCCAGAAACTCCTCGAGATGTTCCCGCTGCAGTCCAACTCGTCACTCTCTCTCACACACATCGATAGACCTTGCAGAACTTGCATGTGACGTACTCAAGCCTGTCTTGTTGTGACGTACTCAAGCCTGTCTTGTTGTGCTCACATTTCTTTGTGCTGAATCATCTCGTTCTTTCTTTCGAATTCGAGGATCGTTTGGGGTAGAATGCAAATAATCTGCGGCGATAATCTGCATAGCCGGCGTCGCGGGGTTCTCTTCGTGATGTGTCATGCTTTCGCCTCTTCAGCTCGTGTTGATCGTCGCGTTCAGGCGCTTGGTGCTTTGCTTCTCCTGCGACTGCTCCAGGTTCATCGGTTGCGCGTTGATAGCTGCTTCTTCACGGCGCTTGGGTGATGGTCGTGTTGCCGTCTGTGGAGTCGTCTGCCCCGCTGCTGCTCAGCGTCTTCGACTGGACGGGTTTTTGATGTTTTTCCTTAAGGAATTGCCTAGGAGTTGGCTTGGGGAGGTGTTTTCGCATTCTGCAGCCATTATTTCGGCCTAAACGAACGTCCGACTACTTTTCCCGCCCTTTCGGAGCGTTTTATGAGCACCTGAGTGGTAGGTTTCGAGATTTGGACTTCTGGTGACGCCCAGTTCGGGTTTCTGATGGTGTTCCTTAAGGAATTGCCTAGGAATCGCCTTGTGGGGGTGATTCTGCCTTGTTTTTGCATTCTGCAGCCCTTACTTCAGCCTAAACGAGCATCTGGCCAGTTTATTTTGGATTTGCCGAGCATTTTAGGACCACCTGAGTGGTAGGTATCTAGTTTTGGGTTGCTCCTCCTTTGCGCCGTTTGGACTCCGGCGATGCGGAGGTCGTTCGTCGCTTCTTTGCGTCGGTGCCGTCTTTCCTACCCGGGTTCAGGCTCGTCCTCTGTTGCTTCCGGGGCTGAACTTGGTGGTGGCTCAACCGGTGTTGTAGGTTCCAAGAAGTTCCAGGAAGTTCCAGGAAGTACCTTGGAAGTATCGGTAGTATATCAGAATGGCCGTTTAGCCAGATTATGACCCACCGGAGCCGCTGAATTGGTCTCCTGACGGGCGCCTCCTCCATGATCTGCCGGTGGCGTTCCTATCGGCAGTATATCAGATGGCCGTTTAGCCAGATTATGACCCACCTGAGCCGCTGAATTGGTCTCCTGACAGGCGCCTCCTCCATGATCTGCCGGTGGCGTTCCTATCGGCAGTATATCAGATGGCCGTTTAGCCAGATTATGACCCACCTGAGCCGCTGAATTGGTCTCCTGACAGGCGCCTCCATGATCTGCCGGTAGCGTTCCTATCGGCAGTATATCAGAATGGCCGTTTAGCCAGATTATGACCCACCTGAGCCGCTGAATTGGTCTTCTGACAGTCGCCTCCTCCATGATCTGCCGGTGGCGTTCCAGTGCAGTGCAGTTCAATGCTCATTAGCACTCTGTCATAGTCTGATGATAAAAAGAAGTCCACACTGATGATTAAAAGACTCAACACATTCGTCCCCACCCCTCATCCACCAGTAGTAAGAGGACTGTCTCTGTATAGACCCTCAACTGTCATAGCTGTCACCACTATGGGTGCTTCGAGCTTTCACCAAGAGCACGGGGCTACACCTTTGTCACCATGAACGGGCACCACTTCCAAGCTGGATCCTATGTGATACTCGCCTTTTACTATGCATCGTTGACACAGGGGTCTGCCCTCCTTCACGGTGCACTAGTCATTGGAAAATCAGTGTTCTGACTAGTCATAATATTATTACTACTGAAAAGGGATTTGACATGACTAGTCATATTGCTACTGAAGAGTGCTTACTTTTCAGTAGCGATACGACTAGTCATCCCCATCAGCGGTCAAAGATTATTACTGGTATTCTTACTGTTTCTTAGTAAAAGGGGCATACACACCACATTAACGCTGACTCGAAACAGGTCGGGTCTCCGCCGTGGTCGAAGGGCGGTGTGTGCGAGCTGAAGCAGTCGTTCGCTGCGTCCGACCGGGAGTTGTCGCTGGACGACGATGAGCCGCCGAACCAGCAGCAGCAGCAGCAACAGGAACAGCAGCCGCCGCCGGGCAGCGAGCCGCGCCGGCGGGGAAAGGAGGCGAAAGAGGCGCGAGGGGAGGAGCAACCCGACGAGGGCAGCCCGCCGCCGGCGCCGCCCCGCGCGGCCGCCGCGAAGCGGAAGGTGCGGAAGAAGGCGGTGGTGGACCCGTCGCCGCCGGGCAAGCAGCCCCCGTCACCGTCGCCGCCGCCGGCGCTCCTGCCGCACCTTGCGTACCCGCACCGGAGCCTGTCGCAAGCCGCGGCCCTGACGACAGCTGTCCTGCTCCTGGGGGAGGAGGACAGAGACGACCTGGACCTGCACGGTGTGCACTTCCTTCACCCCCTTTAACCTCTCCCCGTGACGGATTCGCCTGTGCTTCTTGTTTTTTTGCATTCTGCAGCCATTATTTCAGTCTAAACGAGCATCCGACCAGTTATTTTGAATTTCTCGAGTATTTTAGGACCACCCGAGTGGTAGGTTTCTGGTTTTGGGCTGCTGGGGGCCCCCCTTTTTTTGGAAAAACAGGGGTCTTTCAGGGTCCTTTCAGGCTCTAGTAGCACGGGTGGTCCTGGCTGTGACGAGCGACGAACAGCCGCCTGACAAAAGACTCACACCGCAGTCCTGTCTGCAGGCACTCAGGTTCCGCGCTGATGATGGTCCGCCTTATGCGTCCGTGGCTTAGAGGACCGAAACACGGCACAGATGGGACCAGAGCGATGTTGAGCACATACCCATTCCAAGCATGTTCTTGCAAAACCCCCTTTAACCTTTTCCCTTTTCTATTGAGGAGAGCCCGCGAAACAACGTGTCAACACACGCCTGCCAGGCGGTCTCGTCAGCCAGTCAGAACGCCCCCGGCTGCGCCACCATCGGTGCAACAATCATCTTTGACAGGGCCACGGCTCGCTCCGCGCCCACGGCGCAACGACTTGCGCCCGCCGTAGTAGTACGGGATAGTAGTGGGGCGACCGGATACTCCTCGGAGAGATGGTCCCTGCACTCTAACTCGTCTCTCTCTCTCTCTATTTTTCGAGACATTGCCCCCCAAACTAAAGCATCAAGGCTTGGCGCACCTTGGGGCTTGGCGCTCGCGCTGAACACAAGCTCGTCGAGACGGTCAGCCGCAGGGCAGAGAGGACGGGGTTGTGGCCCTGTGCTGCGGTGTTCCTGTGTTCCATGTACACCTGAGCGAACCAACACCAAACTGAAGATCATGTCCCTGTCACACAGTTTACATGTCCGTGCTTCACGTGGAGATCCCTAACTCAAGACATACCAGGTGAAAAAGAAGAACAACCTGAAGAGAGGGCCCAAACTCGGCCTGCTCAAAAAAAAAAAAAAAAAAAAGGTTCTTCGAAGAAAACTTGATGCTAGCATCATCATCATCAAACATGCATGAAAGGCAGTGTGACTGACACTGTCCTGCCTAAACATTAAACTTGGATTTACCCCCCACGTCTAAGTGACGTTTTCATTTCTTTTGTAACTAAAGCATCAAGGCGTGGCGCACCTTGGGGCTTGGCGCTTGCGCTGAACATAAGCTCGTCGAGACGTCAGCCACAGGGCAGAGCGGACGGGGTTGTGGCACTGTGCTGCCTCCGACTCAAGCCTTGCAAGCTGTGGTTGACCGTCACGTTCCTGGACCAGGAGCGGCCTTTTTCTTTTTCTTTTTCTTCTTCTTTCTTGTAACTAAAGAAAATGAAAAATGTGTCAAAATGGAACAGGAACCATCGTGCGGGAAATCGCGGACGACGAGGCGCTGGCGCACGTCAAGATTCCGAACCTGCCAGACGGCGTGCTCAGCGGGACAATGACGTCGTGGGGGGAGGTCTCGCTGGTCGACGGCCGTCCGGGCACCGTCCTGTCGGTTGGGCGCTACGCGCCGACGCCGCGGATGTTCGACTACGGGCGCAGCGACAGGGGCGGCCGCGACCGGGGCAAGGACTCGCAGGGGTACGGGCTCGCAATGGACAGCACTTCCGACGAGGAGGTCTGCCCTCGGGTGGAGGCTATCCACCAGCGCCGGTCGGTCGAACACCTCGAGTGCCGAGCCGCGACGGCAGACATCCGCATCATCCACCGGTCGCTCGGCCTTAGCCAGTCGCAGAAGGCGTGGGGAGCCTACGGCGGCGTCGCGCTGAGTCGATCACGCTCCACCGAAAACGAAACCTGGCGTCCTTCCTCCACGAACGCCGCGGCGGCGCCGCCCCCCCCGCAGGACACCCTGCGCCGGTCCATCCCGGGGCAGCCTGCGGGGCTGGCGCTGGGCGCCGAAGGCAGGTATCGGAACCACAAGAAAACGGTGCTCGAGCCGCTGCCCGGGCAAGCCGCCGCCCTCGGCCCGCCGCGCGGAGCGTCGCCGCCGCCGCGGGTGCTGTCCGACAAGGCGGACCGGTACGGGCGGCCGTATTCGGCGCCGATACGGGGCGCGCTGCCGGACATCTCGTCGCTGACGGCGGCCGCCGCGATGTCGCTGTCGGCGAGCAGCGTGCAGCGGCCGAAGACGCTGCAGGAGGCGCTCTCCGTGCGCGACTCAGCCGGTGCCGGCCCGTCGACGCTGACCAACGGCGACAGGCTCAAGCCGAGCCTCCTGGTCAGCGTGTCGCAAACGCGGTCCCCGCTAACCCGCTCCGCCTCGCTCCGATCCGAATGTGTGTGGCTCTCTTTCTTTTTACACAAGCGCCAGCTTGTGCAGAAAATGCTCGACGATGCTGCCAGACAAAGAACAGAAGGGATCCCAAGTGCTGTAACCACCGAACCACATGTTGAACCACCGAACCGCATGTTGAACGGACGTGAGGTCATGCGGGTCTACCCCTACACGACAAATCACACAAACACAACAGGTCAAAGTCCTGTGAGAAAACAACACACGGTGGTGTAAGCGAAGAACAAGTCAGATTGTGTTTGTATTGTATTTGCCCCCTCCCTCTATATTTCCTTCCCTCCATTCGGAGTCAAAGCAGCTACGTCGAGTATTTTGTTTGCTTACTCAGGATTAGTTGTTGGCAGCGTACTACATGCAACTTACAAAAGTTGGCTTGAAGGCGACCGTCGAAGGATTCGTTAATGGTATCATTGATGTGCGGCCGTTTTCTCTTACACGATGGGCAGCGAGGTGCATCGTGTTTCGCGCACCTCGGCGTTCGATTTCCGGGGGGGCCTTGCCGGCTGCGACTATGTATGTGTGTGTGTGTGTGTGTGTGTGTGTGTGTGGGGAGTACAAACAGCGGAGAGGGAAACGGCCTGGATGTTTGCGTAATACTACCCCAGGCCTTACGTTCAGCATGCTGAGCGTACTGATTTCAGCACGTTATTTTTCTTAGTTTCTTTTTGTTCACGAGCTGAAGTCAGTACGTTAGCAGCACGTACTAGCACTTCTGCAGATTCATCTGGGGAATCAACCGCAGTACCGGGAGTTCCGGTCGGCAGACGGAGAGGAGGCAGAGGCAAAGACATGCAACACTGGCACTATGCTCTGTTTCTTTTTGCCTGGCCCCACGTACTGATTTTCAGTAGGTATTTAGCTCCAAGACAAAAGAGCTGCGTAAGCCCTGTACTACCCCTGTCCAACCTCGTACGTCAAATGGTGGAAACGGAAAATGGGATTCCATTAGACGCGCCTTCGGCGCTCAAGCAAGCTTGCTAGTATGTGTGTGTATGTGTGTATTGGTGTGTGTGGCCGTACTCAGCTCCTTCAATGCACTGTGCAGTGGCTGTAAGATTCCACAATACCCGCAGTTATGCGCCGCTCAGACACAACGTGAAGGGAGCCACGTTTGCTTGAAGACGCGTTGAGTCGATGAACGCCGAAGCAGCCGGAGACAGCAGACCAGGACAGAGGAGAACCCACAGTGGTAAAGCAACGCTTGTGAAGCCCTCGTCAAATACCAGCAGGCATTTCGCACAATGCCGGGCGGCAAAAGAGCAAACATGCCACCGCATCTGAAGGAACTGAAGCATGCAAAGTTTGAGTCGGTGTGGGATGTCAGTGCGGGTTTAGGTCCGGGCTCAGGATGAAGGTGCTGCGAGTGGCGCTCTCGGGTGCTACCCGCGGCTCCCGGTTTCTTCCGGGCCTTCTTGCACAGTGTGCCTGCAATGAAGTGTCAGCTCGGAACTGTTTTGAACAGGAGGCAGAGGAATCCAACTGGTTAGTTGTTACCCTATTTCCGGGTGTGCACCGGACTTCAGCTCGAGCAAAAGTTGCTGGAGCTCACCGCGCGTCAGCGCTTGCGTCAAAGGCTTCATTTTGTTTTGGTTTAGAAGCGCCCGTACTGCGAGCCGGCAGCAACCAATATTTAGAACCCGGGTACATCCGCCCTCGGGTGTTACCTGCATTTTCACCCCAGCTTCGTTGCCTCCAGGAAGAAGCGAAAGGACCCTGACGATTGACTGCTATATCAGGGAATTATCTTTTTGGAAACACAAAAATACTCGAGGGGCTCCGCCTTGTGCTTACTTCGAAGGAGGCTAGAGGCGGAGAAACAATACAACTGCACTAGTGGGTCTTTTTTGGCGCCCGGCACTGAACCCAGATTCACCTGTGTTCCGTGTGGGCCACAGCACATTTGCCCCCTTTGATCTTTTGCGACTGGCAGCCGCCTCAAGTATTTCCTACAAAGCAGGTGCTTATTTTGTGCGTGCCGGTTGATCGTTTTCCCACTTAGGGGAGCCACAATTAACATTTTGGTAGACATTTTCCACGAAAACCGAGATTACGCAATTTCATACTTCGTGAGCGTGATTCTCGCACACCCCTGGACGTTCTTGTGCCATGTGGACTATGAAATGGTGTTCCAGCACGTTGCTGAGCACATAACAGCCTTGTGGGAGATCATCAGGTTGTGTGTAGCCTAAACATCAGGTTGTTGTTCGTTGTCGTTGGAACGAAATCCAAACGTGAATTTTTGGGTGGAAAAACAGGGGTCGACACAAGGGTCCGCGGTTCGAACCCCACGAAGGACTTTTTTTTGGGTCAATTCCCACAGGTGACATTTTTACCCCCCCCCCCCCCTATTTTCGGAAATTTGGTGGAAAATGTCTACCAAAATGTTAATTGTGGCTCCCCTTACTAAAAATGTATGCACGTGGGTGCCGAGATCGCTTTCCTCGCGAACGTGAACTCGGTGTCGGTCACAAGAGCCATCGGAAGGGCAAGGCACACAGGAAATAACAGCGCGCGCTAAAATAAGACGAATAGACGGTAGTAGGCAACAAAGATACACGCACAAGCACACGTACTGTCACTACAGCAGATACGATACGCACGCTAACATACTATACCTTAAAGGAACCTTTACGACAATGGTCAGCCGGAGCGCTCGGGGACCTCTTCCATGTGTCAGAATGAGGAAACAGAAGAGGCATTCCGAACGCAATGCCCCAGACGAAGTCGAAGCAGCAGCGTCCCCATACCCTTCTTACCGTGATGTCCCGCCAGATTTGCGGTTTGCCGAAAACGCGATTCTTTCGGAAATCTGACGATAAATGGGCTGAGCTATATGCGATCCCAGAAAAGAAAAAAAGGGGCTATTGCAATTAATAATACACTGCCAAATTCTCAATTCGACTTAATACACTGCCCAAAAAATTTTAGACTTAATGCACTGCCCCAAAAAAAAATTAGACTTAATACACCAGCCCAAATTTTTTGGCATTTAGCTGGAAAAACATTCCCCCCCCACTTTTTCCATAGCAAACAGAACTAATCGAAATCAGGGCCCGAAATCCGTGTTCGTGCGAACTGACTGCGGCTGGAGGGTGTCAGATTGTGCGGGCAGAAAATCTCAGATTGTGCAGGCGACTGCACTACCTGAGATTTCCAAACTCGAAACTCAAATTTCTAGTGTTTTGGGGTCTCCGGTTGACCATTGCTGAGGCTGGGAGGCGGGTGCTTAAGGGCAAAATTCCAGATTGGGCAGACCAAAAATCTCCCCAGTTTTCGAGGAAACCGCACAATCTGAGATTTGCACTGGGATTTTTGGATGACTGCACAGCCTGAGACGGAAAAGTTGGCTTTGGTGATCGCAGCTTCGGAGCTTAAAATTGTATCAATAATCAAGAGAGATCACTTTCAGGTTGTTCACAGTGGATGTCAGTGTTTGGGATCCCAATTTCAGTGTCTTCAAATTTCGCAGCACTCAAGTTTTGTCTGCTCAAAAGTGTGGGGCCCGAAATCGAAAATGTTCGAATATTGTTCAAATATTGCAGCAACACTCAGAGATTTCGTGTGCACAGGAGCACTGGATTGTGTGTGGGGTACCATTTCCAGAGTATTTGTGTTTGGCTGCCTGCTTGTCTCAACGGTCAATCTGAGATTTTCGGGTGTGCAAGCTGAGATTTTGGCTTGTCCGCAAAAGCTGGTATCTGTCACACCCACAAAGGTCACCAACAAAGCCCACCCAGAAATTCACTCCTCAGGTGCATGTATTAAGTCTAATAAATTTTTGAGCAGTGTATTAAGTCTAATTTTTTTTTCGAAGTGTATTAAGTCGAATTCAAAATTTGGCAGTGCATTAAGTCTAAACTGAAATTTCATTGGTGTATTAACTGCAAAGACCCGAAAAAAAGAGAAGAAAAAAGAAAAAGGCCGCTCCTGGTCCAGGAACGTGACGGCCAACCACAACTTGCAAAGCTTGAGTCGGAGGCAGCACAGTGCTACTACCCCTTCCGCTCTGGGACCGTCTCGACGAGCCTGTGTTCAGCGCAGGCGCCAAGCCCCAAGGTGCGCTACGCCTTGATGCTTTAGTTGGGAAATCGGTAGCCACTTGACCCGTAGGCCCGTGGCTCTGCAGTACCGCCGAACACGTGAAGCTAGGCTCCCGTGTAGCAGGCTTTCCCTGGTACCCGCATTCCCTGGTACCCGCATCTCAAAATGCGATCCCATGAAAAAGACGGTCTACGCCGCCCTACATCGTCTCACAACGGTTGTGTATCAGCGTAAGCCAACCCCCCAAGATACGCCTGGGTGTTTCTGTCTGGGAACTCCACCGTGCAGTTCATCTCGAACTAAAGGCCCCTTGCACGGGCCTGGCTCCGTGAATATTTTGAAAGCGCGTGTCATTCTCTGCCCGTTGCGCCTCTGCAGAGGCGTGACGTACCGACTTATTTCGCCCCCTGAGCGGCCTTCTAGCCACTGCTGTCGCTGAGATCATAAGGCACAAATTTTGCGTGGGGGGTGGGAAGGATGTTCAGTTGACCGTTGAAAATAACCCTTTACGGAGGGAGGAAGGGAATTGATCCGGGGTGCAGAAATTCTTCTGGGGAGAGCAAGGAGCTTCGTGGCTCGAAAACGGGTGAGCTTGGGGCTCCTGGGAAGCGTTTCGGGACACATCTGTTCACAGAAGCAACCGTTGATCCTTTTTTGACGCGTCTTCACCTACGAGGCGCAGTCTCCGAGCTCCAGCTTGAGTCTGACGTCTTCGGCATAAATGTATGCTCCCCGTCCGTAAAGGGTAAATAGTATGTGAAATTAAAGAAGATCGCCGGAGAAAGAGAGAAAGGGGGCAAACCAGACTCACGTAGCTGTCCGTCCGCATCCGCGCTGATGATGGTCCATATGGCCGAAGCAGGATGCAGATAGGACACGGTGCGGTGTTGAGCACATTACAAGCACGTTCTTGCATTCCCCCCCCCATTGGTACGTCGCGCATGCGACTTGCCGCCCTCAGCTCGCGCTACCGTGGATGGGTTTATTAGTGAAGGGCTTTTCAGTGACCGGTCAAATTAGTGAAGTTTTCAGCTCAGAATTAGTGAGCATTCGACCGTTCACTTATTAAAACGGGCCATCTGAGTGCACTTGGCGGACTGGAGGGCAAGCCTGGAATCCTTCACAACCACTTGGGTGTGTCGGAATGAAAGAAGACGACAAGAAATTGGCAACGGAGTGACTGGGAATGCTACCCCGACTGGCACGAAGGCGCTGAGGACCCCGTTTGTATTTACCAAACGGTCAAATTAGTGAAGTTCTTTGGCCGATTTGGGGGTTGGTGGACATTCGACCTTTCACCAATAAACCCGTTTACGGTATTCCGTCCCCGCCGTGGTATAGTGCTGCCTTCTTCTATGCTCCGGGGGGGTCTTCGCGGAATTCCGCCGTACAAGGAAGACCCAATTTAGCGAGTCGCTGCCACAGTGCAGGAGGCGCCTGAGATTTTTGTATAAGCACCTGCTTTGTAAGAAATACTCGAGGAGGCTGCCAGCTGCAAAAGATCAAAGGAGGTAAATGTGCTGTAGCCCGCACGAAACACAGGTAAATCTGGGTTTAGTGGCGGGCGTAAGCGTTCAACAAAAAAGACCCATTTTGTAGTTGTATTGTTTCTCCCCCTCTAGCCTCCTTCGAAGTAAGCACAAGGCAGCCCCTCGAGTATTTTCAACTGATCGCCACTGAAGGGCCGAAGGGTAAGGAGGTCAATTTTGGAAAACGGGGTATCGTGGCAGACCTAAGGTATCCGTTCAGATCTCGGAGCAGTATCACCTTTGCCCGATGAAGGACGCATTTCAAAGATTTGTGCCTCAGATCCTTCCAATAAAGCAAACGACGACCATTTTCGTTTGAAGTTGACCTCGTTTATATGCTCTGTGAAAATCCTTGACCACCCTCTTCTTGACAGAGTGACGCATCCTGCGCCTGGTCTCTCCTTCCACAGCGTGTGCATCGCCCACTAAAACGGTGTTCAGCTATTCACAGTTGTTCGTTCTTTAGCAAGCATGGAAGTTCTTTTAGGCGTTTGAGGAAGAGGGGTCGCCAGAACGACGCTATGCGTGGAAAGGTTGTCTCCGACCCTTTTTCGCCCGCCTAGCTGTCCTTCCCGCCGCGAAAAAGCACAGCTCTTCTGACTTTGCAAAGAGCGCAAATCTGCCGCAGCAGGGAGTATTTGCCCGACCACGCGGGAAGTCAGCCTCAGGAGCTGGAGCTGAAGGCGCTCGTCGGGTGTATTTACACGCGTTTTGGGTGTAGCAGAAGCACCGGCTATTGGGCGCTTCTGAGGCTGGTATTCACCGTGTGGCCTATTAAGCAGGACCGAACCCTCTCTCCCCATTTTTTTACATGAGCGCCAGCTTGGAAGGAAATGCTCGACGATGCTGCCAGACAAAGAACAGAAGGGATCTCAAGTGCTGTAACCACCGAACGTGTTGAACGGACGTGAGGTCATGCGGGTCTACCCAGGTCAAAGTCCTGAGTGAGAAAACAACACACGGTGGTGTCAGCGAAGAACAAATCAGATTGTATTTGTATTGTATTTGCCCCTCTACCTCTATATTTCCTCCCTTCCATTCGGAGTCAAAACAGCTACGTCGAGTATTTTATACAGGAGAAAGAATAATAGAACACCCTCTTGTCGTTTTGTCTGCCTTGAGCAACCGCTAACTGTTGTGCTTCGGATAGATCCTCTCGGCAAGCAAGCAGGAGAGCATTGCCCGTAGCACTGTGCAGCTGCGAGCGCAGGCAACAGAGAGGACACGTCTGCAAACTAATTTTTCTATATGCCTGGAAAACATTGTTCCGGCGGGTTTTTTCTTCTCTCTCAAGCCCCGGCTTCGTATGAAATACTACGAGGGGAACGTCTCCTCGTGCTTCATTGGGCGGCAGGCCCAGTTGGCGTTGCGCATCTTCGACACCCCTGTTGCCTCCGTGAGACCGCTCCTCAAAGGTGTGCCACGAGCTGCTGTGGATACCATCGGGCCCCTGACCCTGAGGCCATCCTGTAGAGGATATGGTACCCTAGTACACACCTACGCAGCATGTGGTACCTACGTATAAACCTCCATAGCCCCCCTGTGGGGACCACAGGGTGTTCTACGTGGTGCATACCATCGTCATCAGGAGCACTGACCGACGAAATCGCGCCAAGAGTTGACACGTTTCCGTAAGGGATTTTGTGTGGGAGAGCTGTGGCAGCGACTTGTGAAGCTGTGGCAGCGGTGGCTTGTGGGTACTGTGAGGTGTTGTAGGTTCAGGGTTTCCAGTGTGAGCCACGAGAACAGGCAGACCAGACTCAGACAGGCACAAGCATGATCCGACCGGCCCACAGCACACTTGAAGTGACCCGTGCTTTTTCGTTGACCGCACTACCCTGAGCCCAAATCCTGGACGTGGTTTCAGGTGGCAAATTTGGCAAATGATCATGATCAAAAGGTCCTACTTGGGCGGTTCAGTTTCCTGGTTGCCAAGTCAAAATCTTTTTTCACCACGGCCCGACGCGTCACTGTTGCTGTGTGCGCTCGGATTGGCGGCGCTCAAGCGGCCACCTTAAGTCACTCGGTTGTTTGTAAAGATTGCTCCGTTCTTCTCCCTGACTTCTCCCTGACTTGTTCCCGGATTAAGATGACAAATACTACTACTACTACTACTTAGCTGAAACTACTACACGGCACGGGTGGCCCTCAACTGGTTGGAAAAAATCCCTGCAGGTGTACGTATTAGTACTTAGGTGCGGCTTCTCCTCGTCTAGCCTCCGTAGAACGAAGCACCGGTGAGCGCCTCCGAGCATTTATGGCACACACGGCGGAAACACCGGGACAAAACGAAAAAGCGAACCAGGAGCAAAATAGAAAACAGTAGGGGAGGGGGAAAATATGAAGCCATGAACCGCGCGCAAAAACGAGGGAAAAAAAGGAGGGAAAAAAAGAAGAAATACGGGGGGGGGGGCGTTTCGTTCTGTTCTCGATGCTTATATGCGGTCCTTTTTCAGAGGGTCTTTGCCGGCCCCGTTTTCTTTTGTTCTCCTTCTTGCGCCTTCCCTTCGGAAGAAACACCTGCCTTGTGGAACTAGCTCGCGACGGTTACCGTGCTACGGAGTTGGCTTTCGGTCTCACGGATCGTTGACGGTCCACCCCTGCTTGAGTCGGTTCGTACCTATCTCTTGAACCTGCATCGAAGTGCCTGTCGCTGTTTATCACAGTGAAACACGGTCCACCGCAGTCTATCAGGTCCATCCCGAGTCCCTAGAGCTGCATCGAATTGCCCGGTGCTGTATTCTTCGGTCTATCACGGTCTATCAAGAGGGGATGGACCGGCTCACTGTTATCGAATTGCCTGCTGCTGCTCATCACGGTGTCCCACGGTACACCACGGTCTATCAGGTCCCGGCTCGTTCTTGGCAACAAGTTCAGCGCCCGAATCCAAGCAATGTTTCTCAGCTAGAGGAAGCAACCGTCGTAACAAGGTTTTGCTGTAGGTGAACCTGTAGCAGGATTTTCAATTCTGCATGGAACGAGGAAACGACTTCCAAACAGATTGGCAACCGAGGATTCGAACATGGTCATGAAGGAAATCGAAAATCCCGAGCAATCGGAAAGGCAAAACAACTGCACCCCTCAGCTCAACTGCGGTTGATCGAGGGTAGGGGTGCATCTGACAAGGGCATGCGCGACACAGCGGTGTCTAAAGGTGAGGTGAGAGGCTTCGACTCACCCTGCCAAGGGACAATGCCCCGCAACAAGAGCTCCTGCTGAATGGAGGATTCCAACCGCAGTATAACAAGGTCACACACACCCACACACACACATACTCATACTCATACTCATACACCACACACCAACTAGAAGAAGGGGCGTGAAGAAGCGGACAGAGGAGAGAAAGCGCGCGCCCGTCAACAAGCAGCGGAGTCGGAAGACCCACACAACCTTTGCCCCACCCCCCCCCAAGAACTAGAAAAAAAGCGAGGCAACATGGCGGAGAAGATGTACAGCATCTCCGTGTTCAAAACGAGGGGTTCCGGCGAGGAGCCGATCGTGCTCGCGTCGGCCATGAACGTGAGCAGCTTTTCGATCCTGCAGCGGTCCGGCGCGAAGGAGTTCATCACGTTCATCAGCCGAACAGTCGCGGGCCGGACGCAGCCCAACACTCGGCAGCAGGTCGTCGAGCAGGAATACCGGGCGTACACCCACGCCCGAAGCGACGGCCTTGCCTGCGTGGTCTGCACCAACGAGCCGTACCCGGAGCGCGTTGCCTTCGCGCTCTGCAACCAAACGATGATGAGTGATGACCTTGAGCCTGATGAGTTCAACAGCATGTTTGATGGTTTACCCAGGCACAGCTTTGTCATGATTGACAACCAGCCTATTGTTCCTGAACTGAAATATCGGCGGAATTTTGATGAGATTGTATTTCCAGGAAGGTAAGAGAAAGGACATGTCTGAGAAAACAACGAAAGAAGCTACTGCTAGCCCTTCAGTTACGACAAGAGACATCAATTCAAGTGGAAGTGTTGGGAGCAAGATAGTGAATGTGATTTGCTGTAGAAGTAAGTGTGTTGGGAATCCACGCGTCAGTGTGCGAAGGTAATGTGTTGCTGTGAAGGTTCATGTTGCCGTGACAGCAACCGAGTTGTTTCGACCTGGGATGTCGTTAAACTCATCCACATCCTTTTCTGAGGGCAAAAGAAAACGTTGTCGAGTGTCTCAATACATTCCGTCACTCACACTTGCCACTAAACAAGACAAAACAAAAAAACACCAACCTTTGCTTGGACATTGCCTTGCCATACATTCCACAAACAGAATACACTCACAACAGGCACACACATAAAGGCAAAACAAAAACGTTCAATATGTCCAAGAAGAGGGAGACAAGGGACGAAAGCGGGCCAGGCAACGAATCCTCGCAAACACCGCAAAAGAAGGCCAAAAATGTTTCCGGCAATGTCACTGACGTCTCGCCCTGCACTAGCGCTTCCTCGGGGAGCAAAAAGTATGCGGAGAATACTGCGGCTCCAGAGCCCCTCTTTAACGATGCACCACTGTCACAAGTACTGACGGAGGAATACACGAAGAAGTTTGACGACACCGCAACACTTGGTACGCTCCGCGAAGAGTACGGTGACGATGCAGAGAAGTGGCGCAAAGCAATGGCAGAGAAGAACATCCCCGCTGAAGTTGCAAAGCAGGCAGAGAAGCATGTGCTGTGGCCTGCTGTCGTGGACAACTTTTTCCTGTGGAAGGGAGTGGAGGCTGGCGACGTACCATTTACCTTCAAGATGCTCCAGAACCTGGACAGACGCAATGAGAACAAGGACAACAAGAGATGCCACCGCATCAAGCGTCTGCTGCAAGGAGACGTGATTCACATACAGAGTGCCATTGAAACCAACCCAGGACCCCATCTGCTTGCAGTGCTCGATGCTTTCACGACGAAGCACCCTAAGTGGCTCGAAGAAGGGAGTTACATTCTATACCGCGACTACTCGACACTAACCAAGTCAGAAGAGATCGGTAAAGATGACCTCGCAATATCTCGTGTCCAGCATAGCGGGTTGTGCTACATGCACGCAGGGGCAGTCATGCAGCATGTCGTGGTTGCACTGAACTCGGGAGGGACACACCATGAGATGTTAAATGTGGCGAAGTACATTGTGCAGTTCTACGACAATCGTGCTGTTCGTAACCACATTGTGGACAACGTTGGTGGCAACAGTATTGGCTTCATGCGTGACATCATGGGGTTGGAGGGCAAGGATGTGTTGACCACAGGACTTGGCAAGGATGAAGAAGAGGTGGAGTTCATGAGCGGTAAGCTGCGGGAGAGACTCAGAAAATACGGCATTGGGCTGGTGTCAACATTCGCAGTCGAGCCAGCTTTCCAGCAAGCAGACGGGACGAGTTACGATGGAGCTCTGACAGAAAAGTCTCTGGGGCAACATGCCATGGCAGTTGTTGGACACCGTAAAGAAGGCAACAAGCACTACTTCCTGCTACAAAACTGGTGGATCGAGAAGCAGTTCGTGGAGGTGTCGCAGGACTACCTCGCTTCTTCTGGTGCGTCTGTTTCGTTTGTGACAAAGGCTGTGTCAGAGATTCCTATTAATTATCCCACCGTATCAGGAGCATACTCGCTGGAGACGGAGGACCTTGGTGACCATTTTGAACTGGAGATGCGCTCGCTATAAAGCGCAATTTATCACTCGACGTCTCAGTAGTACGAGCAGCCAAAGCAGTCTCTTAGAACCGTGCAGTGGGCAAATGTCTCTATGGCTTTTATTTTTTTTAAATAAGCGCCAGCTTGAAAGGAAATGCTCGACGATGCTGCCCGACAAAGAACAGAAGGGATCCCAAGTGCTGTAACTACCGAACCACGTGTTGAACGGACGTGAGGTCATGCGGGTCTACCCCTACACGACAAATCACACAAACACAACAGGTCAAAAAATCCTGAGTGAGAAAACAACACACGGTGGTGTAAGCGAAGAACAAAAAGGGATGAAGTGGAGTAGGGAGGCCGCGGTGGAGTGGGTGAAGCAGGCTACGGGGCTCCAAGTTCCGTCCGCTTTCCATTTTCGTCCGGACAATGGTCGACTGCGGCCGATTATCCGGTTGGCGGGGGAGGCCGGCGCTTCCGCGGACGCGTACCTGAGGTCCCTGCTAGGGGCCCTGGGGGGCGAGCAGCCGCCGAGCGGGACGGCGCAGTGGGTGTTGGCTTGGTTGGCATGCGCGTCCGCGCCCACGGCCACCCGTGCTGACTTCGAGGAACTGGTCCGGTCGGTGTCGCCGGACCGCGAAGACCCCTCCCCTCGACTGCCTGGCCGCTCCGCCGACGCCTCGCACTCAGACTCGGCGGATTACGCCGCCATCTCCGCCGCCGCGGCCACAGCGGCGGCCCGCGCCTCATCAACTGCCGCCACTTCTGCTGCTGCTGCCGCGGCCGACCCCTCCGCCGCCTCGTCTTCCGCTGCTGCTCCGCGCACCCCCTCGGGGATTCCGCTCCCGGGAACACCGGACGGAGACGAAGAGGTCGCCCGGGCCCTGCAGGTCGACGTGCAGGACACGCCCGCGAGGCGGGTGACGTTTGCGGAACGCCCGGACGACATCCGGCGCCTGGAGGGCCAGGTGGAGCGCCTCACCGCGATGGTGCTGGAGCTCGTGGAACGCTCCTCGCCCCCAGCCCCTCAGCGCCCATCTGTCCAGCGCAGCATGGAAGTGCCGCCCCCGCCTCCCCTCGTCGATGCCTCTCGCGTCCCGTTCGGGTCGCATCACGCGGGGGCAGGCCATGTTCCGGCGCCCTTCTCTGCCCCCCAGCCGCCGGCTCCCGCCCAACCGGTCCAGGAGAACCCATTCGCGGGGCAACATTTCTCGGCACCCTCCCAGACGGAGGTTTTTCAGCAGGACCCGCTCGACGCGCTGGAGCGCGGGTCCGTTCAATCCCAACCAGCGCTGATCACCCCGGGCCCCGGGCTCCTCGACCCCCGTGTGTGGCTGTCCTACGGGCAGGTCGAGAAGTCGCTGCTCCTCGTCCACATCCGCGATATTTTCGCGGAAGTCCTCAACGGGTCGCAGACCCTGGCGAACGACGGCCAGCACCTCCTTCACCACCTCTCGTGCATCCTGCATCTGATGGACGACTCCTCCGACCCAGAGGGGATGGTGCAGCTCGCCGAGAGCACCTTGCACCGCCTAGTGGTACTCAAAACAGGCCTCAAGGCGGGCTGGTCCGTTGCGGCGGACCTCCAGAAGGCGTACCACGAGGAGGACGTGGTGCCCGCCTTTCTCCGCCGGGGGTACCAGGCGATGCGGAAGGCGGACGAGCAGCCAACGAAGCCCGCCCGGTCTCGGGGGTTACCACAGACGAGGCGCGCTGCCCCTCCCCACAGCGCAGCCCCCCAATGTAGGCAAAAAAACGAATCCTGGAGCAAAAAAACAGCAAAAAAACAAAAAAACAAAAAAAACAAAAAAACGCAAAAAAACAAAAAACAAGGCCCTCCTGGTGAACCCAAATACTCGTGCACACGCCCGGCCGAACCTTGCTACACTGCACCTAGGCCACCAAAAAACGCCCAGCTTTTCACATTCTGCCTGCCAAGCCCATTCAGCTACTGCTCAACAATCCTGATAGTTCTGCAGACTGCTTCAAAAGCTTCTGATAAGTACTCGAAATGCCACCTCACCAGACCGCTGGCCTGCATGTGGAAGACCCTGGCTCACCCGAGCCAGCAAGAGTGCACCAGCAGACCACCAGGGCAAAAAAACACAAACCTCCAGAGCAAAAAAACAGCAAAAAAACAAAAAAACAAAAAAACAAAAAAACAAAAAAACAGGTAGGGTGCCAACATTGCAGCCCCCCTTCCGCAGGCGGACGGGGCGCGCACCGGCAACAGGAGGAAGGGGTCTCGGTGAGCGTCCTGGACCGCTTCCCCCCACCTCCGCGCGCGACATCCGGTGGTCGGGCGCTTTTGTTGGAGCCTCCGCTGTCGAACGGCGAGCGGGAGAGACTTGTTGGCAAGGCCAACTCGTACATCGGCGACGCGCTGGCGTTGTCGACGCGACGCGGCGTTCACTCGGTGTACCGGCGCTTCCTAGAGTTCCGCCATCACTGGGAGACGCGATTCGGTACGCCGTTGGACGTTCCGACGGCGGTCGTTCTGTTTGTGACGCGTCTCCTGTCGCGCGAACTGAACCCCATCTCTCCGTCCACCGCGATACAGTACGTGGTCAACGTACAATCCGCGGAGAAGCGTCTCGGTCGACCGATCGAGAGTCAGCTGGTTCGAGACTTCGTCAGGTCCCTGAAGAGGGCGGGTGCTTTGCGGCCGACCAAGCAGGCAGTTCCGGCCACAAAGGAGGATGTGGAGCGCGCCGTGCGCCTCGAATCAGATCCCGTGATGCGTCTGGCCATCACCCTCGCGTGGCAGGGGGCAGCCCGGGTGGACGATGTCCTTACCAGAGAGGCCCGAAACGTGACCGAGAGCTCCGATTTCTGGTCGGTGAACTGGGTCGGCTCGAAATCGGACCCTTTCCGTTTGGGACAGGTGACCGGCGTGGTCCTTCCACCCCCGCAGGATCAGACTCTCCGATCCCTCCTCCGCTCCACGCGCCCGGGTCAACGTATTTTCGCGGGCGTCACGTTCCGCCGCGTCGTGGCGGCGCTGAAGAGGGCCAACCAGGCTCTGACGGGGCATTCCCTGCGCCGGGGGGCGCTGTTTCGCCTCCTGAGGATGGGCGTCGACCTCGACACGCTCCGGAGAGTGTCCCGCCACTCGACCCAGGATGCCCTTGTGCGCTACCTCCCGGAGGCGGAGGTACCCCTCGTCCGGGAGACGGCAGGCGCGTCGGCAACCCTCCTGTGAGCCTCCCTTTGGAACCGGTTTTCCCATACAGGCCGCCGAAGAGAGCTCCTCGTAACCCCCTGTCCAAGTGCTATCCTGGACCCGATGCTTTGTCGCAGGATGTACCCCCCCCGGCGTTTTTGGAAGCGATCCGGCACCATGGGGGCATCGGCGATGCCCCGCCGTCGGATTTTACGCCTTTCGTCACCGTCGCCTACGGGGGCGACCTCATCGTCAACGAGCTTGCCGCTCCTCCGGCGCAGCGCAGCTCGGAGGGGTATTTAGCGCCCATCACGTCCTCCTTCATGGATCTCGACAGGCTCCTTGCCATGGATACACACGGCCTACTCGGAGGCGTGTTGGACGTTATCAGGTCGCGTGAGTCTTTCGAGTCCGCGCTAGTCCGCGACGCCTCCTCTTGGCACTCAGAGGCCATAGCGCGCGGGACCTCGAGGCGGATGTTACACCACCTTCCGGACCTGCTGAAGTACGGTGTCGCGGAGGTAGCACACGAGCATCCGAGAGTCGTGCTCCCCGCATTCACGGTTCCCAAGAAGAGCGGGGGGGAGAGGTTCGTATGCGATGGACGAAAGCTGAACGCTGTCATGCCCCGACCGCCTCCGATGCTCCTGCCCTCCATGCCCGACGTGATCGATCGGGTGCTAAGCTCGGCGGTCGTCTACCTGGCGGATGCGAAGAGCTACTTCTACCAGTTCGAACTGGATGAGGGCGTCCGCGGGTATTTCGGCATGAACCTTGCGGGCCCACGTGGGAGTTTCGTCAGAGCCCGTTTAAGGGCGATGTGCATGGGCTGGAGCTGGGCTCCGGCGATAGCACAGAGAGCTTCTCGCGTCATCCTGCCGGAGACTGACGGTCTCCCGTGGGTTGACAATTTCATCATCGTGGGCGATTCTTTGGCCGAGGCGGAAGAGAAGTTCACACGTTTCGCCCGGCGATGTCGTGAGGTGAACTGCGTACTCAACGACGACGAAGGCCAGTACGGGATCCCCCTCACGCAGTTCGACCTTTTGGGGCTGCGGTTCGATCTGGCCAGCAGCCCACCTCGGTACAGTATGGCCACTGCTTGGGTTGAAAAGCTGCTGCGGTCTTCCGAACTCGCCGTTTTCCGGGGCGGAGCCGTTTCTCCCCGGGCGTTCTACAGGCTGTTCGGCGCTCTGGTGTGGTTCGCGTACACAACGCGTTTTCCCTTGGCGTACGCCCGGTGCGCTCTTTCGTTCGTGCAGAGACTCTCCTCACGACTGTCGGTGGGAGGTCTGCAGGCATGGGACGTGCCGGTGAACGTTCCGGCGTCGACAGCCCGCGAAGTTGAAAGCCTCACGGCGACCATCGGGGAGAACCGGTGGGTCACGCGAGTGGGCACGCGCGGGGGGCAGTCGATCCGACTATGGTCCGACGCCTCCTCAAAAGAATGGGCGGCGCTGCTCGAGGGTGAGCCCGAACGGGTGTCACAGGGCATTTTCTTTGGTCACTTCGCAGAAAAGCACATTTTTTTGAAAGAGCTTTTCGCAGTGTTGAAAGGCCTCGAGCTAGCCGTTAGAGCACACCGAGGAGTGTCCGTAGAGCTGATGGTAGACAACCTACCGGCGGTTCATTGCCTGAACAAGGGCCACTCAAAGAATTACGCGGCGAACATAATACTGTCGCGCATTTTTGATCTGGCCCGAGAGTACGGACTTGAGCTCACGGCTACGTGGGTGCCGACCCACGAACAGAGGGCGGACGAGTACACCCGGGGTACCCAGGCGAAAGAGAACGCGACGCCTGGAGGGTGGTTACCGAAGGAGGAAGATCTCTCGCCTCCTCCGGATCTGACTACTTGAAAGGCCACTGCGTGGTCCCTGGGGGTCCTGGATGGTGTAAGCGAAGAACAAATCAGATTGTGTTTGTATTGTATTTGCCCCTTACCTCTATATTTCCCCCCTTCCATTCGGAGTCGAAGCAGCTACGTCGAGTATTTTTACATAAGCGCCAGCTTGAAAGGAAATGCTCGACGATGCTGCCCGACAAAGAACAGAAGGGATCCCAAGTGCTGTAACTACCGAACCACGTGTTGAACGGACGTGAGGTCATGCGGGTCTACCCCTACACGACAAATCACACAAACACAACAGGTCAAAGTCCTGAGTGAGAAAACAACACACGGTGGTGTAAGCGAAGAACAAATCAGATTGTGTTTGTATTGTATTTGCCCCTTACCTCTATATTTCCCCCCTTCCATTCGGAGTCGAAGCAGCTACGTCGAGTATTTTCTTTCTTTATTTTTCTCTTTCTTATGTCTCGTTTCATTCATCTGTTCCTTTCCCTGGCCCGAGGATTTGTTTGTGCGATTTAACCGGTTAAACCGCTGCCAACGTTCTTTTTAGCTGTAACAAATACTGTCTCCAGGGAAGCAGAAATTGGTTGTCGCAAAAAAATCTAGTTTGCAAAAAGATATCAAAAATAGTCAACCCCACCCTACATGTTTTCGTGCTTCGTATTCTTCTGCGACCACACACATACACCACACACATACACGACACTCAGGCATTTGCAAACACACAAAACTCCTCACTATGGCAACCCTTCACACAAAGTCTTATACACAGTTATATCTAATACATGGGGTGACTCTGCCAAAAATAATACTCCGCAAGACTTCCAAGACTTTGTGAAAGGACATTTTCAAATAATGCGCCAATATCTGGAAGACGGTTTGGGGGGTGGTCAGGAGGGTTAAGACATCGTCATAGCCATAGTCAACGTGGGTATGACTATCCAACAGCAGGGGTGTGAGGGAGGTTCAGGTACCGTCTTGAGGAGTGTCAGAGAGGTATGCACATCCATTGCGAGGGTACCTAAGAGGGTACTATAAGCACACACGTGGGGGGTCTAGGATTATGCGCCGATATCTGGAAAACTCCTATTACTCCCCCCCCCTCTCCCACGTTTCTCTCGTTCACCCGGTGGGTGGTCCCCGGTCCCCCGGCGAGAGTTTCTGTTCGTTCTTTTTTAGTTCTTCCCGAGTTTCCGTCCTTTTCTTCTTCTGTTTTTTTTTGTGCGGCCACGAAAAGATGGTGAATCCCGGAATGGCTGTGCACGAGGCACCATGTCTTCCCATGTATGTGCTCGTGTGCCTTCATGGCACTTGCACTGTACAGAACTCAATGCCTTCCCATGTTGGTTGTGGGTGCCTCGTCCCACGCAGACTGGAATGGCTGTTCACGAGACACCATGTCTTCCCATGTATGTGCTCGCTTGCCTTCATGGCACTTGCACTTTGCAGAACTCAATGCCTTCCCATATTGGTTGTGGGTGCCTCGCCCCGTCTGGGAGTCGAAGGCTCGCACACAGCCCTGGGGGTGCACACTCCCTGCGGGATGTAACCAAACCTGGGAGCATTAGGTTGATAGCTGTTGTCAGGGCACGTCCAGCAGTAGATTTGCGCAAAGAGCGCAAATCTGCCGCAGCAGGGAGTATTTGCCCGACCACGCGGGAAGTCAGCCTCAGGAGCTGGAGCTGAAGGCGCTCGTCGGGTGTATATTTACACGCGTTTTGGGTGTAGCAGAAGCACCGGCTATTGGGCGCTTCTGAGGCTGGTATTCACCGTGTGGCCTATTAAGCAGGACCGAACCCTCTCTCCCCATTTTTTTACATGAGCGCCAGCTTGGAAGGAAATGCTCGACGATGCTGCCAGACAAAGAACAGAAGGGATCTCAAGTGCTGTAACCACCGAACGTGTTGAACGGACGTGAGGTCATGCGGGTCTACCCAGGTCAAAGTCCTGAGTGAGAAAACAACACACGGTGGTGTCAGCGAAGAACAAATCAGATTGTATTTGTATTGTATTTGCCCCTCTACCTCTATATTTCCTCCCTTCCATTCGGAGTCAAAACAGCTACGTCGAGTATTTTATACAGGAGAAAGAATAATAGAACACCCTCTTGTCGTTTTGTCTGCCTTGAGCAACCGCTAACTGTTGTGCTTCGGATAGATCCTCTCGGCAAGCAAGCAGGAGAGCATTGCCCGTAGCACTGTGCAGCTGCGAGCGCAGGCAACAGAGAGGACACGTCTGCAAACTAATTTTTCTATATGCCTGGAAAACACTGTTCCGGCGGGTTTTTTCGGAGGGTAATGAAGACAACAGTATTTATTACTATGTTTACTTCACAGAAGGACGGTGCCACGGTGCGACTCGGCAGCCCCTGCTAAACGAGCGCCACGTGGGGGGTGAAGTGAACGGATTCATCCCTTCCTTCAGCACCAAAAGTCCAGGAATACCGGTATTCCCAGCAATAGAGAGCAAAAGACGCATAAAAGGAGAGAATAGCCGTAAAAGGAACAAAAAGAAAGTTTACGACGATTACCATTTCTTCTCTCTCAAGCCCCGGCTTCGTATGAAATACTACGAGGGGAACGTCTCCTCGTGCTTCATTGGGCGGCAGGCCCAGTTGGCGTTGCGCATCTTCGACACCCCTGTTGCCTCCGTGAGACCGCTCCTCAAAGGTGTGCCACGAGCTGCTGTGGATACCATCGGGCCCCTGACCCTGAGGCCATCCTGTAGAGGATATGGTACCCTAGTACACACCTACGCAGCATGTGGTACCTACGTATAAACCTCCATAGCCCCCCTGTGGGGACCACAGGGTGTTCTACGTGGTGCATACCATCGTCATCAGGAGCACTGACCGACGAAATCGCGCCAAGAGTTGACACGTTTCCGTAAGGGGTTTTGTGTGGGAGAGCTGTGGCAGCGACTTGTGAAGCTGTGGCAGCGGTGGCTTGTGGGTACTGTGAGGTGTTGTAGGTTCAGGGTTTCCAGTGTGAGCCACGAGAACAGGCAGACCAGACACAGACAGGCACAAGCATGATCCGACCGGCCCACAGCACACTTGAAGTGACCCGTGCTTTTTCGTTGACCGCACTACCCTGAGCCCAAATCCTGGACGTGGTTTCAGGTGGCAAATTTGGCAAATGATCATGATCAGAAGGTCCTACTTGGGCGGTTCAGTTTCCTGGTTGCCAAGTCAAAATCTTTTTTCACCACGGCCCGACGCGTCACTGTTGCTGTGTGCGCTCGGATTGGCGGCGCTCAAGCGGCCACCTTAAGTCACTCGGTTGTTTGTAAAGATTGCTCCGTTCTTCTCCCTGACTTCTCCCTGACTTGTTCCCGGATTAAGATGACAAATACTACTACTACTACTACTTAGCTGAAACTACTACACGGCACGGGTGGCCCTCAACTGGTTGGAAAAAATCCCTGCAGGTGTACGTATTAGTACTTAGGTGCGGCTTCTCCTCGTCTAGCCTCCGTAGAACGAAGCACCGGTGAGCGCCTCCGAGCATTTATGGCACACACGGCGGAAACACCGGGACAAAACGAAAAAGCGAACCAGGAGCAAAATAGAAAACAGTAGGGGAGGGGGAAAATATGAAGCCATGAACCGCGCGCAAAAACGAGGGAAAAAAAGGAGGGAAAAAAAGAAGAAATACGGGGGGGGGGGCGTTTCGTTCTGTTCTCGATGCTTATATGCGGTCCTTTTTCAGAGGGTCTTTGCCGGCCCCGTTTTCTTTTGTTCTCCTTCTTGCGCCTTCCCTTCGGAAGAAACACCTGCCTTGTGGAACTAGCTCGCGACGGTTACCGTGCTACGGAGTTGGCTTTCGGTCTCACGGATCGTTGACGGTCCACCCCTGCTTGAGTCGGTTCGTACCTATCTCTTGAACCTGCATCGAAGTGCCTGTCGCTGTTTATCACAGTGAAACACGGTCCACCGCAGTCTATCAGGTCCATCCCGAGTCCCTAGAGCTGCATCGAATTGCCCGGTGCTGTATTCTTCGGTCTATCACGGTCTATCAAGAGGGGATGGACCGGCTCACTGTTATCGAATTGCCTGCTGCTGCTCATCACGGTGTCCCACGGTACACCACGGTCTATCAGGTCCCGGCTCGTTCTTGGCAACAAGTTCAGCGCCCGAATCCAAGCAATGTTTCTCAGCTAGAGGAAGCAACCGTCGTAACAAGGTTTTGCTGTAGGTGAACCTGTAGCAGGATTTTCAATTCTGCATGGAACGAGGAAACGACTTCCAAACAGATTGGCAACCGAGGATTCGAACATGGTCATGAAGGAAATCGAAAATCCCGAGCAATCGGAAAGGCAAAACAACTGCACCCCTCAGCTCAACTGCGGTTGATCGAGGGTAGGGGTGCATCTGACAAGGGCATGCGCGACACAGCGGTGTCTAAAGGTGAGGTGAGAGGCTTCGACTCACCCTGCCAAGGGACAATGCCCCGCAACAAGAGCTCCTGCTGAATGGAGGATTCCAACCGCAGTATAACAAGGTCACACACACCCACACACACACATACTCATACTCATACTCATACACCACACACCAACTAGAAGAAGGGGCGTGAAGAAGCGGACAGAGGAGAGAAAGCGCGCGCCCGTCAACAAGCAGCGGAGTCGGAAGACCCACACAACCTTTGCCCCACCCCCCCCCAAGAACTAGAAAAAAAGCGAGGCAACATGGCGGAGAAGATGTACAGCATCTCCGTGTTCAAAACGAGGGGTTCCGGCGAGGAGCCGATCGTGCTCGCGTCGGCCATGAACGTGAGCAGCTTTTCGATCCTGCAGCGGTCCGGCGCGAAGGAGTTCATCACGTTCATCAGCCGAACAGTCGCGGGCCGGACGCAGCCCAACACTCGGCAGCAGGTCGTCGAGCAGGAATACCGGGCGTACACCCACGCCCGAAGCGACGGCCTTGCCTGCGTGGTCTGCACCAACGAGCCGTACCCGGAGCGCGTTGCCTTCGCGCTCTGCAACCAAACGATGACCGAATTCACCGAAGCGTTCGCGGGGCAGTACGAAACGGCGACCAACCTGAAGGACAACCACTTCGACTGGCCTCAGCTCACGAAGACGCTCACCAAGTACCAGAACCCGCGAGAGGCCGACCAGGTCCTCAAGATTCAGAAGGACCTGGAGGAGATTCAGACGCTCATGTTGCAGAACATGGACAAGGTCATGACACGAGGCGACAACATCAACGACCTGGTATGTCGCGGATGACTGGATAACCCTGCTTTTTCTCGGCAACGAAACAGCGTGATTATTCTAGGATTCTTGAGCCCCGTTGGACCCCGTCGGAACCCCGTTGGACCCCGATGGACCCCCCTAGAATAAAACCTTCAAACTATGAAAAAGCGAAAGAAGAAAGCACACAAAAATGGAGGCAAGTTCCTACCCAAACAGTGAACAAGAAGCGCACTCGAAGATGAAGCTCGTGTAGCAGGTACACTTGGTCAGTCTTGGCTAAAGCAGGACTGGCGGCCCTCCGAGATGTAAATATCAAGAACGAGCGATTTGCTCGCCACACCGCAACGGACCTCCACCAGGGGTTTCCCTGGTTTCATCCTGTCCAGGCATAGTTGACCCTCAGTCGGGTCCCAACAAGTGTACTTGACCTCAAATTCCTTTCCAGTAAAATCTGGATCTCGGGCTACAACGCCGGAAGTACAATAAACACGTGCAGGTTGAGAAGTCCGGAGACTTGTCGTACGCAAGCAAAACGTTCTACAAGACCGCGAAGAAGACGAACAGAAGTTGTTGCATCGTCATGTGATACCGGCGACAGACTCGTGGACAGGCGGGAGGGGAGCAGATACGAGGCCAGCCAGCTGGGACCAGTCACGCCAGGTACGCCACGACGAAGAGGCAGCCAGCTGCAGCGAACCTCAAAGCGAGGCAACGCTCTGCAGCCCACACGACAAATAGGCACCGGGCGGCCCCTCGGTTATTTTGTACCGTGACCCTTGTTTAGCCCTTGTCAATGTCGCCTTTTTACCTGAAAACGCGAGGCGACAATAACACGGGAAGACGGTCCTCAATAGGGTTCCCTGTATTTGCATGAAGAATGTCTCATCCTCACCAACGGCTTCCCGTGATAGTGTCGCCTTTTAGGAAAGGTGCGTTTAGGTAGGCGACACTAACACGGGGGGGTTGGTAGGTCGCAAGAAAATGATATGCCTCTGCGTCGTTGTCACACGGCCACCTGTGTTGTTTGTGGTTACATCGTTGCATATGGTTAGTGTTAGATCGTTGCCTCTTATTAGTGTTACATCTTTGCCTGTGGCTAGTCTTACATCAGTGTTACTTATTTGCCTATGGCTGTCACATCTTTGCCTATGGCTGTGTTACATCGTTGCCTGGGTGTTCAGCTGCCACGTGCCATGCCTTCATACGAGCCGTGCCTGGCGCTGTCCACTTCCGACGCTCTATGGCCCCGTACATTCTACTCTATCTTCTACACAGATTAGACGCGTCAACAGGCGGGGCACTAAGGATCGGGTTGATGAAACAAGAAAAGAAAGAAGACTTCGCTCCGTTCAGTTTTTTCCTCCTTCGTCTCTTTTTCTTCATCTTCTTCTTCTCCTCCGTCTTCTTCTTCTTCTTCTTTTCGTCTGTGCTTCGGTCGCGGCCCTCCGGCGCGCCTTCTTAACAGTAATATTACTCTTGCGGGTCGCCCTTAAATGTATTGTACAGGCTAATAAGACGATTGATCAGAATTCCGTACCTGAAAATGACAACAGTAATAACACTCTTGCGGGTCGCCCTTAAATGTATTGTACAGGCTAAAAAGACGATTGATCAGAATTCCGTACCTGAAAATGACACAGGGTAGATACAAGTAGGAAAACGATCAACCGGCACGCACAAACAAAACGAAGCACCTGTCTTTTTCACTGCACGAAGCCAAAACCTCGGGCGTTTCTCTCTGTACTTGCGGCTTGCTTGACTGAAACGCCAACTACCGCAGTCTATCGTCGCAAATTGTTGGCTGCACGCCTAGTTCACACTGCCACTACCACGTGCACCAGGGGACGGCACATGCCCTCGACGCGAAGGAGGCGTAACGAAGTACGCTAGCTCAAACCACCAACCACACGAGGAGACCTTGATCAGAAGCTGGAGTTGAGGAGGGTGTAAAACGATCATGCTCAGGCTAACTTCCCCGGGCACGTACTATACAAGTTTGGCAATGGAAAATACTCGAGGGGCTGCCTCGTGCTTACTTCGAAGGAGGCAAGAGGGGGAGAAACAATAGAACGACAAAGTGGGTCTTTTTTACCCAGATTCACCTGTGTTTCATGTGGGGCTACAGCACATTCACCTCCCTTGGTCTTGGAATGTTGCGATAGTGGGGAGTCCTTGGCTACTTCGACCCTTGATCTTTCGCAACTGGCAGCCTCCTCAAGTATTTCCTACAAAGCACTGCTTGAAATTGAAAGCAGGTGCTTATACAAAATAAATGTGGCTCCAGTTTCTGACGCTGGACTCCCCCGTGTAGACTTATAAGGACCCCCCAGTAATAGGAGTTTTCCAGATATCGGCGCATAATCCTAGACCCCCCACGTGTGTGCTTATAGTACCCTCTTAGGTACCCTCGCAATGGATGTGCATACCTCTCTGACACTCCTCAAGACGGTACCTGAACCTCCCTCACACCCCTGCTGTTGGATAGTCATACCCACGATGACTATGGCTATGACGATGTCTTAACCCTCCTGACCACCCCCCAAACCCTCTTCCAGATATCGGCGCATTATCATAAATCACCCAAATGTGTACTGCGCCAATATCGGACCAATGTTTTTACACTCTTGATATACTTGATATACTTGATATACTTGATATACTTGATATACTTGATATACTTGATATACTTGATATACTTGATATACTTGATATACTTGATATACTTGATATACTTGATATACTTGATATACTTGATATACTTGATATACTTGATATACTTGATATACTTGATATACTTGATATACTTGATATACTTGATATACTTGATATACTTGATATACTTGATATACTTGATATACTTGATATACTTGATATACTTGATATACTTGATATACTTGATATACTTGATATACTTGATATGATTTGATATATTGATATGATTGATATGATTGATATGATTGAGACAAAAACTATCCACCCGGCGCACACGGCACCCGGCACAATGATTTTGACACTGATTTTTGTCATTGTTTCGGGTTCGTCACTTTTCGGTAAAACTTTTTCAACGCCGACGTAATCAAGAAAATCAAGAGAGAAAAAAAAAAAAAAAAAAAACGGGGGAGGGAAACCAGGAGCGAGCGGGAGGTCAGGCAACCCCAAGTCACAGGAACAAAGCGCGCAAAAGAGCCAGGGAGCAAGTCAGCCCTTGACAGGGGTAGCTCGGAGCGCAGCATCATCATCAGTCAGCGGTAGCAAAAACAAACAAACAAACCCAGGAGCAGGAGCGGAGCAGGGAGAGATGGTTGACCTCACTCTCCCTGATGCTGTCGTGACTCGGCCTGACAAGCCATCCTCCGGGGGAGTCACGGGGGATGGCCTCCTCAGCAGCAGTCTCTAAGGGCCCCCGGTTGTTTTAGTGGGTAGCGTTCGGCCACCATAGCTCCACGAACGTAGTCCCACACTCTCCGCTTAGTCCACGGGGGTCGTGCGTAAAGCATTTTTTCCGGGTTACAAAAAAAAAAAAAAAAACGGCGGCGTGAAGTCGCACCCGACCGAGTCACGTGGTACAGCGACAGCGAGGCCGCAATCTTGCGTGTCCGCCGCGGAGAGCCCGGCGACCCCGTCGCCAACGCTGTAGGCGAGTACGCGCAGTGCCTTCGATGGAGTAAGGGGCACGCCGACAACGCCTTCATCAACCGGGCGGACGAGGCGGCGACCCAGGCACTTCGGGACAGAGGACCGGGTCTAAGCATGGAGTTGCTCCACCTTTTAAACGGGGTGAAGTCTGTGTGCTGTCTCGTGGCTGAGGAGTTCCCGATGCTGGAGAGCCCCATCCGTTTCGTGCGGCGCGTCTGGCGTCACCGCCGCACGAAGACGGCCATGAGGAGTATCCGAGAGCTGGCATCGGCAAAGACGACAAAGGGAAGCACCCTCGGCTCCCTCGAGACCATACCCGGGGCGGCAGACCTCCTGCAGTCCATCGTGCGGCGTGCGGTAATGCCTCGAGGCACAAAGGTCAACTGTAAACGGTGCGCGGAGATGGCAACCGCCCAGCATGTACTGCTGGCAGACGACGCGACGCACAATGATGTGTCTGATATCATGGAAGCATACCCACAAGACCGACCACATCTGAGGCGACTCCTCGAAGACTTTGCGACAAGACGAAGGCCCACAATCCGCCACGTGGCCAGGCGCGTGAAAGCGCTATGTGACGACCCGCTCGCGGCTCGTTGGTCATCCCTCGTTTTGAGATATCTCGATTAGTGCATGCTTGATTTGACAGTGAAAAAGGCGACTAGCGGAAAGGAGAAAGACAGTAAGGAGAGTGGACATTGGGCGGCCGACAAAAAAAAAAAAAAAAAAAAAAAAACGCTAACCCAAACAACTTCCGCCGGCAGAGAAACCTTGCCTAAAGAAATCAACTGCCTTCGGGTAGGCTAGTCTGACACGAGTTGTCGTCGGGGAAAAAAAAAAAAAAAAACATTTCGTTGCAGGCTCGACATGATCGGCGCACGCGCGGCACATCCGGCGCACCTCACGATATCTTCTTCCAGCCACCCCAAGCAGCACCTAGGAACACCCGAAGCCACTTATCTTGTGTATCTATTGACACAACCTCCTGAACTCGTCTTGGTGAGGCGTTGCCATTAACAGGATTGGGCAGAGTCTTGTTCGTGACAAAGAAGCTGTTGGTGAGACCAAAGTCAGATGGTGCATTAGAGTTGTTGGCACAGACGTACACATAGATCTCAGGTATTGCTAAGTTTGTGTTGAAGTCAAATGAGGTTGGTTGATTCAATGTTGTCAGTGGGTTGAGATCTTTGCGACTAAGGTCAATTCTCTGCCAGCTACTCCATGTACCTTTACTGATACGCGAGTAACGCTTTATGCTGTAGACAGCTATCAGTTCCTGTATAACATAAGAATCAAAAGACTTCACATCAAGAATAATCTCGTAGCTGCCCACATATTCACTGGGACCGTTTTGGAACGTTGCGAGCTTGTACATCAGATACACACCATTTGCCGAATATGTGTCGAGATTGATTGTGGTGTTGCTGGGAAATCCCCTGTGGTCGTGGTAGGGTTGGTATATCTTACTTTCGACTAGTCTTGTTGTCAAAGCATTGTCTTTCACATCCATCACACCTTCCAAGGTTGTCTGCAGTATTGAATCTTTAGTGTCTATCAGGGTTTCGAGCTCACTTCTTGCTGTATTGATTTTCCCACCGACTATTTCATCAATATGCTTTGTCACGACATTGGCATTCTCCTTGATAGCAACATGCCCATCAGGTGCAGCGTCTGTTAGTATTGATTTTGATTTCTCGTGTTGATAATAACCAAATACCATTTTTAGTACCAATACACATCATTGGGAAGTGTATCACTTATGTCAGTTGTTAGATGGAAATGTTGATGTTGTAGCAACCCTCACGTACGTTGATGTTGATGTTACAGCACCCCTCTACACACACGTCTTTACTATGATCAGTGTATTGTGTTGTGACAGTTTCCTTGGCGTCTTCAGACGATTTCTCTTCTTCTTCTTCTTCACATTCAACTGAAGGTGTTGACGATAACAAAGATGATTCAGCAGATGACGATTCACAAGAAGGAACGGGAGAGGGTGGAGAAGAGGAGTCAATTGCTTTCTGCATGTTCTTGTTATGTTTCTTCGACAAACAGTGCTGCTTATACCCAAGTCTCTTGATACTCTTTTCACACACATCACAGAAAACCACATCATCCTTATGCCTCTGGTATGACTCTCTCGCTGATGCAATCATCTTCTCTTTGTTCCCGATGTAGTACTTTCTGAAGTATTCTGGATCTTTTGACGTCATTTTATATACAATCTTTTGTTTCATTGACACAATCCAAATTCTTTTCTTGTTGCCTTAATTACATTTAAAATAGTAGAAATGAGAAATGCAATTGAAGATCCACCACCTCCAGATGCGCGGGGAAAGATTAAGAAGGTAAAGGTAGAATACACAAAGCAGATCAAGGATTACGAGAAGCAGATCAAAAAGATCGATCAGGTGCTGACACTTGGGGTGTTGGGTGTTGATACGATACAAGCCATACGACAGTATGTAGCCCACATTCAAGACAAGATATCAAAACTCAAGTCGGAGCAGAATGTGGCTCTAGCTCCATTGCGGGAGGAGCAGAAGCATGAGAAGTTTGTAAAGAAAAGGATCACCGATAAGGAGGTGCTATCATTCATCAAGGCTGAAGATGAACGTGAACAAAAACTACTACTACTACTAGGGTCCCAATGGTTCACACTGACAACAAACAAAGGCTACACCCAGCCAATGGCGCCGCGGAGGGGACTGTTGCAGGGGTCTCCGCTGAGTGTAATTCTATACCTCTATTACACAGCCGATCCACCTGCAATCGAACAATGCAAGGCCTACATCGATGATCTGACGTCTCATGCGACTATCGACTCTGTCCCCGCCCAGATCAAGACGCTCAACGACTGGATGGCGCGCAAGGGGATGAAGATGGCTCGAAGGAAGCTCGTAGTGGTCGCAACGAGAGTTTGCAAGTTGTCGGTACCCGGACACGGCGAAGTCACGACGCGGCTCTCCTCAAGGCTCCTCGGAGGGTGTCTCCATGGGGACAAGGACCATGCAACCTGCACTCGCAACCGAGCCAAGATGGAACGCTTCAGCCGAGTCTGCGCACTTGTCGCACAGTCGTACTTCTGCTCCACGAGAGGCAAGTGCGACCGATACAGAAGTCATGCACTACCGACCCTAGCGGTACAAGCGATCGCCAAGTGCTTTGACCATACAACAAGCTGATCCCGAAGCACCGCGGCAGTAAGGGCATCGCAAACTACCCAGCATGCACCTTCGGTTACGGGATGACACCTGTGAAGGATTTCGCGGAACAGCAGAGGGCAAGGGCGTACATGGCTGCTCACCCCCACGCCACGGAAGGACGCATACCGGCGACCGGTTTCGAGCTAGGGCCACCACGAAGAGGCCGAAAACCGTACATTGTTACGTGGACGGAAAAGGCCCTCCGGAAAGCCGAAGCCGAAGGCGGGGAGATCAAGGTGGCTACCGACGGCAGCTACCACGAACGAGAAGGCAGGGGGTCCGTAGGCGTCTACGTCAACGGGACGGCCTACGGGGCAAAAATCCAAGGTAGGATCAGCTCCAGCACAGACGCAGAACTGTGCGCGTTGATGGTGCTCGCCACAGCCCTAGACGCAGTGCAGCCCCAGGCCACAGTCACTCTGCGCAGTGACAGTCAGAGTGCGATAGCCCGCACGCGGAACCCCCGGAAAGGAGACCCCGTCGCCGCGGTTCTGCGCAACATCCCGGTGGTCCAGTGGGCAAGGGGCCACCGCGACAACGCGGATATCAACGCGGCCGACGAAGCAGCGACCAATGCGCACCAAAGTATCCGCTCATTCGACATCGAGTGGTGCTACAGCGTAGCCAAAGTCACAAGGCTGTGTCGACGCCGACGGCAGCAGCCCGACGACAACGACGAGGCGAATGACCTGGTGCAGCTGGAAGAGAGTGGCCGTTTCCTGCGGAGGAGCCGCAACTGCAGCCGTGACATGGCGGTCCGCGACCGACTGACGAATGAAGTGCCGCCACGGTGCCTCAGCACGCAAACCCTCCGGGCACTGCGGAAGCTACACGGCGCGACGGACTTGCTCCAGGCCCTGGTCCGAAGGACGATCATGCCGTTTAGAACGAGCGAGGCGTGCGCCGTCGTAGGATGCGTTGAACGAGGAAGTGCTAAGCACGTGCTCACGGCCAACGACGAGCTTCACGTGCGGAGTTATGGACCCGAAGCAGACCTGGCGAGAATTTATGGACAATGCAACGTGACGTACTGGCAAATCATGGACGACTTCGCAGCGCGCAACGCCACTGTAATGAAAAGTGTATGCGAGCGGATCAGCTACCAAGAGCCCAGCGGAAAGGCTGCGGAGTGGGCATCCTGGCTCAAGCATGAATTAAAGTCTAGCCCGATACAGTAGAGCTTCCTAACCAACCCCCCCGCCCACCGACCACACGCACCAAGCTGAACCTCACAAACAAACAAAGGTCGAAAGACACCAATCTGTACGTCCCACGGGATCGTCGGAAACACAAAAAACGGGGGAGGGAAACCAGGAGCGAGCGGGAGGTCAGGCAACCCCAAGTCACAGGAACAAAGCGCGCAAAAGAGCCAGGGAGCAAGTCAGCCCTTGACAGGGGTAGCTCGGAGCGCAGCATCATCATCAGTCAGCGGTAGCAAAAACAAACAAACAAACCCAGGAGCAGGAGCGGAGCAGGGAGAGATGGTTGACCTCACTCTCCCTGATGCTGTCGTGACTCGGCCTGACAAGCCCCCCTCCGGGGGAGTCACGGGGGATGGCCTCCTCAGCAGCAGTCTCTAAGGGCCCCCGGTTGTTTTAGTGGGTAGCGTTCGGCTCCACGAACGTAGTCCCACACTCTCCGCTTAGTCCACGGGGGTCGTGCGTAAAGCATTTTTTCCGGGTTACAAAAAAAATACTCGAGGGGCTGCCTTGTGCTTACTTCGAAGGAGGCTAGAGGGGGAGAAACAATACAACTACAAAATGGGTCTTTTTTGTTGAACGCTTACGCCCGCCACTAAACCGCCGGAACTCCAGAAAACGGCGATACACGGAGTGGATTCCGCGACGCGTGGACAGCGCCAGGGCATCCCCAATGTACGTGTTCGCGGTCCGGACAAGACGTTCCCGCTCGCCGGGGGAGAGCGGGGGCTCCGACAGGAGAGGACGTCCGCGTCGCCCCGCCACAGGAGGTGGGAAACGGTCCAAGGCACCTACTGCCTGGCCCTCCCCTTGGCTGAGGTTGCTCGCTGAGGGTGCTGGGAGTCGGGGTGAGCTTCGCCCGGGTGTTGGGTGCGGGACTTCGGGCTGCGCTTCCTGGACGGCTTGGGGGCGGGCTGTTCCTCGGCTTTCTGCAGGGCCTGAAAGGCGTTCCGAAGATACGGAGGGAACCCGGCCTCGTGCTGGTGGCGGTGTTGGAGGCCGGCGGCCAACGACCAGCCGGCCTTCAAGGCCGTCTTGAGGACCATCATGCGGTGGATGGTGTCCCTCCCCAGCTCTACCAGGGCGTCGGGGTCGGAGGAGTCGTCCATCAGACGCATGATGGACGTTGCGTGGCTGAGCAGGTGTCCTGCGTCGTTGGCGATGCTCGGGACGGCGTCGAGTATATCCGCGAAGAAGCCGCGGATGTGGACGAGCGCGAGAGACCTCTCGATGGGAGAGAGGCTCACCCAGAGCTCGGGGTCGAGTAGCTCTGGTCCGGGAGAGAGAAGCGTGTGGGAGCCCTGGACCGACCCGCCTCCCCCCAGCGAAGACGGGTCCTCCGGAAAATCCGGAAGAGGATGGCTGGCGTAGGGCTGGCGGGGCTCGGCGTACGGCTGGTGGCAGGATGCGGCTGGCGGGCAGCGATAGCCCACTGGCAGAGGACCGCCCACGACGGCTTGCGGAAGGTTGCGAGGATTGTCCGGCAACAGGACAGCCCGCGGAAGGCGAGAAACGTCAACGAGGGGCGGAGGCGGCGGGAGTGGTCTCGTGAACGCCGGAAGCTGATGCAGTACTGGACCGGGGCATGTGCCCACCGACGTGGGCGGAACGGGACGGGAGCCCGCGGGTGCCGCCTCAGGTGCTGCCTCAGGGGCGGGCGAAGGCCGGACGGGTGGCGAGGTGCGCGTTGGGAGGGCCGCCATCACCAACTCGGTGAGGCGGTCGATCTGACGCTGCAGCCGGCCTATGTCCGACGCGCGGTCGTCCCCGGCGGAGTTGCATTCCCTCAGATCGTCGTCATCTGGGCTGAGGGGATCGTCGCTCTCGGCGAAAGAGACACGTCGCGCGGCTGGGGGAGATGGGCCGAACAATGCAGCGGTGGTCGAGTCGTCAGCGGGAGAAACGGTCGCGGGGAGCGGCATGTGCCCCGGCGTCTGCGGCGGGGGCGTGGCCTTCGGAGACGAGCGGAGCAGGTCCGCGAACTCGTCCGCGGTGGCGGACGGAGCCGACGCGACCGCCAGCCACGCGAGGACCCACTGGGCCACGCCTTCGGGGGGGGCCTCCTCGTCCGTGTACCCCAAAGCGCCCAGAAGGCGCCTCAGCCCCGCCTCCGCGGTCCCCTCGACGTCGCGCGCGACCTTGAGTACCGCCGCGAGCCGGCGGTTGCTTGCGGTGAATGAAAGAAGGGACGGGACATCAGTCCCGACCACCCTCTTCACCCAACTCACCGCGCCCGACCTGTCGAGTTGCTTCGGTTGTTGAACGCTTACGCCCGCCACTAAACCCAGATTCACCTGTGTTTCGTGTGGGCTACAGCACATTTACCTCCTTTGATCTTTTGCAGCTGGCAGCCTCCTCAAGTATTTCCTAAAAAGCAGGTGCTTATACAAAAAAAAAAAAAAAACATTTCGTTGCAGGCTCGACATGATCGGCGCACGCGCGGCACATCCGGCGCACCTCACGATATCTTCTTCCAGCCACCCCAAGCAGCACCTAGGAACACCCGAAGCCACTTATCTTGTGCATCTATTGACACAACCTCCTGAACTCGTCTTGGTGAGGCGTTGCCATTAACAGGATTGGGCAGAGTCTTGTTCGTGACAAAGAAGCTGTTGGTGAGACCAAAGTCAGATGGTGCATTAGAGTTGTTGGCACAGACGTACACATAGATCTCAGGTATTGCTAGATCTCAGGTATTGCTAAGTTTGTGTTGAAGTCAAATGAGTCGTAAGTTGCTAACGACCAACATCGGAACCCGCTTCGCAGCGACGTTGGTCTTCTGGCTGCGGAGTCTATCATGGGTCAGCTCCAACCCTCTCCCGACGACAGGCGTGGAACTCGCGCTTGATTTTGACACAAGGGACACAGAGTTGCTTGATCTCTTGTTGGGTAAAGGTGTGTTTCCGTATTCATACTTCGATAGTCCGAAGAAGTTGAGAGCGAAGTCACTGCCATCGATACAACTATGGTATGACTGCCTAAAGCAGGGTGACATCAAACAAGCTGACTACGACAAAGCATGCAATGTGTGGAATATGCTGAAGTGCAAGACCTTCAAAGTCAACGCAAATATACCTCTTGTCGTCGAAGGCGCTCAGCGCTATCTTCTGAGACCTCACAGTGTGCAGCTGGTGATCCTTCTTCTCAATGCTATTGATCGTCACAACGTGCTTCTTGTGAGATGCAAGAGTGCTTCGATATGTGTCCAAGTGGAGAGTTTTGCTGACAGACTTTGCAATACCTTTAGCCTTGTTGTCTCCGTTCTTCTTGATGGTCGAGTAAGCATAGCACTTCGCCCTCAAGCCAATGAACTCTTCCATCACATCACCTGCCAGCTCGTCTTTGAACTTCCCTGGAACCTTCTTGTTGTGTACGTCATGCAGTTCATGGGTTGTTGGGTAGTTGCTGAAGTCAAAGTGCTCAGACAGCTTCGCAAGCTCCTCATCCAGGTCTTTCGTTGTTATCTCTAACACAAAGCTGTCAGTATCAGTGTAGGCCATTGTCACATTCTCCCTTCCGAAATGTGGGACAAGTGTATCGTAGAAGAAGCTGCTCATAAGAAGCTTGCTGTAGTCGAGGATTTGTGATCCAATGTAAACTGGCTTGTCAAGAGTAACGTCGTTCTGCATGAATTGAAGTAACTTGCTGCTCTTCAGGTCGACAGTGCTGCAGTTGAAGAATGGCTTGCTTTGCCACTTTGCTATGTATTCCGCGATTTCCTGATCTGTCATTTGGACCTCTTCCCCATTCACTTTCTTTGTCTTGTCGTAAGGGATGTTCCTCATCTCTGTTCTACCACGAACGTTTTCCAGTGTCTTCCCATAGATCGAGTTGTTCAGCAACTTATACAAGTCCTTCTCGAAATCATTCCTTGCCTGTGCTCTCAATGCACTGTTCTTGTCGATGTACGGCTTCATGATGTAGTCCTGCTTGAATGACGCAATTCGATGGACCTTCTTCAACTTGAGACCCTGCCTGAGGAGGAACTGCAAGTACTCAATATTGTATGTTTGCTTCACTCTATCCTTGAAGTCTGCAATAAGCTTCCTATCCTCTGCATGCTTCTCGACACCAAGTACTGTCTTCTGGTAGTCTGACAACTCTTCATCTCTGACTGTTCGATTGTATGGTGCAAGAGGGAAGTCCCAGTGCTTGTCATGAAGGGAGGACGGATACTCAAGGTCAACTCCCAGAACATACCCTATGTCGCTCGTTGTATTGTAGTTGGTAATCATCTGCTCCACCTCCACCAAACTCTTGTTTGAATTCATCCACTTGATGTCACCATAGGGAAGCTTCTTGCACATGGCCCACCCATACAAGTTGTTTGCATCAATGTACAACAGCCACTTGTCTCCATCCCTTCCCTTGCTGTCACCTCTTGTGTGCTTGTTGTTCGCCTCGCAGTGCCTCTTCACAGCACATGTGAAACCTCCTCGTTTTTGGTCTTCAAACAACTCATACAGTTCTGGGTCAGTCAGGCTCTCCATGGTAACACAACCCTCTTCACGTTGTTGCAGTAACCATGCATCATAGCTAAAGCTAGGGAGACTGCAGTAGTCGCATATGTCAAGCTTGTGTGTTTCGTGGAGATTCTTCCTTTGTGCCTGTAGGACGTCGGCAAGACCAAGCACATCCATGTTGAGGTAGAAGTCGTGGTAGTGAGTTACAACCAAGGCGTACTGTTGAGTTCTATACATATCTATGAGGTATGTAAGTCTTACAGCACAGCACTGACCTCCTGTACAATCCCTGTCTTCAAGTTGAAGTCAACCACCTTATCGTAGTACACCAAACAGTACAAGTACATGTCATAGCTGGTGTCTCTCTCAATGTTGACAGTCAGTGTGTTCGCCTGAGTGCTTGACACACTGTCTTGGTTCAATGTGTTCTGTAGGTCAAAGCAGTACAAAGGATAGTACTTCCAGTCATTGTAGGACAGCAGCCCTTGAGTGGTGAACCCCATTGCCTCAGGGTCTATGTACGCACTGTGCATCTTCATGTATTCCTTGTAAGCAGACTCCCACTTGTTCTTCCCCATCTCAATTTCAATGTCTTTGCTTGGCACCTTGAGGCCGTTCAGGTCAACAGAGATCTTCTTCACCATGCCACTATCAAAGCGTGACACATCATGTTCTTGACTGGTTTCCCTGACTTTCGTTTGACAAAAGATGATGGCACGTTTGATCCTTGTGTGGGACTTGATGGGGACAGGCCATGAGAGGTATGTATCACCAGCTGCAAACTCTTTTCTCTAGATTTGCGAAGACTCAAAGACAGCTTGAACCATGCCAGACTTACTGATGTAGTTGAGAACCCCAGCGAGTGGTGAAGGAGCCAACGTGACACGAGGCATCCATATCCTCATGCCATAGCCCACCCAGTTCAAGGCACGGTCACCCACCCCAGCAGAGCGAAGTACAAGAGCACTGTCGTCACTCACCTCAAAGTTGAACTCCATAGGTATGTTGGTGAACATCTTCTTGTGGTGTTGGAAGATGTTGAAGATGAGGCTGAGAGGCACCATGCAATGTATCTCTTTGTTCCCTGTGGTGAGTCTTGCACGGTGAGCAGTACTCGAGTCTCTGTTTGCAGTGTCATCAAACCCGTCAACGTGATCATCATTAATGACATCCTTCCAAGTGATGTAGTGACTAAGCAGATTGCTCCCCACAGTGCCATCATACTGCTTCGTGAAGTGAATGAGCGACTCAGCATTCATCTGCTGCCCTGCAAAGTTAGGAGTGTCCTCGATGTTGACACCACCGATCTTGAGTGTTTTCCTTCTGAAGAAGTTGAGTACATTTGACGCAAAGGCAGCCTTGTTGTCATTATTATCAGCAAATGTCCATGCTTCTGTTGCAGCCAGGTTCTTGTGTGTTGCAAGATTGTCATAACCGTTGCCACCTGCGTTGACCTTTACCATCTTGAAGGACATCTCCAAGAACCCTTCAATGTGGCTGCTCTGGTCAAGCAAGGTGAAGGTAAAGTCCCGCTCAACTCTTCCAAACTGATTCTGCAGGTTGCTCGACTTACCAGTGTCTTGGATTGTGATGTAGTCGTACCCACTGACATCGGAGTGTCTCTTGGTTTTCTCACTGAGATTGTAGAAGCTCATTTTGATAGGCGGATTCTATCTTGAGCAAAGAGAAATTTCTGTAACTGTGGTTCATCATTGAGGATTTCAGGTCTGAGTGAAGGGAAGGATCGTTGTGCTATTCCCTGCATGAGCTCAAAGGATGGATCTAGTGGCGGGAGGAGTTTGAGTCTTTTGGGAGGTCTTTGTGTGTCTTTGTGGCTTTCTTGTGCTTCTTCTTGTGGGTGAGATCGCTTTCCCCCTCTCTTTGGAGGAGGAGGAGGTGATGGTTGCTTTGGCTGTGTGCGCATTTGCTCCGTGTCGTCACTTGTGTGATCTCTTTCCCTCTTCCGACGTTCTCTGGCCTCTGCTCGAGGATTACTTGTCAGGTCCTTCTCTCGCCAATCAGGACCAGCAATCTTAGACATGAAGTTGTCCATTTGTGACTCATGTTCTGCTTGTTCTAGAGCAGTGCTTGGAGGATGTCCAAAGTCTGCTTCTTCTTGCCCATGTCGTACTTCTTCTTGTGTTTCCTCTTCTTTTTCATCCCCATGCTCCTCCTCTTCCTCCCCTTTTACTTCCCTCTCCTTCACTTTCAACAACCTTTCATTCCTCACCTTCCTCCCACTGCTCAGTCTTGCATTCACTTGAGCCACACTCACAACACTGAACACCTCCCTTGAATACTTCTGCTTTGTCCCCTTTGCATGTATGTTCTTACTCAACAACACCCTCACTCTATCACCAGGTTTTACACGAGACTGCGACACACTTGCTTTGTCCATGTTCATGTCAAATCAAAGACTTGGATAAGAATGCTGCACGTGCATGGAGGGGAGAGGAGATACCTAAAGAGGACATCATCACACCAGGCAAATCCAGATTCGATGAGAGTGCAATGATACACGACCTACAGTACACGCATGCCACAAAGACAGGGAAGAGTGCTAAAGAGGTACGCAAGATGAAGCACAAGGCTGACCTGCAACTCATACGGTCAAACATCTACCATGCACTTGACCCGAACAACAAGAGTGCAATTGACAGAGTGCAGCACATAGCAAGCATCCCCACCTTCCTCATCAAGATCCTAGGGGAGACTGCATATGGGAAGATCACAGGGAATGGACTGGAGATTAATTGTACATACAAGTGATGTATGTATTCCTTATATTGTGACCAACCCATTCCCAAGCACAACACCATGCCTCTTCGATATGTCAGCCAGCACATCAAGCACTTTCTTGTTGTCTCTTTCTTCTTGCTTTTCATGCCTCTCCTCCTCACCCACACCACCACCCTCCACTAAATCACTCCAGGTTCTCTTCCTTGACGGCCTTCTGTCAGGAAGACTGTCCCTCACTAGGTTTGACCAAGATGACATTTTTAGTATGAAGACTTTACTTTACGAATGATTACATGATAGTTCACATTCTCCCCTTGGTTGTTGATGCGCTTTCCATTCTGGTCCGTCAGCCAGAACCTGATGCTGTTGATCTGTGTCTTGTTGATGGGGACATAGTAAGAGCTACCCGGTTCCACCACATTGTACAAGCTGCTGGGAGGTAAGGACGGTGGGCTGACAACATATAATATATGGGACTTGGTGCCTGATGTGCCAGAGTTGTGGTAGGAGTACTTTGGATTCACAAGATCACAATGGACAACCACTGCTTGGATTCCGTTTGTGATGTCTGCAACGTTGGGTGCAATGTTCTCACCATGACGTATGACTGTGTTCTCATCAAAGCCCAAGATGTTGTGGAAGGAACCTGTCCTGAAGTTGACTTGGTGGGCGACAGGCATTGTGATCTTATCTCATAGTTGGCGACTTCATCAAGGTAGATGGGAGGGTTGTAGGCAACAGTGAAGTCCGTGGAGAGAGGTTCTCCTTCAGAGGAGACAAAGAGCGATAGTTGTTCCATTTTATGAGTTGACTTCTTGTGTAAGTAGTTTGTGTTCATCGACGTCTATCTTGTTGTTGTTGAGGAGCCAGTCAAGGATAGTGGCTGCTTCTTGTTTGACAGCCTGACTTGTGTTCCCTGCCTTCTGCCCTCCTATCAACAGCATCAGTCTATTCATTGCACCCTTCGTGTCCATTTGGTACACACCAGTCCCAGCCTTTCTCCCTTTACCCTTGCTTCCTCTCCCTCTCCCTTTCAACGATGGCTGTGTGGGTGACAGAGCTTCAGGTGTTTGTGGGTCTAATGTTCCCTTGGGGACACTTGATTGGAATGAAGGTATCAGCTCTGGTGATGCGGTAGTGAGAAAGGTCAAGAAGCCGTCTGTTGTCTGGTTTTCTTCATCAACAGTCTTGATTATCGTTGCACAGTTCAGGGTTTGCTCGTGTTGGGAACCTTGTTCATAGAGAGCATCAGATCGCTGTTGTGCTATTGAGTTCTTCAGTCTGTCAATATCAAGAAGGAGATTCTCCAGACTAGACGTGTTGTTCAGCTGCATTTTTCTTATTGAAAATGATTCACAATTATGTTCAGAGGACTGAGCCACATGCAGATGGTGAACACTCAAAGCTTCTCCCTTCGTGGCTGTTCAGGATGGTGTCAGTTGGCCCTTCTGGGTGTGGGAAGAGCACAGTGATGGGGAACATGCTGATGAACAAGGAGCTGAAGTTGCCGTTTGACAGGGTGTTTGTGATCAGCACAACACTGCACCAACCGATCTACCAGGTGATGATGGAGCACTTTGCAGGTAATGACGAGAAGATACGAAGTGAGCTGGAACTGGAGTTGAAGAAAAAGAAGGTTAGTGAGGAAAAGATCGAAGAGACCTTGGAAGCCTTGAAGCCAACAGCAGAGTTCTTCGACAGTGTGTATGAGTTCGATGTCGAGGAGCTTGACCCAAAGCAGAAGAACCTTGTGGTCTTGGACGATGTTGTGTTGGAGAAGAACCAGAGCGACTTCATCAACCTGTATGTGCATGGACGGTATCGGAACATCTCTCCTGTGTACTTGAGTCAGAGCTTCTTTGCCACCCCAAAGGTGATACGGCAGAACTGCAGCTGCTTCCTGTTGTTCAACCTCAACAAGAAGGAGAGGCGACTTGTAGCATCTTCGTGCAGTGACCTTGAGCCTGATGAGTTCAACAGCATGTTTGATGGTTTACCCAGGCACAGCTTTGTCATGATTGACAACCAGCCTATTGTTCCTGAACTGAAGTATCGGCGGAATTTTGATGAGATTGTATTTCCAGGAAGGTAAGAGAAAGGACATGTCTGAGAAAACAACGAAAGAAGCTACTGCTAGCCCTTCAGTTACGACAAGAGACGTCAATTCAAGTGGAAGTGTTGGGAGCAAGATAGTGAAGGTGATGTGCTGTAGAAGCAAGTGTGTTGGGAATCCACGCGTCAGTGTGCGAAGGTAATGTGTTGCTGTGAAGGTTCATGTTGCCGTGACAGCAACCGAGTTGTTTCGACCTGGGATGTCGTTAAACTCATCCACATCCTTTTCTGAGGGCAAAAGAAAACGTTGTCGAGTGTCTCAATACATTCCGTCACTCACACTTGCCACTAAACAAGACAAAAAAAAAACAAAAAAAACAAAAAACACCAACCTTTGCTTGGACATTGCCTTGCCATACATTCCACAAACAGAATACACTCACAACAGACACACACATAAAGGCAAAACAAAAATGTTCAATATGTCCAAGATTCGTTGCCTGGCCCGCTTTCGTCCCTTGTCTCCCTCTTCCTCGCAAACACCGCAAAAGAAGGCCAAAAAGTATGCGGAGAATACTGAGGCTCCAGAGCCCCTCTTTAACGATGCACCACTGTCACAAGTACTGACGGAGGAATACACGAAGAAGTTTGACGACACCGCAACACTTGGTACGCTCCGCGAAGAGTACGGTGACGATGCAGAGAAGTGGCGCAAAGCAATGGCAGAGAAGAACATCCCCGCTGAAGTTGCAAAGCAGGCAGAGAAGCATGTGCTGTGGCCTGCTGTCGTGGACAACTTTTTCCTGTGGAAGGGAGTGAAGGGTGGCGCTCGTATACTCACATGGCAAGATCTTGAAGAGCTGGACAGACACAATGAGAACAAGGACAACAAGAGATGCCACCGCATCAAGCGTCTGCTGCAAGGAGACGTGATTCACATGCAGAGTGCCATTGAAACCAACCCAGGACCCCATCTGCTTGCAGTGCTCGATGCTTTCACGACGAAGCACCCTAAGTGGCTCGAAGAAGGGAGTTACATTCTATACCGCGACTACTCGACACTAACCAAGTCAGAAGAGATCGGTAAAGATGACCTCGCAATATCTCGTGTCCAGCATAGCGGGTTGTGCTACATGCACGCAGGGGCAGTCATGCAGCATGTCGTGGTTGCACTGAACTCGGGAGGGACACACCATGAGATGTTAAATGTGGCGAAGTACATTGTGCAGTTCTACGACAATCGTGCTGTTCGTAACCACATTGTGGACAACGTTGGTGGCAACAGTATTGGCTTCATGCGTGACATCATGGGGTTGGAGCGCGAGGATGTGGTGACCACTGGACTTGGCATGGGCAAAGCGATTCCTGCGAATGCCGAAGTAGTTGCAACCGATATCAGAAAATACGGCATTGGGCTGGTGTCAACATTCGCAGTCGAGCCAGCTTTCCAGCAAGCAGACGGGACGAGTTACGATGGAGCTCTGACAGAAGAGTCTCTGGGGCAACATGCCATGGCAGTTGTTGGACACCGTAAAGAAGACAACAAGCACTACTTCCTGCTACAAAACTGGTGGATCAAGAAGCAGTTCGTGGAGGTGTCGCAGGACTACCTCGCTTCTTCTGGTGCGTCTGTTTCGTTTGTGACAAAGGCTGTGTCAGAGATTCCTATTAATTATCC